>OY757188.1:23523391-23973391 GCA_963583895.1 Melanophora roralis
AATTTATTGGAAATTTATTTGTTTTGCTATTTCTCGGTTTAATTGAATAAAATATTACATGCTTAAGTCTGTCTGTCAATGTGTCTGTCTGTTGTTCTGTTTATTTCAATGTATTGTTTATTTTATTGATATATTGCCAATTGATGTCTTTTAAAATGTAATTTACTCAAACCCCTTCTTTAACACCTAAAACACACATATGTTTGCATGTGTGTGTTCTTCTTATATTTCTGTTATAAAACGATAATTATTTTGTCACATTTTTTTTTATTTATTTCTCTATTGTTTGTCTAGCAAACATATTTATTTAATTTATTGATTGTTTTTCTTTGTTAAATGAAAATGTTTTACTCTATTGTTTTCTCTCAAACTTAAGCCTTTTGCCCACCATAGAAACCCTTAATGTTTTGATAATTGCTTTAACTAAATTAATTATAAATTATATTAGTCCTTAAATAAATGCGTTTTTAATTTACCTAATAACATTTAAATAATTATGTTTAATTAGTAATAACCTGTTTTTAACAATTTATAATTGTATAATTTTTTATGAATCCTGAATCCTGAAAACAATTTGTGCAAGTACTTAAGTAAAGTCTGGAAAAACGTCTGAAATTAATAATTAAACTGGCATTTAGCATTCATTTTATTCAATTAATTAATGCAATCAGATGAAAAATAATTTCCCAAAAACACACACATACACACATGTATGATTATATGAACATTAAACACAACTTTTGTTGTTTATTACCCTAAAGTCCTTGGGGACTTGAGTTTTATCTAAGTCATCATCTTTACACGTACCAGACAATTACAAATTTTGTTAATTGATATTTAAAAGCAGGCCAAATGGTAAAGGTAAAAACCAACGAATAAGAAAAATTGTGTCATCAATTGTCTCATACATACATGTGCGACGTATAAAAAGTGCAAATTAACATTTTATTTATGACAAATTTTCATTAATCCTATTATGGGCTGTAAGTTGTTATCAAATGATTACGTTTTTATTATGTTCAATATTCATCCAAAAACCATTAATTTTTACTTGATTTTCATGACGATTTTATACCAATTTATGTACATGTGTAAAACAAATTAAAATAAGTCAAAATCGCATTGATCTTAAAAGTACTTGAAATATTACAATAAAACTGCTTTGTGCAAACAAACTACGTTTTTGAATGACAAGCACCATTTTATATTCATATTCTTTGATCTAATACTAATAAAAAATAAAACAAGTAAGAGCTTTTCGAAATCCCAAACATTTGTTTATTTTTATGAATTTTTAATATTTTAACGCTCTACGGGTGACTGCGGAGAGGTTGTAGGGGATTTTATCCTAATTTTTTCAAATTTTGTATGGCAACCCCGTGAGGGGGTGGGAATAAGGGGTAAGTATATTCTAGGAATATGTTTGCGAAGGGAAACTAATGGGGGTCGGTCGTACACTTTATTGCTTTAAGGCCGAGAAGAAACTAATGGGGTACGGTCATACACTTTATTGCTCTTATGCTGAGTCTAAAGAAATTGTGGGCATTTTCATATCATTTTTGTGAATTTTGTGTGGTTGGTATGTTCTAGAAATATGGTTGGGAGAAGAAACTAATGGGGGTCGGTCGTACGCTTTATTGCTCTTAAGTCGACTCTGAAGAAGTTGTGGACATTTTCATATAATTTTTGAAAATTTTGTATGGCAGCCCCTTTCGGCCGCCAAGATAGGGGATGAGTATGTTCTAGGAATATGTTTGGGAGAAGAAACTAATGAGGGTTGATCGTATGTTTTATTTCTCTAAGGCCGACTCTCTGAAAGTTATGGGCGTTTTTACATAATTTTTGTAAATTTTGTTTGGCAACCAACCCCCTTTGGTGATGTTGATAGGGGTAAGTATACTCTAGGAATACGTTTGGGAGAAAAAACTAATTGGGATCTATGATACATTTTATTCCTCTAGGGTGGATTCCGGGGAAATTTAAGCGGTTTTTAACTTATTTTTAAAAATTTTGTATGGCAGCCATGCTAGGGGCTGGAGATATAGGATAAGTATGTTCCACAAAAATGTTTGGTTGGATAAACCAAATTGGGTCGGTCTTACATTTTACCTTTGTAGGAGAACCCTAGAAGCCGTAGGAGCGATTTTAAAGATTTATTTAATTTTCTTTGCTGTTGTTGTGGACTAAAAAAAAGGAGGTAGTATTGGTTTTTTGCTTATATCTCGGTCATTTATCGAGCGATTTTGCTGAATTTTAACACCGTTTTTTTCGCAGACCTTTCTGACAGTTTGATGCCACTTACAGGTCTATGCGACATCGGGGGGCTTCAGAAAGTTAATTTCAACCATAACACGGACAGATAGACATCGCTGAATCGCCTTCCCTATCTATAAGGATCAAAAATATATATATTTTATGGGGTCCCAAGTGGATAGTAAAGAAACGGAATGACAATCTTATATATATCCTTATCACTTATGTGAAGGGTTTGTATAAATGTACATATTCTGGATTTTTGCGGATAAGAAAGTCAACACAATTGTTCAAATATTGCAAGTTTTCTGTTTCGAAAACTATGATAAATCTGAACTTTGAGCCTACCTAGACCAAGTCACCTGGTAAACAAAAAGACCAATGTGAAGGGTATATAAGATTCGGTACAGCCGAATATTACGATCTTCTTGTTTAAACTATATCTTTCTTTTTTGCATTTTCTTTTTCATATATTCAAAATCTTTCTTGCATGCAGACAATAATAGGCGCCCCCTGATAAGCGTATAACGGTTCAGTTGCTCGACGCCAAATAATTACGAACATGCGAGAGTGAGATGTAAAATTCTCGAAGTGTGATAAAAAGAGACGTCTTAAAAAATAATGACAAACGACGAACGAGCTCGTTACCTCCCCAGAGCTTTTTTACAACTCAATTCCAATACCTTATTTTAAAAGAAAATTTTCTGGAAACAACAAACCTTTTCCGAAGAGAATTACATCGAGAACTGTTAAGGTGCCACTACTCCGCAAGTCTTTTTCAAAATTTTAACATGTACCAATCTACTTATTTGAAAGCAAAACCTCGCACGCCCAATCAAACACCAGACCCACATTCTTTATACGCATGCATAATATAGCCAAGTTGCTACACCAGCGAAAGCAAACCCGACACTTGACCGCGGAAGTGCTCTTGTCAATAATAGTTTCAGTTCTAATTTCAAGGCTACAAGAGAAGTTCAAAAAGTTTTTGTGCGCTTTCCTACTAGGCCTAAGTAAATGATTATCTTAAAATCAGTTCAAAAGGTAAATTTTATTTAAAAACTATTGCAGACTCAATTTTACCTATTTAGGGTAAACAGGTGAGCCAAAACTCATAAAAAAACCTTTACCTTAATATAGAAAGGTCCTAACTTGTATTTTTTCTAAGCCCAGTTTTTACGTTTATTTCAATAAATAATCTGCTCATACTTACATAAATAATACGTACCCGAAAAAAATTTTGACTTTAAAAATACGAATTAGGGTCGTTCTCTATTAAGGTTACGATATTTAATATGAGATCTTATATTAAATCTTTAAGAATATTTTTTGTTAACCCTTTCCTTTTCTTTCTCTTTTCAGCTCAATCAATATCAGCAGAATAAAATTTGACAATCCTTTAATCAAAAAAGGCACACACACAATGTAAGTTGAGCAAATATATGATTTTTCTACCCTAAACTTTTAGAAATTTTTCTTTTTAAAAGATTTGGGTGTTGTTCTAATAACCGTTGTATGATAATTAGTCGAAAAGTATTTGCAATCTTAAGAAGTGGGAATTACTTAAACATGTTTACTACAATTTGACATGCTCGTAAACATGTCCTAATCAAATATTCAAAGGTCAACAAAAGGAAAAATATATTTAAATGTCAAACAAATGTCAAAAATGGTTAGGTTTGTGAGAAGAAAAGGGGTTGGGTTTAATACCAGAAAGTATATTTAAGAATTTAGTTTGTGGTTTGTTGCTTAATAAAAGGTTTGGACAGGAGAAAAGTTAGGGACTCAAAATAAGGACTTAGATGGAAGTGGAACCGACTTAGTCCCGATTCGATATATTCTTTTGAAGTAAAGTGAACTAAATAGTACCAGGTTTGTACAAAAACTCAATTTAAACCCAACTTTTCCTCTGTAAATTTTTATGACTCGTATATAAATACGTGTCTTTATACACGTTTAGTACAAAAGAACGGAAAACTGAACATTCTATCGAATATTAAAAACCCTCTTTCTTCTAAAAATTAAAACGGAATTCTTTGCAAATTATTAAGCTTGCCAGGGGTAAAATTAAATAACTTCCTTCCTTTACATTTTTTTTTATATTTCCTATAATTCTACTTTGCATAAAGAAAATGTCAATACCTATTTGATTCTATAAAACACAGGCAAAAACTTTTACAAACCTTAACTATGAATTATGGTAGGGGAACATATTTTTATTTTTGTTTAATGAAAAAGAGAAGAGCTTTTTTGCAAATACAAACCAGACTGCCATCCATCTTGTTCGCCCACCTTACCGCTTGCCATCTTGTAGCAGCTAAAAGCCAATAAGTCATACAAGCTGCCAGAGGAGGGATGATGATACTGTTGTTTGGATATGCCATGATACTGACTATGTGCCTATATGCCTGAATGTGTAAAATAATGATGTGACGGTTTTAAGGAAGTAACAACCATAACGGAAATGTATACATTTGAACACTCGTGTGCATTAAATTAGGTTGACATATCACATCTACTACAAATACGTTATGTTTTTCTGAAAAATTGCAAAGCTTTTTTCTAAGTTAACGCTGATAAACCGGTGGATGTTTCATTGTTACTTTTGCTGGCGGAATTATTTTACGATGCAATAGAGCAGAACAGTTCCATTTTCTTTCCTCTGGCAGGCAATAGTTTCTGCCTTTTTGTTATGATTTGCGATTGCAATTTCTGGTTAAAAACCCGCTGACTTTTTCTGGTTAATGTCCTAATGGCTTACCAGAGGAGGTCAGGAGGCCTTATTAGACACCTTCATAGCTTGACCTAAAAAATTTTTGGTAACAGATAACCCAGAAAACTATATGTCTAAGAGGCTATGTATTACGTTAAAGAGTTTCCTAAAGGGCTTCTAAACATTACTAACGATGATTCTTAATCGCAGTTATGGTCTTTCTAGTCCTTTCACGCGATTATTACTAATTACAGTTATGTTTACCTAAGAAAATTTTTTCCGATAACATGATGAGAAACGGGGCTGGCGAAATTGTCCCCCCTGATAGGAATCAAAAGGCTATTGACTATGTATCGGGATTCTCTCGACGAAACTTCAACACAGCAACTGCCTAATTATTCCTTGGATTATGTTGACATTTAGAGAATGATTAAGACTAAACTTTGTGCTTTTACCTTGGAGGGCAATGAAAGGGGACTAAGGAAAAGGAACTCATTTGAACACGTCAGTTGCTCTCTTAATCTCGTAGTGTACGGACGTGTGTACGCGAGTGTAATATTGTTAATAGGTGATATTAGTAATAAGTAGCAAACGAATTTATTAATATACATATAGATATACACAAAAAGTGAGAAAAGAAAAACAATAACAACAAACTAAATAAAAAAAGCGAACTGTTAATGAGTAACAGTAATCGTAGTGACAGTGGGCCTAATAGCCGAAATGCTAACATTGTGTTAAGTTCCACAAGTGTTAGCAATGAGAACATAAGAGACCCTGAATTTAATAGGAATTATTTAAATGCAAGGCCAAAAATAATTACAAACAATCTTAGTTCAAGTGCGCCTAATTTAAATAAATGTACTGAACAAGGGACAAATTTAGCCCAATCTCTATTTAATAATTATAAAAAAAATTCTGAGGTACCATCTTTGTCGCGGTCACCATTATCAAACTCTGGAATTGAACCTGCAGCTGCTAAAGCCGCATCAACCTTAATTTCTGCACCAGCACCTAAGATCCAGGTAGGGATGGACCGCTACGTGACAGTGCTTAAAAGGGGAAGAAGCCCTAAATCGGCAGAAGCATCTCAACCTGCAAAAATTTTAAAAGACGATGAAAGGCCAACCTCATCGCAAAATCGTTTTGCAATTTTGCAAGAGGATAATGAGGCCCCAGTTAGTGAAAGAAAGGCCTTTAAGCCACCTCCCATTTATTTGAGGGAAAAAAACTCAAATGATCTCGTCAAGTTTTTAGTCAGTTTGATTGGGGAAAATAACTTTTATGTCTCAAACGTTAAACGCGGTAACATATTTGAGACAAAAATTCAAGTAAACCATGAAAACGCCTACCGCGCTACGGTTTCCGAGCTCGAGAAACTCAGCAAAAACTTTTATACCTACCAACTCAAGACCGCAAAAGGCCTTCAGGTAGTTATTAAAGGCATTGATTCTAATGTTGACCCAGAAGAGATCAAGACCAGTTTGTTAAGCAAAGGGTTTATGGTTAGGACTGTATCCAATATGAGAAACAGGGAAAAACACCCCCAACCATTATTCCGAGTGGAGCTTGAGCCTGGTGATATCAAATTGAAAAAGAGTGAAACTCACCCCATTTATAATTTGAGATATATTATGCACCGACGAGTTACTGTGGAAGTGCCACACAAGCGATCTGGGCCTGTACAGTGCTTGAACTGCCAGGAATATGGCCACACTAAAGCTTATTGTAAGTTGCCTTCTGTTTGTGTTGTCTGTGGGGATCTGCACGATACGACCAAGTGCGACAAGCCAAAAGATGATCCTAGGATAAAGAAATGCAGCAACTGCGGGGGAAACCACACTGCCAACTATAGAGGTTGTCCTGTTTTCAATTCAGTTATGCGCTCAACTAAGCCGAAAATAGTTCCTGCCCCTCCCCAGCCTTTAAATATACCAACTACAAATATGCCTCCATTGGCACAACCAACTACAAATCAAGTTTCTTACGCCGCCGCATTAAAGTCTACCCAGCCTAATTCACGTAAGTCTACCCAGCCTACAACACAACAAGAAGTGCCAACTAGCGAACCAACCGGGCCTAATTTTAGCCGCCTGGAAGCCGTAATTGACAATATGGTCACACAATTTACGCAGATTATGGCGCAAATGGCCAACATGATGCAAGAAATGCAAAAAATGCAGTCTGCTTTTCTGCAGGCTATGCTTAAAAGACCATGAACTGCCTCAGGGTTTGTTTCTGGAACGCAAACGGCATCTGCCAACACAAAAACGAGCTCGAATATTTCTTGATAAATCAAAAAATCGATGTTATGTGTATTTCTGAGACTCATATGACATCTAGAAGCACTTTTAAAATTAGTGGTTATTCTTTTTACGATTCAAAGGATCCTAGGGATAGATCATGTGGTGGCTCGGCTATTCTAATCAAATCAAGAATTAAACACCAATGGTTGGGTGGCCTCTCGGAATGTTATATCCAAGCTACGAACGTCAGCGTTGATGAATTTTTCCATAACCTTGTTATTTCATCAGTTTACTGTCCACCCAGATTCTCCATAACGAAGGATCAGTACAACAGTTTCTACAAATCATTAGGTCCCCGCTTCATAGCTGCTGGAGACTATAACGCTAAGCACACATACTGGGGCTCCCGCCTAATTAGTCCCAGAGGTCGTGTCTTGTATGATGCCGTGTCTGAAATGGGACTTTATGTTATTTCAACTGGACAACCAACCTACTGGCCAACAGACCACAATAAAATTCCAGACGTAATTGATTTTGGCGTAGCAAAAGGTATATCCTCGGAGCTCATTGAGGCTCAAGCCTCCTTGGATTTATCTTCTGACCACTCACCCACAATAATCACTATCTGCAGTCCTCACCAAATAGCAGATAGTGAGTTTTTCTTATCTAAAAGAATTAATTGGTTGAAATATAAAAAATATATTAGTACTCACTGCGCGGAGAATCAACCGCTAAAAACTCCCGTAGACATAGATGATTGTTTGAGCGTCCTAAATGAAAACATTAACAAAGCCGTTGAACATGCGTCTTCTACCTACCGCCAGACTAGGTACAACAAAATTTTCTCTGAAGATGTGGAAAAGCTGGTATCTGAAAAAAGAAGAGCCCGCAGGGAATGGCAAAAACATAGATCGCCCCAACTTAAAACTAAGCTGAAAGAATGTACAACCCAACTAAAAAGCTTGTTGGAGGCTCACAGAATTGCATCACTGACAGAGTACCTGGAAGGTCTAGACGCGACTCCTCAGACAAATTATTCCTTATGGCGATCAGCCAGATGTCTTAAAAGACCTGTTATCGCAAAACCACCACTGCGCAATCTGAGAGGATCCTGGGCTGGAAATGATGAAGAAAAATGCGATCTATTCGCAAATCACTTCAAAAACGTATTCACTCCCAATACATGCACTGACGTGAGGAAATTACCGCCTGTTGTTGCTAGACGTCCTTTAGAAATACGTTTCCGATTTGCTGATGTTGTAGAGGCTATCGCTAACCTTAATGGTAAAAAAGCTCCTGGCGTTGACAAAATAAGCAACAAAATGCTCATAGAGCTGCCTCTTACTGCTAAAAGAATCATTCTTTTTATTTTTAATGCGATAATTCGGCTTGAACATTTTCCGCCTATATGGA
The DNA here is from genome assembly GCA_963583895.1 of Melanophora roralis. Taxonomy (NCBI): domain Eukaryota; kingdom Metazoa; phylum Arthropoda; class Insecta; order Diptera; family Rhinophoridae; genus Melanophora; species Melanophora roralis. The sequence goes on from OY757188.1 coordinate 23,532,017, forward strand.
AAGTTGCCTTAGTAAAGATGATTCCTAAGCCTGGCAAAGATCCCTCGAAGGTAGAATCTTATAGGCCCATAAGTTTGTTACCCACAATGTCAAAATTGTTCGAAAAACTGTTAAAAAACAAGCTAAATCCGATCCTGAATGACAACAACTGCATTCCAAATCACCAATTCGGCTTTAGAAGTCAACATAGTACCATCGAACAAACTCACAGGTTGGTACAGGTTATAAGAAAAGCCTTTGAGGAAAAGAAGTACTGCTCCGCACTATTTATCGATGTCTCACAAGCTTTCGACAAAGTATGGCATGAAGGCCTTCTAAACAAACTAAAGCTCAACCTTCCAGCTAATATTTTCAACCTTTTAGAAAAATACATAACAGGCCGACAATTTATGATCAAAGAGGGAAACCAAATAAGTTGTCCCCAACCAATAGAGGCTGGTGTCCCTCAAGGAAGTATACTAGGTCCAATTTTGTACTTGCTTTACACGGCAGATATGCCAACCAATAGTTTCACACACACGTCGACATTTGCTGACGACACTGCTTTTCTTAGTATTCACAAAGACCCTAAAGAGGCTTCGAACCAGCTGCAGCAACACGTAACCCAAGTTGAGAAATGGGCAAATTTATGGGGACTAAAGATAAATGAACAAAAATGTACCCACGTAACTTTTACTTTACGCAAAGAAACGTGCCCTCCAATCACTATCAACAACCATAATGTGCCTCAACGATCTGAGACAAAATATCTTGGTATTCACCTAGATCGCCGCCTTACATGGAAGCCTCATATAGATGCTAAGCTGACGCAAATGAAATTTAAAGCTGCACAAATCCACTGGGTAATGGGTAGAAACTCTGTGCTTCGTCTGGATTGTAAACTTCTGCTATACAACTCAATTTTAAAATCAATTTGGTGCTACGGTATACAATTATGGGGCACTGCTTCCGCCTCTAACATCGAAAAAATCCAACGCCGTCAAAACAAAATTCTAAGAATGATAACTGGTGCTCCTTGGTATATCAAAAACAGCAACATCCACAAGGATCTAGAAGTTCCACTTGTAAAATGCGAAATCCTGAAATATGTGGACAAGTATTTAAATAAGCTGGAACCACATCCAAATCCGCTCGCTCGAAGCATCCTGCAACATAGTGGGCACACCCGCCTAAAAAGAAGGGATACAATTGCTCTTAGATGAAACCTTTGAAATTAGTTAATTTTATTGTGAGAACTTAAATTTTAGTCTGGTACTGACTGGACTAGTATTAACTACTTAGTTTTAAGATTTGAATACTTATTGTTAGTTCGCTTAAGCGAAGATTCAATAATAAAATATATGAAAAAAAAAAAAAAAAAAAAAAAAAAAAAAAATTTGAACACGTAAGGTTCTATACCCACTAGTTTTTCGTCATTCATTTTTAAGACTTTAAAGTCAATAATATGACTGTTAAACTGCTCTGTGGCAAGATCATGCCTTTGTAAAGGCGATACAATCGAAAATCACTTAACCCGGCTATTAACTGGATATCTGCCGTCTTGAGGTGCAGCATTAGGGGAATGTGAAAACAGAAAGTGGCGATAAAAAGAATTTCTCAAGCTTATTATTCTCATTGCTGCTTTGTAAATTATTATTCAATGTACTCCGCACTGAATTTGTGGGCAGATTTGCTAAAATTTCTGTTATTCGGTTCTCTTTACCAAACGGACAAAGAGAGGTGCATTGACCACACCGAGATTGAGTGGCAACAATCTTGCACTGATTGACCACATAAATTACCTGTGTGTAATACTAGACAGTAAGCTGCTGTGGGTGCTCAACGTAGAAGAGGGGTCAAGAAGGCGCCCATTGTACTCTATGCGTGAATAAAAAGACTAAGCAAAACATGAGCTCTTATGCCAAATCTAACAAACCAGATATACACTGAAGCGGTTAGGCCCATCTTACTTGAATGAACTCAAGAAACGCAATCGAAAAATCATCCAACGCCTAAAATGCGCACAGAGACTTTCAGTCTTGGGTACATCAAACGGCTATCGTAGCCCCGCCCTGTCGCCGGTAGATGTAATCTTGAAAAAAAACCTGTTAGTCTGGTTGCAGAGCGTATTGCAAAGGCGTCTGCAACTATAGTAAGAGCAATGGTTTAAATCTCGAGGGACACGGCAGGATTACTGGGAAAAGGAAACGCAGCAGTCCCAAAACTAAGGCAGGTGTTACTATAAAAAAATACGTCTTGTTGGTAGGTCTTTGCCCAGGTCACAGGTATTTAACCAGATCACTAGTACTTTTTTACACGTGCGGTTAAGATCGATGGGGACTGAAAAATCTTAGGCGAATATGTTAAATAATTGTCAGGCGGCAATTAAAACTATCTCAAAAAACCTCATAAGTTCCTCAAACGTTCAAGCGTGCGAGAAGCCTGTTGACGAAGAATGTGCTGGAAGACAGATACTCAATACCTGGGTTGAAGGACGCAAGGGTATCAAGGGCAATGAGATGACTCAAATCTTGGTGAAGAAAAGGGATCACTTGCCCACTGTATGAGAAACGGCCTTACTGCCTTCACTTCAGCTCTACGATAGCAGTATAGACTCTGTTATAGGGGTCAGGGACACAGAAATCTTAAAAAATACCACCTTGTGTTGATTCTCCAGGACTATGTGGAGATATGATGATCACAGGCGATGGCTTCTTTTGTGACAGAATTATTGCAGACTCTTAATGCGAATGCTTAGCGGTTCACGCCAAAAAAGTAAGGTGACTGGCAACCAAAGATTGCAGCTTCCGTTGTGAGCTTGTGTGTTTGTTATTGTTTAGCGCTTGTATGCTCCAAAGAAACTGTTTAGGGGTCTGCTTAAAAACCTGGGTTATGTCCAACGAGACTGCTGTCATTTGCCAAGAAACGGAAAGCACTCTTGAATTCAGTTGGTCAAATAGACCAAACTGAAATTACTAGATTATTTACTAGGTTATGTCTCCTTGTCTGGTCGTACTAAGGACCCAAATGGTCTATGTGAGGTTCTCGTGACCATCAATTTTGACCTTACCTTACCAAATCTCAAAAACAAAGACTATAAGATCACCATTTTTGAATTTGTCTCCCTAGATATTAAACACTTCATATAAAATATATTATAAATCGAAAAAAATTAATATTGTTTGATCCTTTGAATCCTAGCAGAACCTGGGGTCTTACAAAATGCCCTTTTTTTACGAAACTGTAAATACTGAGGCCTTTTTGCCAAAACTCTCTCTCAACTTGGTGTCTATAGTGATAAAAGCCTGCATTTCAAAGTTTATATATTACATTCTACTGGATTGACATCAAAGGATCGAGACAAGTTAGGCCTTCTTTTTTTAAGATTCAATATTTTTCTGCTCCTGGTAAAAATATTAAAATATTAAAATTAGAATTTTTATATAGAGTTTTTTTTTTTGAGAATTTTAAGCCTTTTTATAATCAAACATTTATTTAGATTAATTAAATTGTTCTTTTCTAACCTGTAATTTAACATATTAATTTGGTTTATTTTGAAGAAATATTAGCTTTTAACTTTTTTATAAATTCTAATACAAATCAAATTTTCTTTACAAAATAAATTTTATTCCTTGAGATAACTGCCCTTAAGCGTATGAACATAAGTGTATGAGCGTATCAATGTTGCCAGTTGTATAGTTACTGCATGACAAAGATGTGAAATGACTGTTATTTGAGTTTTGAGTGATTACTTTCTTAAGGTTAGGCCTACAAGATGGATATGATTTACACTACAAGTATATTTGGTGGGCGTTGTGGTTGCTGTTGTTGTTATTGCTGACGATAATATGGTTGTTGTTAGGAAGCAAGTAAGGATGCTAACTGACGGTTAAAATAAATAAACGAAACCTATATGTTGTGTACGTGTGTGCGGTATTTTTAAAATACTACGTGCAGAAGGATTAGGCTTTACTTTTATCATAAATTTTATAAGTTGCTACTATTAGCTACGATATACATATATATCATGAGTATTTTTAAAGTCAAGTGGGTTATTTAAACGCATTTGATAATGGCTTGAAATTGTGGTTTTGCATATTTTATAAGCAATTACATTTACCATTTTCTTAGAATATGGATACATTTATCTCAGTCATATATAAGGATATGTGTGTGAACGCAACGTAAATACATACATAAGTATATAATATTGTGTTTTGAATAAAATATATATTAAGGAGGACTGACTACTCCATACCCTTATCCACAGTGATTCAACCATCCATAAACTTTATTTTATTTATGCCTTTTAACGCCTTTTGTTTTCACTATCTTCCCTTTCTTTCCCTTTTCGTCTCTGCGAATATTAATCCCTCACAGGTTCTTGCAACTTTGAAATTATATAAAATGTGAGGACGTGTTTATTGATAGACCTACTTTGTCTTCTTCTCCCGTTTTTAATCTACAAAGAATATTTTTGTTCGTTTTATATTCTTTTTAAAATTTTTGTAATAACTTTGTTTTTTAAGGGCGTATATGTTTTTTCATTAAACAAACGCATATAAATATTTTGTTTGTCACTTGATGAATTATTATATTGTCTCAATGACATTTACTCAATCCACTTTACAAATCCCGTTTGTAACTTTTGCAAGAAAAGTTAAAGAAATTTCTAATTATTTTTAAAATGTTATTATTTTAATGGTAAAAAAAATCAGGTGCAATTTTTTCTTCTTGACATTTTAATGAAAAAATCAATCAAGTTTTTGCAGCCCAAAATTGCAATTGAAAAAATTTTATTAAATAATTTGCTTAAAGTTAATATTTAGTTTTTAAATAACTTATTCTCTAAAGAATTCATGCTTGTTATGTTTATGAATTTCCTTGAATACTGCACAAGTGTTCGATCCAGCTGTGCTAAAATTATTATTTTAAATCAATATAACATTTTTAATCGCAATAAAACCAGTGAAACTATTTGGTTAAATTCTCTTTGAAAATGGCGCACAAAATTGTTGAACTGGCAACAGCTGAGTACACTTAGGGATGTTTAAATCAGTGTTTAAAAGTCTTTTCAACTTTTGCTTTTGTTCAGTTTCTTTTTGATTTAACTTTCTAATATTGCAATTCAAAAGCAAAGCGACAGTTGTCAGTTAAAATAAAAATCCGACAACAAAGTGCAAAAGTTGAAAATATTTTCTGCTGCTTTGAAGTAACAGTTTCATGTTCAAAAAGTAAACTCTTGCTTTTGCTTCTGCTGTGAAAATAACTTGCGACTGTTGAAATGTCTTTAATTTGATTTGCGTTTATGCAGTTTGATTTTGATATGACTTTTTATTATCGACAAGTAAAAGCAAAGAAACAGTTCGTAAACAAAATTATTAAAAAAGTTGACTCGAAAGAATATAAACAGTTACTTTGATTTATTATTTATAGTTCATTGTTTGTTATTTTATTTTTAAATAGGGAACAAATATTAACATTATTATATTAATTATAGATAGATAGAAATATAGTCAGTCAGTTAGTTAGTCAGTCACTTGTAAAACATAGGTTAGAATAAAGAAGCGATTGACACTGTAACAGGAGGAAAGAAAAAGTAAGAACCTAATAATAATTAAAAAGAAAATATTTTAAATATTTTTAGAAGCGTCTTTGCTATTGCGCACGTTGTTGTTTGCGCAGTATAATGTATGTACATATTTGGATGTCAAGGGCTTTTTTTTTGATAGCTAACAGCATTTTCAATACATATTTTTTCTATTGTTGCATTTTGCATATACATATTTATATGTATGTAAAACATTTATAGCAGGAGAAAAGCAAAAATAATAAGCAAGCAAAAGTAAAATTTTTTAAACATGGGATTACATATTATTATCAGTGTTGTCATTTCGCAATAATTATCTCTGGTTTATTTTCTCTTTGACATGCAAATAAGATTCTTATATTTTTAAATTTTTTTTTAAATATTAAAGTAGTTGCAGTAATTAGAATGTTGTAATAAATGGAATTTATAGTTTTTTCAACTTTATGACAAAAAAAAGTTTATTTTGTCATAATCAGAAACAAATTATATTGTATATCATAGTTTAAAGGATTCCTGAATATAAGTATAACATGACAACACTGACTATGATCTACGTTGTTTTTGTTGTTTTGTGCGCCGCATTCCTTTCTTTTTTTTTTGGTTGTTTCACAGTCATACACATTTGGTTAAGGGTATTTGTTGAAGTAATTGAATGATGGTTAAAGACAGCGTTTAAAAATATTTGAAGTAAAAAATCATTTGGCTAGATCATATGGCTGGGTACTTTAAGGATCAATGTGAAGGGTATATAAGATTCGTCACAGCCGAACATAACGCTGTTTTTTGTTTTTAAGAGTGAAGTACGGTGCAGGAAGGTACCAGCAACGACAAAAATTAAAAAAAAAAAAAAAATGACAACAACAAATACTATGCTTAACTCAAATCATATTTTTTATATTTTGTTTTGTTCACTTAATATTAGCTGTATGAATACATAGCAAGTATAAGTCTTTCTTACAGTTGCTGTTTATTTTCATAGCAGAAGCATATACAAGAGTTTAAGGACCTCCTTTTTAAACAAAAAAACTGTGCTCCAAAGCAACATTGTATTTATTTAAACTTTTGCTGTCAGTTTTTTAAGCGCTGCCTTTAACCATTATTCAATTACTTCAACAAATACCCTTAACCAAATGTGTATGACTGTGAAACAACCAAAAAAAAAAAAAAGAAAGGAATGCGGCGCACAAAACAACAAAAACAACGTAGATCATAGTCAGTGTTGTCATGTTATATATTCAGGAATCCTTTAAACTATGATATACAATAAAATTTGTTTCTGATTATGACAAAATAAACTTTTTTTTGTCATAAAGTTGAAAAAACTATAAATTCCATTTATTACAACATTCTAATTACTGCAACTACTTTAATATTTAAAAAAAAAAATTAAAAATATAAGAATCTTATTTGCATGTCAAAGAGAAAATAAACCAGAGATAATTATTGCGAAATGACAACACTGATAATAATATGTAATCCCATGTTTAAAAAATTTTATTTTTGCTTGCTTATTATTTTTGCTTTTCTCCTGCTATAAATGTTTTACATACATATAAATATGTATATGCAAAATGCAACAATAGAAAAAATATGTATTGAAAATGCTGTTAGCTATCAAAAAAAAAAGCCCTTGACATCCAAATATGTACATACATTATACTGCGCAAACAACAACGTGCGCAATAGCAAAGACGCTTCTAAAAATATTTAAAATATTTTCTTTTTAATTATTATTAGGTTCTTACTTTTTCTTCCCTCCTGTTACAGTGTCAATCGCTTCTTTATTCTAACCTATGTTTTACAAGTGACTGACTAGTGACTGACTAACTAACTGACTGACTATATTTCTATCTATCTATAATTAATATAATAATGTTAATATTTGTTTCCTATTTAAAAATAAAATAACAAACAATGAACTATAAATAATAAATCAAAGTAACTGTTTATATTCTTTCGAGTCAACTTTTTTAATAATTTTGTTTACGAACTGTTTCTTTATCGATAGTAAGAAGTCATATCAAAATCAAACTCAATGTTTGTGTTCTTTCGACTTAATGTTTGCTGTTGACCAGTTCGCAGCTACTTAAAAGCAAAATGAAAAAAAAAATATTTACGAACTGTTTCTTTGCTTTTTCTTTTCGATAGTACGAAGTCATCTCAAAACAAAACTGTAGGAATGCAAATCAAATAAAAAACTTTTCAACAGTCGCTGTTTATTTTCACAGTAGAAGCAAAAGCAAGAGTTTATTTTTTGAAAAAAAAACTTTTGTTTCAAATCAACAGCTAATTTTTTTGAACTTTTGCTGTTTTGCTGTCAGTTTTTTAAACACTGGTTTAAATGTTTCCTGGAATTACTTTATTAAAGTTTTTATCAATATGTTTATTATACCCTTTAGATAAGTTATAAGGGTATATATAAGTTTGTCATTTCGTTTGCAATTTCTTTAGAATCCACCTGCGACCCCATTAAGTAAACATTTTCTTGGTCTTAATATCCGTTTGTCCGTTTTATATTGGAAATCAACTTTTTGTGCCCTACGAGTTTGCATAGACCCGTATGTAGTATCTACACAGAAAAAAAATAAAAATAGTTTTCAATTAAAAAATTTGTTAATTTGATTAAAAAAATGTTTAGATTACAACCTATCAAGAAATAATTAAAAATTTTCAATTAAAAAATTAATTAATCAATTTAGTCAAAACACAAACAAATTTAAAATTAAATACAAAAAATAAAAACTTTTTTTGGTTTTTAATTTTTTTATATTTTTTCTATTTATTTATTTTTATATAATTTAATTAATTATGAACGTATTTATTATTATTAATTTACATTTAAGTATACATTACAAGTCTGAACAACAACTCGAACCATAGTCCACTTGATTTCAAGGCTTACGCTTTATCCACTCAGCCAACAAGGCATTCTAGTTTTTAAAGTGTTAAATTTAGTTTAAGTTATTTACCTCTACATTCAAAAATGCAACATCAGCAAGTAACGTGAGTGAGGTGAGCTTTGCTCAAGCAAAGAAAAAACAAAAAAACTTAAGGCAAAATTGCAGCTTTTTTGAAGAACTTGCAAACAATTAAAATTTTAACTGAAACAATTAAATGTTAATTTAAAAATTAAAAATTTTTTGATTAATGAGTTAATTGAAAAAAAATTTGGAATAACTTTTTCTGTGTAACTATCAGAAATATCTGTGATTTAATTGTTATTGGAATCCAGAAAAATCGTAAGATTACTGACCGAGATATAAGCCAAAAACCAAGACTACCTCTGTTTATTTGTCGGAGTTGTCCCTACGCGGGTGTAATATAAGATTTTCTCACATTAATTTTAGCTCACAAAAATTTTTTTGGAACATACTTACACTCCATATTTGTCCCCTAACAGAGTTGCCATGCATAGTTAAATTATTAGAATTTTTTTAAACCGCTCTCACAGCTTCATGGCTACTCCTACAAACGCCAAATGTAAGACCGATCCCAATTAATTTTCCCTTCCAAACATTTTTGTGAAATATACTTACCCCCTATCTCCAACCACTAACAGGGTTTTCATACAAAATTTGAAAAAATAAGGTAAAAACCCCTACAAATTCTCCCCTAGAGAAATAAAACATATCACAGACCCCCATTAGTTTTTCCTTTCAAACGTATTCCTAGAGTATACTTATCCCCTATCCACATCACCTAAGGGGGTTGCAATACAAAATTAACAAAAATGATATGAAAATGCCCACAACTTTTTTACAATCGGCCTTAAAGCAATAAAGTGTACGACCGACCCCCATTAGTTTCTTATTCCAAACATATTCCTAAAAAATACTTACATCCTATCTCCATCACCTAAGGGGGCTGCCATACAAAATTTATAAAAAGGATGTAAAAACGCCTATAACTTCTACAGAGTCGGTCTTAGAAAATTAAAATATGCGACCGACCCCCATTAGTTTCTAATTGCAAACATATTCCTGGAACATACTTGCCCCCTATCTCCACGCCTTAAGAGGGCTGCTATACAAAATTTGAAAAAAATATATAAAAACTCCTACAGCTTCTCCAGGGTCGCCCCTAGAGGAATGAAGTGTATCACAGGCCCTTTAAGTTTCCCCTCCCAAATATATTCCCAAAATATACTTACCCCTATCTCCATCACCTAAAGCAATTGCAACACAAAATTTACAAAAATAATGTAAAAACGCCCATGACTTCCCCAGAGCCGGTCTAAGAGATTAATTTTTTTCAGTAGAAGAACATTTACATTTAAGGTATTGTGGGCGTTGCCACGCTCTTTTTTCAAACAATATTTTATTACACTGTGTTAAGACGTATTTATAGTCCAAATTTCCAGAAAATAGCCCCAGCCGCTTAGGCGTAATTGCGTGACAAACAACCAAATAAATTAACTCCTTATTTATATAAGAGCAGCGATCATGCTCGTTTTTAATAGGTGAAAACTAATGCTACAAAAAGAATGGACACTTAAATTCGGTGAAAAACTAATTGAAATGATTTCTTAAAACCCTCTATACAAAACGTATGGGAAATCTAATGTTCTCTATATTGTTTTTTAAATATTTCGAGAATTTCTTTGATATTATTTTTATTTGGCCGAAGACCAGTCTGAATAGATGCGAAACATCAAAATCGGTCTAGGCGTGAAAGAGTTATAAGCGTAGTAACTAACGCCACTCTCTTCTATAGTTATAAAGATTTCGGGAGACATAAAAAAAAATTTTTTTAAAAATTTTAAATAATTTTAAATGAAGATTTTCTACAAAATCAATACTTTAAGTGCACTTTAACATTAGGCTAATCTAATGCTGAAAATACATATGCACAAACTAATTAATCATATTATTTTACCACAATTTTAAAATAAAAAGTTCAAAATCCAAATTAAGAAAAAACTACTCCAAAGTTTAATCCTCGAAAAAATATTTGAAACGAAACTTTTCTAATATCAACCTTATTTAGTTTGGCAAATTATAACATTTCTCTGTCTCTTTGTAAGTGAATCTCATACATATAAACACACACCCATCTGACTAGGTTGGGAACAAACTGTAACTCTATATGACAAACTAAACTTCATGGAAAAAAATTTAAAAAAAATTTACCTTATTAAACAGAGACATAGAGAAAATTCCTTAAAAACTCTAGTAATTAGAGGAATAATGTCAATTTTGTGGTTGGCATAACTTTTCATATGAATTTCATGTATTTGATACAGTGGAACCAGAAGCGTTAAATAAGTTTGTTTTGAAAATAGAAATTTCGAAGTGATTTTACAACTTTTTTTGCTTCATAAAGATTTTTTTTAAATGAAGTGCCACTGTAGGCACGAATTATTTAACTTTTTAAGGAAGAAAAAATCCCACGCGCTATTGCTTATATGGCTTAAGTAATGGTTTTAACAAAAAGTAGTTGTCATAACTGCATGTATCATTTACACTGCTGTTGTAGCTAATGCTGCTATTTTAAAACAAATGCAGTTTTATTTAGCCTAAATTTTACTTTAAATATACATCCTTTTGTAATCATATTGACAAATCCTAGATGGCTGTTTTGCCTCGAAAATTTGGTTTTAATTTTTTGTTCTAATTTAATAAAAAATTAAATAATTTTCATTATAAATATATGTAAGCAGAGGCATTCGCTGCTGCCTCTTCATGTAAAGGAAAATAAAAGAAAGTAAGAGCGCTATATTCGGATGTGCCGAATTTTATATATCCTTCACAACGCGTTGGGGGTTCTGTACTAATTTCTCTAATTTTTTTGCATGGCAACCCCCTTAGAGGGTGAGAATAAGGGGTAAGAATGATCCAGAAAATTGTTTGCAAGAAAAAATGAGTTTGGGTCAGTTCTACATTTAACCTATCCGCGGAAACCCTGAAAGCTGTAGGGTGGGCATTTATTATAATTTCCCATGGGAGCCCTATTAGGCGATGAAGATAGGGGTAAGTATGTTCTAGGAATATGTTAAGGAGGAAAAACTTATGGGGTCTGTAATACATTTTATTCCTCTAAGGGCAACTTGAGGGTAGCTGTAGGGGGTTTTACCTTAATTTTTTTAAATTTTGTATGACAATTTTGTTTGGGGCTGGAGATAGTGGGTAAGTACATTCCAAATAAATGTGTGGGAGGAAAAATTAACTAGGTTCGGTTGACCTTTGTAAAAGCACTCTGAAAACTTTGGGAGCAATTTTAAAAAAATTAAATTTTGTATGGCAACCCTGATTAGGATGGAGATAGGGGGTGAATATGTTCCACAAAAATATTCATGAAGCAAATCTAATGGAAGTTGGCATTACATTTTACCCGTGTAGGGGGCAATTCCGGGGCAGTGGTAGAGGTTTTTATGTACAAATTTTAGAGAAATGAATAAAGGAAGTTTTGGTTTTTGGTTTATATCATTTTGGGCAATTTTGCTGGATTTCAATAGCGATTTCTTTGCAGATATTTCTGTTAACTGGATACCACGTACAGGTTAGTGCGACATCGGGGGACTTCAAAAAGTTAATTTCAGCCATAACATGAATAAATGGACGGTCAGACGAACATCGGTAAATCGACTTTCCTATCTTTAAAGACCAAAAAAATCGGGCTCCTTATGAAAACCGATAGTTGTCGGAATCGGATTTAAAAGCGAATTATAAAAACGCTTGTGTAACGATATTTTAAATATAAGTAATACAAATAACTGAACAGATTTTCGGGAGCTATTTAAATGTAACTGTTCACAGCAAACAAAATAATTTTCAAATTTTAGGGAAGATTAGGAACCATATCTAAATACATATATATACAAGGTGAGCCAAAAAAATCATCCCATTGGAAGATGCTCTTATATTTGCCAGTGGTGGCCAATGCCAAATCTGTTTTGAATTCTGTGAACTAGACAAATGTAGAATACAACAAAACTAGCCATTAAGCAGTACACTCACCAAGTGCGCGGAATAATCCTGTCAATTTTTTTGCGTAACAATTCGACTGTAATGTTGGCGCAGTGCGAACTCCGTCGTCGATTCCTCGTTCGTCCGGCACCGGCTGCGCAAATACTGCGTAGTTTGGAAATCCAACAATTAATAATATGGGACCACACGAGACGTTGCCAAGAGTGTCCGATGTTGTCGAGGATGTGGAGCTGTCGCGAGAAACATATACGTGACGCCGTGCCTCTCAATTAGCCATCAGTCGGTCGTCTCTTAGACGACCTGCGCATGTTCCCGCACAAAGTCTAGTCCGTGGATCAGCTGCTGCCTGTCGCCGCCAAACGCCTGAAACTTACGCCTAAGCCATTCCTAACCTCTAGGCTAAAGTGGACGATTTTTGATGAAAATCATAATTAGCGATGAAGCTAATAACACGCAAAACTATAGCTTTTGGGGCACCAAAAATCCAAAAATACAAGAGGAGTATTTATACCTATTTAATGTGACTCCATGGTGCGCTCTTCACGCTGAAGGAGTCATCGGGCCATTTTTTTTCGAGGACGCCGCTGCTCAAACGATAACTTTGAACGGTGCGCGCTGGACTGGAGGAAATGTAACTCGTAACAGTTCGAAAAAAAGGCACAGACTGCACGACCAACAACCGATATTTTGAAGGCTGTGTTCCCTGGTTGCTTCTTCTCTCGTTTTGGCAAAACACATTGTCCCACAAGATCGCCCGATTTAACCGTTCCAGACATTTTTTGTGGGGTTTTTTGAAGGCCTGTGTTCACGCAAATAAACCCGAGATCCTGCACGGCCTCAAAGACAACATTCGACACGAGTGCAAGAATATGTCGCCCGAAAAGTGTATGTGTTTTTGGTGAAAATGGATAAAGGGTACTAATTTTTTTTGTAATTTATGACCTTATAAAGATAGGAACATAATCAAAATTCTTTCAGATGCACTTGCAAAATTATTAGATTTTTTTGGTACTCCTTTGAAACGTTGTTTCAATTGGGGTCGAAAAAAGAGTTTGACATATGAAATAAAGAGCTAAGGGTCACCATTTAGGCGAAAATCAGCTAAGTAGATAAAAAGTGTTCATAAATATGAAAAAAAACCTTTTGACTTAGCAAAATGAAAAAAAATTAAAAATGTTCTTTTACAGAATTCATACTCCTTAGCAATTTTAAGGACTTTGACTCTAGAAGTGCAAAATTAACTCCTTTAGCCCAGTTCTTATTTTTTTCTACTTTTTTAATTTTTTGAAATTTTTTGTTTCAGAAATATGAACAAGAGGTCTTTTTACCCCGATTAAGGCTTGAAGCCAACTAATTGATAAGAAAATTTTTTATCGTTTTTGGTACTTTTTCAATTTTGCCACATTATGAGGCCAGAATTAATAAAATTATCACTATTTACCTAGATTGTGGTCAAAAGTCAATAAGATAGTCATAAGCACTGTTTTCACATTTTGGAACTTTTTGCATTTTTTTAATATTAAAATATAAAGTAGGAGACTATTAGACCACACTGAGGCCAAAAGCCAATTATGTGGTCAAAAATTGCTTTTTAAAATTTTTTTAAATTTTTTTGATAAAAAAATAATCGTTTATGAAAAACTAAATTATTTTTTGTATTTTGTCATCACAAAATAAATTTTTTTTGAGAAAAAAAGTTTCTTATCTGTTTGAATGTTAACTTAAGCCAGAAGAATAAACTAAAAATAAATTAAACTAAACTGTATTCTACCCGGCTAGGGTCTTCAATGAAAAATATCATAATAACAAACCAAAAAAAAACCCAAGCGGGCAAATGACGGCATACGATTTAAAAATTCTTTTTAGAATTCCTATATTAAAAGCATTGACAACTCGATCGATCGAGTAGAATTTCGATTCGAATCGAATGCCGTAATTTGCCCCCAGTTTAAAAATGATTATATGAAAACTTTAAATAATAATAGAAATACTATTCAATTTTTTGTTTAATTTATTGTGGCTGTGTGTATCCTGCAGTATTAATTAGCTTGTCCTTTTCTTTTCCTAGTACTTATGCATATTTCTGTAGGTGTTTCTGTGGGTGTAAACAATAAACATACCTAAAGCGTTGACACATGAAAATGTCATTTGTTAATCAAACATGTTTCAACTTTTACCTAAAGCATACCCTACAGGAAATGCCATTAGTAAAACTGAACTGACTTACTAACATACAGGCATGTATGGACTAATCGTGTTCGTACTCTTACAACATCGCCAATATTGTTGTTTGAAAAGGAAACATAAAGTCTCCCTTCAGATTAGATTAACAGAATTGACGATTACTTTAATTTGAAAACTTAAATTTTATTTTGCCGCTGGCAGGACTAATAATTTTTTTTATGTAAGATTTGATTGCTTATTACCTTTTTCTAAATAATGATTTTAGAAAAAAGGTCCTAAGATTCTAATAGGAACACTAGGAACCAATAATCATGACAACTCACACAAAAAGAAAACACATTCAAAAGTCAAACATTTTATTTATGAACTTGTCCAAAATATTATTTGGAATTTTTAAGTACGAGCCGTACTTAGGTCTTCTTAAATCAAGTCTATACGGATCTCTTCAAAAAAACAAGCAAAAAAATAATATTTTTTTATATATATTTTTACATTTAAAACCAAGTGTCTCGGTTACTAAGATGGTAGCGGGCTTGTGTTGCAGTCCCAGGTTAAAGTCCCAGCTACGGCAAGTACCGAAAAATTTTTTAAATATTGAATATGTTAAAGTAAAAAAATATATAAAATAAATAAAGCTCTGTTAGTTAAAAAAATATAGTTTTTATTTGTAGATTAATCCCGTTTGTGCTTAAATCAATTTTTTTAAGCTAAGAACAGTACGGTTTCGAAAGTAAGAAATTTATACTAGATGAATCGTACTCTGTTTAAGTAATAATTACTTGGTTCGTTTTTTGAGTG
The DNA here is from genome assembly GCA_963583895.1 of Melanophora roralis. Lineage (NCBI taxonomy): Eukaryota > Metazoa > Arthropoda > Insecta > Diptera > Rhinophoridae > Melanophora > Melanophora roralis. The sequence continues at coordinate 23,547,494 of OY757188.1, forward strand.
CACGCCTCAAAAAACATACATACCCTTTACTTTTTGTTTATTTATCCAAATGTGTTCTTAAACTTAAAGGAATAGACAATGTACAATACATAATAGAGAGCTGCACAAATATACTTGAACTTGTTGTATACTTAAGTTTTTTTTACATATATAAACTCTAATTCCTAGTACCTTTAAATAATAGGTATTTTTTTAATAAACGTTATAATCATCAATTACACTTAAAAATTTATTACAGTAACTGACTGTAAGTTATTTAGGAAGTACAGTGAACTCGCGGAAACGTGATTTAATTTTTACAAAGGGTGTTCATGTTTTCGACTTTGTTCGCGTTTTCTATTAGATATTTTTTAATTATTTTCTAATGAATTAAATTTCTTTTTTACCAGTTTATTGTTACAAGTTCGAAAACATCCAAACCTATATAAAACTTGACAACACTTTAACCGGAAAAGTCTAACTTAAAAAATTCGAAGTTTTTAGGTAGTGGCCTTATTAATTTAACTACAAAAATCAATATTTTGCAAATAAAACTATGTATATCGCTAATAGATCCTTTCGTTGGCCCTTCACACATTAGACTAATTCTGCCAGAACAAAATAACTGCTTATAGGCAAAAGAGGTAAAGAGTATGGTTATTTGTTGGCGTAATTTTTCAACCAGCCTCAACCCCGCACTATCAGCACAAAACCAATACATACATATAAAACCAAACGTTAAATGAATAAAAAGAGACTAGTCCACACACAAGCTTTATACACGTATACATTTTATGCCAAAGACAATTCATACCGTGTGTTACGAAAAGAACAAAAATTGTTTGCTCAAGTTGAAGTCTGGTGTGTGGAGGACTGTTGCAACCAACACAAAGAAACTAAAAGCTTCTTATTAAGCAAAATAATGTGTTTACAAAAAAAAAAACATAATTCGGGGACTCCCAAAATTCATAAAATTAATGTAAACAAAAAAAATTAGAAAAAAATTGTTTACGTTTTAAAACTTTCAATGTTTGTTCACGTTTTAGAATAGTTAATGACAAATAAAAAGTGTTCACGATTTTGGGTTATTCACGATTCTGGATATTTACGTTTTCGCGAGTTCACTGTATTCCGTAAAGTTGTTTTTTAATAAAAAAAAAACAGTTAAATTTTAATACAATATTTTTTTGATTTGAAGGGTTATCCCAAGCTTCAGCTAAACGAAAATATGTACTGATTTTCAACTAAAAATATTTTTGTTGTTTATTTTTGGGAATATTTAACTTTGTTTTTATTTTTCTGATAGTATGTGTTTTGCGGTAAATGACAGATAATCTGGTTAATTTTAGACGAATATGTAAGTAAATTTTTTGATGTCTGAATTTAAATAAAATATTTTGTTAATTTTAATGAATATCTTGTTAAACGGTTTTTAAATGAATATTTTAAATAGATTTCCAGTTGATTTTACCTTAATTATTTTTGAGTGTTTGTATTCGCTATTACTTGACAGAGTTTTGTATTTGAGATTTCTTGTTCAAGTTGAAAATGAAAGTACTCGTATGTATCAACTACGGCTTTATTCGTTCTTGCAATAGAAGTTGTTTAAGGAAAAACACAATTTTAATTTTGTAATGGGTTTAGTTCTGTTGTTTTTTTAAGTTATTTTTTTATATGTATGTATGTATGTGTGTGTATGTAAACGCAAGTCACATATGGTGGTTGTTTTTGTTGTTACAACAGACATGCACAATATTTCTACAAGAAGTTATAATTGTTGTGTTCAATAACTTTCCAGTAATTACTAGCAACGAGAGAGTAAAAAGAAATATTTTCAAAATTGCTCTCAAAAATATTTAAAAGTAAATAAATGAACCCTTTTACAGTCAAAACTTGCAAGCAAATGTATTTTGTTATTGTAAACTTATAAAAATTTAAAGCTTAAATTTTTTTTCAAAGCATAATGACAGAAAGACTGTTTGAATAATTTCTGATAGTAAAATTTTTACTCGTACAAATTGTCAGAAACATTTTTAAACAAATTACGCTCTTTTTTGGCTCCCTAGCTGCTAATTTTTTGTGTACGTGAACACTTACTAGTAATAATTATCGAAAATTATGGATAATTTTCTGTAAATAAACACACCTAATGACAACGTAGCCTGCTATTTCTTTATTTTTAATAACAAAACATACACAAAACTTCATTACACACATACAAGCAGCATTATATTTTATTGCAAAAACAAAAACGTGCCACAAAACAATACATATTTTGCCAACAATTATTGGTACAAGAACTTGTAGTTTTTATTTGTAGTAAGTATTTTGCATTTACGTTCCTTTTTTGGATACTACTTTTGTACCGAGTTCATAAATATTGGTATTTAACAAACTATGGTTAAGATATCTTCCGTACTCTCACACGATTACTAGTGCATTCTATCTCTTACGTCAAATTTTAAAAGAAATTTGAAAACTTATCCTATGCAGACCTCTAGTACACTTAGTTGTCTGTTTGTATATACTTTAACTCATATGTTGAAACGTTTCAAATATGAACATTTAATTAGCTTACATTACATATGATTATGTTATCATAATTAAGACAATGAACAAACACAGGGCTTAACGTTATTTGATAATCCACATGTTTGACTTGTACTAAAGGAACCTTTAGAAACATTTATCCATTTAGTTAACACATACAGACAAACGCATACACATAAAACAATTTTAAATGCGTTTGCAGATGAAATAATGTTTTTTAAGGCCATAAGTATTAATTATACAAATGCGTTCGTATATGGGTGGGTGTGCGTTTGTTTATGTTTGCATGTATGTATATGGTAGTTAAATTTAAAGGACGATTAATGTAATTGTTTAACAACAAAATGAATCTAAAACGTTTTTAATCATGCACAATGCTAAGGGCTCTCAAAAGGATAATTAAAACTGTACACAAGTATGGGTGTAAATACGAATTTTAGTCTTGGCTAACTGGCTGATAAAAAAAGTGTTAAAATTTAAAAAAGGTAGAAACAAGTTTTTGCTTTAGTTCTTTTAAAATTAAGATTATTTCTTAAAAAATGTCTTTTAAAAAGACAAATTTTAAATGGGAATCTTTTTTTAATTTATGCAATAATGAAATAACAGTCTACTGCAATATCAGTGGCATTTTTTCCTTTTCCTTTCACTAATTTAATTCGTTTTCTCTCATTAATTAATTAACATAATATTGCTTATTGTTTTAATTAGCCACACATTCAATGTGTGTATAAACTCACTAAGTACTTTAAGGTTGACTCAATTATTTGCTTAGTTATACTTTATCCTTAGGGTATCTTTATATCTCTTGTATCTGCCTGGCGTTTTAATAAACTTCATCTTTTCAATTAATTGCCCCTGCCCCTTTGCCTTATTTTCTCTTCACACACTTTTCTTTATATTCTTTTTAGCATATATTTCTGCAACATGTGCTGCTAGTTTTTTTTTACTTTTTGCCAAAAATTTAATGCCTTTTAACCATATATTCTTTACGTATAAAACACCTGCTTAGAATTGACAAATAGTTCTTTATTTTTGCACCTAAAGCTTAGTTATGCTAGTTTAACATTCATGCAATAACTTCTGGGGTATATATTAAGAATACACTAAGTATATCCTTTTTTACAAACGCACACGTACACATTTATATGGCGGCAATTTTAAGCTCATTCTTAGTTTAATAATGATACAATACTTTAAGATGGGTAAACTCGTGTGTATCTGTGATATCTAAAATATTTATACTTTAAATCAAATTCAAAATTCAATATTATCTTTAATGTCTTAAGCATATGTTTAACGCAAGGAAGGGGTTCCCAAACTTAGCAATACAAGTTTTATATAAAATTTAGGAAAAGAAAATAAAATATTGAAATTTGTAACGCAAAAGTCAAATACTTTAATATACTTTGATAAAGAATCAAAAAAATATATACAAAATGAGGCGGGCTTTGTAATCTTGATACAGGAAATTATTCCGACATAGTTTCTCCGATATACACTGAATGGTCCACTTTATTCAATTGGGGCCAATTGGGGCTTAAATACAGGTTTACAGTGCTTCCAAAGTCGCTAGTTGCCAGCGTAATTTAAAGATTTACAATAAAAGTTATTACAAGTGTGTTAATTACCACGAAAAAAGACATCTTACGAACAGAAATCCTCCTGGAAATAAAGTTGTCCCCGAAATGGTTTTACAATAAAATCGATTGTTCAGCGCGTTGCATGGCAAATTGTTCCACCCGGTTTGACCAAAATTTTGGAAACAACAGTTCAGTCAGCATGGCGCTTAATGTACTATAAGTTGCCTATCTCTACTTAAGATAACCATGTAAAGCCAGTTTAAATAGCTCCATGCTAATTTCAAAAGAAATAAGCAGATGACCCCATAAGCCTCGCGAATAAAGCAATTTTTCCCCGAAGTAAACTTCCAAAACCTTTAAGCATTGTTCTTGCATTTACTGATTCATAATGACATTCTCTGCTGTTAGACCATAATAATTGATATCTATAACTCTTGTTCAGCGTAAAAATACCCAACATTTTTTTGTTAATTAATTTTTTTCCTACTACTATTATGCATACCTCAGCAGCTACATTCGCTGGTTCCGGACAAAAAATGACGCTTGCGCCAACTGGTTGTAGATGGCAGCAATGTTTTCCACATAAAACGCACTTTCTCGTTTGGTATTCTATTTGTAAATTCTTTAATATTCATCTGCGATCTCTTAAAATATATATTTCTTCATCCTGATAGATAGGAAACTCGGTTTAGCGATGTCCGTGTTATGGTTGAAATTAATTTCTTGAAGCCCCAGATTGGTAAGGGCATATTTTGCATACAGCAGCATATTTTGGCATATTTTTCCTTAAAGAGCATATCTTTTCAAATCCCGTTTTAAAGTATTTTTTTAATTTTTTTATATAAAATTGTTGTTATCTTTTTTAAGTTTTTGTTTTTTCTAAAATATTGATTTTGAAGCGAACTTCATTTTTATTATCATCCGTTGCAGGGTTTTCGAAAAATTTTGACATCAATTTGTTACGTTGCATATAACAGCATATTTTGGAATACTTTTCTTATAAGATAATTTTTTTGTAAACCCCGTTTTTAAAACATTTTTGAATTTATTTATAGGGCTTGTTGTAGGTGAGGTTTGTCTATGTATATATTTCATTGGTTTTTACACCAAATCATCAGTAGACTTCAACCAAATTCTAAAAAACCTATAATTATTTTCTGCCTTTTTATAATAACCTCAATAAACTTCCCCATGGCAACTAATAGTTTGTTGCGTTCTTAAAAAAAATTCTTGAACGTTTAGGTTTGTTTATAGTAATTCTCAATAAGTTTATTGAGGTAATAGTTAGATTGAGGGAGGCAGAGAATATTCCTGAGGTTTTTTAAGAATTTGGTTGAAGTCTACTGATGATTTAGTGTAAAAACTAATGAAATATATATATAGACAAACTTAACCTACAACAAATCTTATAAATAAACAAAGAAAATTGGGATCAATTCCTCAATAACCTTTGGAAATTGTATCATTTTTGAATTTTTTATATTTTTTTTGAAATCTTTCGAGTATTTATTGTTACCTTTTAATTTTATTAAATTATTTATTTTAAACTGAAACCCCTTCTGGTAGTTTGACAAAAATTCGATAAACGATAAGTTTTCAGACTGTTTAATTTAACATTATTAAATATCGTTTTGGTTTCCCCCTATTTCTATTGTACCGGAATTTTTGTGTCAATGTTAATTCATTATTTCTATAACGCAAATTAATTCAAAATGCTGCTTTTTCGGATAATTTAGTCTTAGTTCCTATCATTCTTATTTTCAATTTAACCAATATAACCTTTTTTTAAGAGCATGTTTTTGGTTGCCCTGGTAAAAAGTAAATGTTTTATACATTAAAAAATTTAATTAAAAATGTTAACTAAATGTACAAATCCAGAAGTTTTTGAGCTCTTTTTGCTTATTGTTTGCTATTTTAAAATATTTTTTCTGTCTTCTCTGGTTGGAAATCACTGCCTTAAAACCTTAACTTGTTTAAATTACTACACATACGCTTTTGCTCTCTAAGGCTAGAGAAAAAAATTACAAAATATCTTTTCGAAATTTGTTAGCATTAAAGCTACATACTTAAGAACACAGAATATACTTTCAATTGCATTACAAATACATTTGTACAACTGTAGACAATTTATGAATGAATATTTGTTATTATAGAAAAATCAGAAGAAATAAAAAAAACAAAAACTTGGCAAATATAATAATTTATATGCAAACATGCGTTAGATTGCTTTGCAATAAATTCTTGCTATTTGCTTTGAGTATGTCGTTTTCTCTAACGTTGTATTCTTTGTTTTGCACATATGTAAAGCACGCTTTTAGGCGTTAAAACGTACTATGTTACATTTGCCTTTGCCAAAGCAGTAGTAATAGAAGAAGTTGGTTTATCGTAATGTTTTTTATTTATTTTTTTTCTTTTTTTATTTCATGTTGCGTTCTGCTGTCTCTTCCCTTTTCAAATTGTGTTTGCTGGTTTGTCTTTTATTTTTCATATGTCATCTGTAAATAAAAATCACAAAAGAAAATAACTTAAGGCGGAATACCGTATCAAAACCATATTTATATATTTTTTTATTTTAGAAAGTGTATGCATGGATTTAACATATGTACACACATATACATACATATGTATATTTCTTTCTTAGTATTTAACATATGCATGGCGGTACAAAGAATAAATATATTTCGTGACAATATGAGTTTTTAAGTAATAAAAAAAAAATATTTTTTAACAATATAAATGGAGTAAGAGCGAAGGTAAATGTTGGGGAAGCTATGCTGACATTTTATGTTCAGAAAAATTTTTTTAGGAGTTGGTATGCTTGCGGGGATATTTTATTTGAGGTGCAAGCTTGTTGCTTGCAAATTAACTTTGTCCTTCAAAATTTAACGTTGCACTATGAAGTTAAAATATCATAAAAATATTAAAGAATATCTTTTAGCAATTCCAAGTTGTTTGCTTAGTCAACTGTACAACGATTTTGTTATATCAAAGTGTGTTTCAACAAAAAAAAATTTAAATATGGCAACTTCAAAAAAGGAAACTTTTTTCAGGATGAAAATAAAATATGTTTTCTTTTAGATGAGATGTTATGCCTTTAAAAGTCGAAGTAACAAATTGCAATCTATCTGCCTGATATTTTTACAATTTTGGCTTTTGAAAATGTCCAAACATGAGCTCTAGTGTCAGATATATGATTTGGTCCTTCGAGCCCAAAAAAAATATAACCTTAAAAAAAACACTTAAGGCTTAAAAAATGTATTTAATTAAGTTCTTTCCCATTCATTTTTCATTTATTATTAAATATTCTTTGATCTCAAAAACCTTTGAAAGAAAAATTTTGAGTTATCCTTCCTATTTATTGTCACAAGTGTGTAACTATTGAGCCTCTTGCTGAAAGCCTAAGTATAGTGTGCTTTTTCTGCACATGTACCTCAGCTGGCAAGAAAGCGACGTTCTTCCTTTAAAGAAATGAAAAGAAAAAAATAAATATTTAACTTTGGCAAATAAACTAACTGACTTTGAAAGTGGCATAAAAGTAAACAAAAAGGTGTAAATATTTGGCTTTTAATATTAAGATTAGATTTATGGCTTAAAGTTAAATATAAATATAACAATATTAAAATTTTTTTCAAAAACGTGACTCAATCAAATTAAGTTTGCTGTCATAATAGGAAAGGCATCTTAAAAAAAATGGCAACACAAATTCAAAAAGGTAAACAATTTATGGAAAATGAAAAGTAATTTAAAAACAGAAACTGCAAAGGGAAATTTATTGGCAAGAAATCGAAAAGAAGAGTGACAATATTTGTTTATAATGTTAAACAAGTTATAAATTATTTATATATTTATTTTAACAGTTGCTTTTTTAATTTTCGCAAAATACAAATTGGACAAAGGGTTTGCCTCTTCCAGCAAAAATATATGCCCCATTTCAAAAAGGCTTTACACGTGTCCTTAGTTGACAAATGAAATTTTTATTTATTTGTTTGAAAATGTCATAATTCAATAACTTGTTTATTTGTTCAGTTATTTTGATAATTGAATTATAGCTTTGAAATTTAATCTTATTTTGTTCTCAAAAGTTCCTTTTGTAATGTGTTTACCTAAAAAGTTGTGTTTTCTTGTTATTTTTTTTAATTTTAGGCATAATTGTTTTGTTACTTTTATGCAATAAAAAAAAACAAAAGAGGAAAAAACAAAATTTAATTTCTTTTTAACAAATATTTTGTTAAATTTGTTATTTTTAGTGCAAATAAAAATCGTATTAAATGACAAAATAACAGAATGTACCAAAATTAAATGCAGTTTAAGGTAAAATGGTCCTTCGAACCTTAGATAAAATGAAAAATTTTTTTTTTCTTTTAACAACCAGGTATCAGAGTCAAGCCAGAAAAAAATTTCTATCTGCTGGTCTTATCATTTATTATTTAGAAGATTTACTTGCACAATTTCAAAATGGTCCTTCCAGCTGTTTACAAAAAAGAGAACTTCTTTCTTACACGTTCTAAGTCGAATCCTTTCTGGTTTATCAAAGCGATAAACGTAGACTTGAAAAAGTAATTTTTTAAAGCAAGACCCTTGTAAAAGAATAAAAGTGAGACCCTTCTTAAAGAAAGGAACGTCTTTAAAGACTCCCATATTCGGCAAATTTTGATATAAGATATCGTATTGCTAGTATCAGTGTTTACAGATATAGTTCCCTTTTAAAAAGTTGTGTTTGTTTAGCACCACAGTGGTTTTTCCCCTTAAAAATAATGTACTTCTTTTGGCTTGATTGAATAAGAGTTCGTGGATCCAATTCCATTTTCTGCTTTCTCCTCTTTTTTGAAAGTATTTTTGCCTAAAGCTGATACTTCGGGGAAAATAAGTGTTAGCAGCGGGTGGTACGGAAGCCACTGGTTTCCGTTAAGAGCCCTTAGTTGATGGCACACAAAATATTTAAATTTTTTTAATTGGACCGATCTTAAGCTGTAAAATGGTTTTTGTTGCATTTGTTTTGCTTGATTACAAAAACTTTGACACGTGTTAAACGGAAGCTGCCCTTAGCTGATATTTTACACTAACATATGCAGTTAGCTTGATTCCCTCATGATAACTAAAACTTTTTAAGGAAACTTTAAGGCTAAGTTCCTTACTACAGGGTGTCTGGTGGAAAATTTATATTTTTTAATACGATTATTTTAAAAACGGTGCGGAGGGAGGGTGGCATAGTAAGAATTATGAATTGTGTGTGATCGAGTGAGCCTCGCGCGCTCACTGTGGAGGAATTTTTAAGAGGCAATATTGTTCAAAGTTCGGTATTCAGCGAATACGTGATGGACGGAATGTAAATTTAATTCGTTTGTGAGTGCAGAGATTTTGCGTAACTGCCTCGGCAATGAATATCCCACGGCCCGGGCCTAGTCGATTTTCAATGACTCCCGAAAGCATTGAACTGGTTGAAAACAGTTAATTTGAATGTTCGTGACTTTCAATACGAAAAGGAGCAACCTTACTGGGACTTCAAGGAGCGATTATTCGTGAAACTTTAAAAAAGTATCTAAAGTTCTATCCTTTTTTAATTCAAATCGTTTAAGAAGTGATAGAAAGTAACTTGGATTTACGCAAAAATTTTTGTAATACGATGTTGGAGCGTTTTAGCACCGTAAACCCCATTTTTTGCAGTGATGAGGCCCCTTTTCGCTTAAACGGCCACGTCAACGAGAAAATGTGACGCTACTGGTCTCCAAGAACCTGCAACAGCGATTGAGACATTTAAAACCATTGCATTGCCCCAGGGTATCTGTTTGGTGTGCCCTATCCACGCGTTAGATAACTGGACCATTTTTGTCGAAAATTTGCGAGGCCAGGCGACGAACGTCCACGGTGAAAATTATTGCACATCCATCGTACTATTCACAGGCGCAGTTTCAATAGAATGACGCGACTGCACACACAGCCAGGGCTTCGATAAATTTGCTTCGGGAAAATTTCCCCCAAAAACGGATCAGTCGCCTTAGGGTTATCTTATGACTACCGAGGTTGCCCAATCTAACCCCCATGAATTTTTTGTGGGGATACCTTAAGAGAGGGTTTGTAATGACAATCCCCAATCTCTTGCGGCCTTAAAGGAAAATATTTGTCAAGAAATCAGCTCAACTGCAGCGTTTGCGCAAAACCCAAAATGAAATCCGCATTTCCATTCTATCGCTCAATGCTTTCAATAAAACTTTGTGTCAATTATAACGTTTTTGTTTTAGCTTAAAAATATAAATCTGCCACTAGACACCCTGTATAATTAAATATAATCTTCTATAATATTCCTTTAGCTAAACCAGTATTAAAAAATCCTCCCCTTAAACTTTTTTATACGATTTTTGGGTATTTGGCCGCACTGTGCACTTTCTATCAACTTTACTGCAGCAATTTCGTACAAATATTTAAAATGTTTAAGGGATTTAAAAATAAAAATAAAATATCTTGATTCCTGTAACTAAGCTTTATGATTTTTTTTTCCTTCTTCATATAATTGTCTTAAATTTTGTCCGTTAACTTTCTTCACTACCTGTTTACTTTGATTGAAAAATATTTAATATTTTATTTTTTTGTAGTGGTTTTCTTTTTTTTTTTATCTAATCCCTCACTTTTTTTTTGTCTTTATCTTGATATACCAAAATGTATTTATATTTTAAAAGAAAACACGTTTATATTTTACAATTGTCATACCTTAAAAAAAAGAAATAATTCTTAAACAAAAATATTTTTTTTTGTAATTGGATTCCTATTTTCCTTTGAAAAATTCCTTTTTCATCACACAAGTCAAAAGACCTGGGGGTGATGGATATTTTGCAGAATTTTTTTGATTTTTTTGTTGTTAATGTTGTGTCGATTGTATTTCATCAAAACATTGCTAAAATCGTATTAATTTTCCATTAGATTTTACTCTTAAATATAAATTTATTTGATGGAAAATTAAATTTATTAGATTGAAATATTTGACGTTAATACGTGGGAAAAAATATGAGGGAAATGACAAAGAGATAAGAATTTATGAAATTTCAGAGGCGATGGCAAATCGAATGATCTTTTGATGGAATATAAAAAAATGTATTAAAAAAAAAAGTAAGAGCGCTATATTCGACTGTGCTGAATCTTATTTACCCTTCACAGCGTGTAGGGGTCTTACCATATTTTTTTCCAATTTTGTATTGAAACCCCCTTAGTGTGTGGTGACAGGGATTAAGTATGCTCTAGGAAAATGTTTGCAAGGAAAAATGAGTTAAGGCCAGTTTTACATTTGACCTTTCTACGGGCATGCTAGAAGCTGTAGGGGAGAGTTATTAAAATTTTACTAGACTTTGTGTGGCAGGCCCCCTTAGAGCGTGGATATAGTATATTCTAGAAATATGTTAGGAAGTGGAAACTAATGGGGGTACGTTGTACACTTTATTTCTATTAGTTATGGGCGTTTTTACATCATGTTTGCTTATTTTGTTTGGCAACCCCATTAGGTAATGGAAATAGAGGGTAAGTATGTTTGAGGAATATGTTCGGGAGGGAAAACTAATTGGGGTATGTGATACATTTCATTCCTCTAGAGGCGACACCGCAGAAGTTGTGGTGGTGTTTACCCTATTTTTTCAAATTTTGTATTGCAACCATGTTAGGGGCTCGATATAGGGGGCAAGATTTTCCACAAAAATGTTTGGAAGGAAAATTAATACGGGTCGGTCTTACATTTTACCTTTGTAGGAGCACCCTGGAAGCTGTGGGACCGACTTAAAAAAATTTAAAATGAAACTGTGTATGGCAATCCTGTTACTTTTGTTATATGTAACCATAATCTTGATTATGGGTTATCAAAAGCATGTTGTTCTTAGACTATTTTTATGATAAACAAGGTAATGACTACCCATGACCAAAATAATGACTATCAAAAACATATAATGGTAGCTTAATCACAACAATGATTGCATTTTTCTCCCAAAAGTTACTACAATTATAGTATGGTCAGTCATTACAATGATCTTCGTAACCATACAATGATGAAATTGTTCGTGATCATATTTCCCTGAGCATACTCAACCATGTTTTTTCTCTGCGTATACATAGACCCGCTTTGATAATAACTAAAGATACAGCTCAGATACGTAAAGCTGGACTTGAAGTTTTAGCTTTGGGTACATATCCTGAAAAAAAAATTTGTTGTTCTTTAAATGTACTTTTTTGAAATTTCATAACCAATACAAATAGAAACATTATTCCAATTGCATCCTTCAGGCTAAAAAAGAGCACAAACATATTGTTAGTACTTTTTAGAAATTATAAAGTATTAGGGAAAAATTTGGTACTTATTTTTGGTAATTTTTTTAAACGAGCTTTTTATTAATTTCGAATTATTTTTTGTGAAAAGGTTTAAAAAATTAAAAACCTGTAAATGCTAAAATGGGGATAAAAACACAAAAAAACGGGAAAGATTATAAAATGTAAATAATTTGGTACTTTTATAAATTTTTTTGCTTACAATTTTTTCATTTAAATAGGGATCCTACTTAAGGTACAAGTACTTTTATTATATCTTTAAGACAATTATGAGTACATAAGCCAAGATATATAAAATTAATTACTACCTAACCAGAATGAGGGAGGGCTGAATTCAATTCCGTCAAAATATCCAATTTTTATACACATATAAAACTGGAAATATGAAATTAAGGACCTTATACTCAGAAGACGCTGGAACTCAGTGTAGTGGACAAAAAAGTATTTCATTTTAAATTTTGGTGTTTTTTATTTCTGAATTTCAAAACTATCGACCCAGATTGAGATCGAAAGACACTAGGTCACCCAAAGTATTTTTTCAGATTTTCGCTATTTTTTGCATTTTGTTCAGAGAAGAAATGTAGAGGGAGTACTTATTTCATATATTTGGTAGAAACCTTTAATGATTGAGATTATGGGACTAAAATTATGAAATTAAGGGACTTAACCCAGATTAAAGCCGAAGGTCAAAAATGTGCACAAAAAGATACACTTAATCTTTTTTTTAATTCTCAGTTTAGTTTAATGAACTTTTTCACTGTTTATCTAGATTAGCTCAATAAAGTGGACAAAAAGTACGTTTTTACAAATCTCTTCACTTTGGACTCAGATGGAATTCGGAAATCAATTAAAGTATTTTTTAGAATTTCAGTACTTTTGCATTCTTTTGAGACACAAATTTGACAAAGTGTACTAATTTTATATTTATGGTACTGTTTCTAGTTTTTTAGATTACGTGTTTAAAAATATGAAATTTTGCACTTTTTTTATCCAAATTAAGGCCGAGTATTTTTTTAAAGTTTTTATACTTTTTATTGAATTTAATTAATTATTACTTACCAACACTGGGTATTTGTAAGTAAGTCTTTGTTGTTTATTTCTATTTTTGAGATGATGAGTCCAGAAATGTGCAATTAAAGGACTATTGAGTCAGATTGAGGTCAACTAAGTGAACAAAAGTACTTTTTTCACATTTTGTATACTTCTTTCAGTTATGGGAACATAGTTAAAACAAGAGGTTGATAAAAAGTAGTTCTTTTATATATTCTTGTCTTAAAAATGAGTTGTACCGGATCGAAGTAAATTGATCTTACCGGTGTGATTTAGCTATTGCTTTAGGGATGTTTTTAAGAGAAAATCACTAAGATATGCTCCATATGGCTTAAATTGGCTTTGAAAAATTAATTTCAACACACGAGCAGATATGCATGGCGAAATAGTCTTTCCTATCTACAAGTAAACAAGACATATATACTTTCTGGGGTAGCTAATGCAAATTGAAGAAATTAAAACAGAACGACAATCTGTAATATACTCTTGTCACTATATATATAAAGGGTTAACAAAATTATGGTCCTAATCATGAACAACTTTTTCGAAATTTTGTTATTTTTTTAAATAAATGCCAGGTACCCCAATACTTGTTTATTTACTTAAACTAAAAAAAAAATATTAATGCTAAAATGTGATCAACCTATGACGAAGGAGTCTATTGACGTTTTCAGTTATTACACAATTTTCTTAAGAATATGTTTTAGCCAACAAGCTACAAAGGCCTTTACTTCTTAACATAAAAATTTTTTATGTAAAAAACATTTTATAAAGTTTCCTAATACGTTTTTATTGTTTATGAAAGTTAAATAAATAAAAATTTAATTCATTTTGCTTTTAATATTAAGCAAGTAAATATAAAAGTTATGCTGCCATGGTTTATTACATTTTCTGTGTTAATAATTTCAGTTATTAACTTAAGTATTTTACGTTTAGGGCTTAAGTATTTCTTAATAACTTCTGCTTGGCAGAATGTCAGGTATGTTTATAAATTTGCCAAAAGTAAAACAAAAATCGTGTACAAAAATTATTATATAAAGAAGGCATGCCTACATACATACAAACATATGTATATATTTAAAGGTGTGTGTTTCCTTGTAAGTGGCTAATGTGTGACATTAAAGAAACATGTGTGTTATACAAATTACCCCTCCCGACTAATTTTTTCTTTTAAATAATATTTTATGTTATTTTATATGAAACTTTTATAAAACAAAAACATAACTTATGAAAAGTAAAAGAAAGCAGATGCTATTAATAGCCTACTTTGCTTGTCAACTTATTTTGCATAACAATGTTTTTAACAATAATTTACTTGTTGAACAACATAAATCGGCAACACCCTAAAAGTATGCTTTACACAATTAGCATAAACAAGTAAGAGTGATATACATATATGGGTATGGCGAATACTTTCTTATTATTAAAAAACTCACAGGGGTACAGAGAGATACGTTTTTAATAAAAACATTTTTTTCCAAATAATTTAGTCTTGGCTTAGAAAACATAGTTTACTTGTAGAATAGTTTAGATACGCCTTACATCATGCTGTAATTTAAAGTTAAAGTATGCCTTTTTTTGCTAGAAAAGTGGAAGTAATTGTGTTTTGCTCATATCACAATTCGAAAATGCTGGGACCAAACAGTGTATAAAGAGTTGTTAAAAATTGGGAAATGCTGGAAGGATATCAAGACGCAAATATTTTTCAAATGACGGACATGTCTTCATCAGCCTTTGAAATATATTTTCTTAATAGGGTTATAAGTTAACAAATATTATGTATATGTCCATATTGCTCATGTAAATTTAATATTTATTAAAAAAAAGGAAAGTATTAGGGAGCTTATAATTAGAAATGGAATTAATTTAACATAAACACCAAACGGTTTATGTTTAGTTCACAAAAAATAAAGGTGTGGTTAATGGTTCTTTAAAACAAATTATGAAAGTTAGTTAATTAATTTTTTTATATTAAACCATTGTACTTTAAATGATTTTTTTTTTGCGCTTGAGGCTGATATCTTTTACAGATTTTGAAAAAAGGGAGCTGCCACTCTCCCCGCTCCTATTCAAAAAGGAAGAAATGTCCTCTCAACTTGTTTATTATCTGCAGGTCCTCCACTCCTACCCTAACTTACGAAACTTGATCTAAATATTTCAAATTAATTTTGAACACCATGTCATTTTGATTACCTTAAAATTTGATTATTTAAAGTATATTATCTGAAACTTAACTCAAAGTCGTTGGTAGGTTGTTAAATGATTGGAAAGTGGGGCAGAAGTAGAAGAAGATGTATTTAGGAATGAGAAATTAATAATCAATCCTCTGCTAGCATTTTAAGGATCTTGGCGTATCCTACCATATCATAAAGGGGGCAGTATGATAAGGTCAATAAAAGGTCCACAAAGTTGTTGCTTAAATGCCGACAAGTTCCGGAAATTAGCATGGAAGATGATCCTTTGTAACGGCCTCGTCTGAGCCCTAAGGCAAGCGGCAGCAGTCAGCAAAACCTGGTTTACCGATAATGGTCTGATTTTGCAGTGACCGGTGATTAGTCTCAGGACTTCCTAACTCAAGGGTAACAGATCGACCAATCATCTGTTGGCTAATGCCACTTGCCATAGAGACTTAGGCACTCTACAGCCTATAGCTTGAGTCCAGTACCTACTTGCTTTATTTCCAAAGTGTCCTTAGATTCTACAAAGAGTTTGCGTAGTAATGGAAAATCAAAATATTAGTTTCGTTTTTTGTCAATTCATCTGCAGCCCCATTTTTTGATATCTCAGAGTGTCCAAGAAGCCAGCAGAACATAAAGCACCATATAGAGTTGGTATGCAGACCCTGACCATCTGCAGCAGATTTAAACTCAGTGCTTTAAGAGTGGATTGGCTTTCATTAAAGAAAGTCATGCATTCTCCTCTCTTTTCTCTGCAAAACTAATGCGACTTTTCAGGAGGACCTTAACTCATACAGAATCCTCAGTTAATATAAAAAAAAACATTTTTTTAGCTTTTCGATACCAGATGAGCTTTTAGGCAATGTGACAGCCTTTCGTATGATCTTTTTGGAAACTATTTTGAACAATCTGTGAACCAATTTGCATTGACGGAAAATACTGGTGCCGTATGAATTGCAAGCTGATGAAAATGCTCCAGTCAGGCAGTTTATAGGATTCGAACGTGACAACAGGTCACTTAGAAGGAAAAGGCCCAAGTGCAGATGTGAAGATCAAGTGGAAAAAGACAACTTGAAAGTTGGTGTCAGAAATTGAAGAAGAAGCTTAGAAGGCCAAAGCAAATGGAAATAAATTTAACGTCCGGCTAAAGAAACAAAAGTTTTGTAAAAGATACTTTAGTAAGAGGGCAAGATCGTCTAGTGTGAATGACTCCAGTCCCATTTTTCATCTTACACCGGTCAGTGAACCTGGGTGTTCCCTCATATTGTAAGTGACCATTTTTCAATTGATATTTCTGGAATAGATATCTCCATGTCCGATACGAAGTCTAGATATACATGAAAATATCTAGAGTCACTGCCTGTACTTTACTTCTGTCCAGTTATGCCGCTTTGACGTATTCCGGACCTAGTTTTGAAAGTCTCAAGTCGCAGTTATCTTCACCAAAAGTTTCAAAAGAAGAAAGTTAAGTATTGAGTCTAAGGCTGCATGTGAATTGCTGCTGAGGGCTTCCTTAATGAACACCTAGAATCTTTTCTAACTCTTTCGTCAGAGTTTTGTGTCTGCTCTGTATTTTGCTAACATTTTCTTCTTTTTATAAGTAAGAAAACGTTCTTAAAATGTATATTAAAAAAAGTAACGTTCTAAGTAGATATTATTGTAGCTAATTCTCTTCATAAAGAAGTATGCTTTTTTGTAAATTTTTAGTCCTTTGTAAAATCTTTAACTTTTCTCCTTAAACACTCCTAATTTAAATATTTTCCTTGCGGTAAGAGCCCACATTTGCACCTGGCTGCATAATTAAAATGTTAAATATTTTCAATTGTAAGAACTAAACAAAAAGACAAAAAACTTTAACAATTACAATTACACCTACCCACAAACAAAACGTTTTCTTCTTCTTCTTCTTTTTAAAAAGTATGCAACAGTAATACAAAAAGGCAATGCCTTAAAGTATGCAAAATAATACATTACAGCTTTGGTTTATAGTTTGCTGCATATCTGCATACATACCTACGTATTGTTAAAATGCTGAATAATGCATAAATTAAAATTTTTGGAATTAAATTTAAATTCTTTTGACAAATATTCAACATAGAACATTTTCCTTTTATACATTAAATAATTAAAAAAAAAAACAATAAAAAACTAAAACTAAATAACGACTAAACTGCATTCTGTTGTTCTGTTAATGCCAAATAATAAACTCAGCAGTTACAATACGAAAAAAACATTACACGCAGACACACATTTATATACTTGAAAATTCTTAAGTGTGAATTGTAATTAAAATTTCATGTTCTTAAGCGAAAATCTTATTTATATTATAAGTTTTAGCAACACCAACCCTTCCGCTCTTTCTTCACTAACAGACCACCAAGTGATAGTAAATAAGTTTGCACCCATTCTAAAATTTTATAAATTGTTTTGTAGAATTAAATCTTTTGCTTCGTTTTGAAAAACAATCATCACAAAAGGGTGAATGAAATGCAAAAGATGCCTTTGATTACGTTGAAAATTTTGCATAAAATTAGTTTCACCACCTTAAAAGTATGCTACAGAAAATTTCCAGAACTAAATGCTAAATAATGTAAATTTCTTTTAAAAAAAATATGCATAAAAGCAAAAAAGGATTCGATTTTTTCTTCAATTATTTAAGCAAAATTAAACAAAATAAAAATTTATCAAATGCATTAAAAGATGTAAGTTAATAAATAAAAAAACAAATTTTAAAATAATTGTTATTTCTAAAAGTTTAAAAAATCTGTTAAGGACAGAAGGCTGTAATATTCGCGGTGATTTATATAATAACTAGCTTTACCCGACCCGCTTTGCAGTACCTAACTTTACTTCTTCTAAGATTTAAGTGATATAATAAATATTAAAAAATATAATAAAAATAAAAATAACTTTTTCGATGATAGACATCATAACTGTATTAAAAGTTTTTCGATTGCATGGAAGTGCTTCACATTTCCACTTGCAGTCTGTGTAAAGGGTAAGATGTCACCCTAAACGAAAGAAAATTTCAAGTCTATAACTGTTGGAAATATATGAGATAAACATTTTTTATTGTCACTGAAGTTGAAGGAAGTACTTGCTTCAAGTTCTTGTTTTTTTCCTAAATAAGTCACTTAAATCAAAATACCTAATGCGGTATTTGATTTTGTTCTAATGTTTTTCGATTGCATGCAGGTGGTACAGCCCTCGCTGCAACCTTTTCGCTTTACACCCTATCAAACTAAAGATATCACAGCTATTCATACTAAGCTTAAAGTGTTTAGATGTAACGATTGTGTTTTAGTTATCGAGAAATCGCCAACCATCTATATTCTTAGTTACCAAACTATTGCTCCACGTCAATAGCTCACATCTTACCTATTTTTAGCCAACATAAGCGTAGTATTATTGAACTTAATCTTCTTACAATCGTAAAAAATTTCAAGAATTTAGGTGTAACCGTTAGAAATATCTGACATAAGGAGTATTTCACTGTATGGGGTGTGCAACGCCCACCATTCCCTTGTAGGCCATTCTAAGCCTAACCATTTAAATTGAAATCTCATACAAGTTGATATAGTAAGAACACAAAATAATGAGGGTAGCTATGGTTGGCGCGACACCGCAGTTCATTAGCTTTCCAAATTTCGGCACTAGTTATTTTTCCATTTAAAATTTTTACGTTAGAAATTTTTAACACGTATACAGATTTTTACAAAAATCAGTGCAGTATTCAACCCTTAACTGAATGGTCAATTTTTGTAGACGTAACATCACCCATTTCTCGATCCTAAAATTCAGATGTCAGAGGCTTTCAAAAAGTGCATAGTGTCTCATGAAAATCACTCGAGCAAAAGTGGCTGTACTGAGAATTAAATTTTTAAAAGAGCGTCATCGCTCATTTTTTTTTCTCTAAAAAACCTTGCCATACGTTTACAAATTTTTTGGGCGTAACATCACTTTTTTTTAACATTTTGACGTTATAAGCTTCAAATATAAACACAAAATCTTATATGTATATCGATAGAGGGAAAAATATATATTTTTTTTATATAAGAAGGCACAAGTGAGCTAAATATGCCTACATTGGGGTTTTTAGCTATTGTGAGTTTGGAACTGCCTACTTTTTTATTTTGCATTGTAGGTCATATTCATATATGTGTATGCATAGCACTAAAAAAAAATTTCAGTGGAAGGACTAGTATAAAGACCTTTATTTTTGTGGATATGGTACCATTTTTCCCCCTTTAAACTATTCAATACAAAAACCTTTGCTCTTCATACAAGATTTTATAAAAATCGGTTCTGTGAAAGTACCTGCGTTGAGATCCTAATCTTTATGGGTGTGATACCTTATACTTTTTTACCCTTAAATTTTGCATTAGTGGCCTTATATGTGTAAAGAAGATTGCATAAAAATCAGTGCAGAGAAAGTACCAGTACTTAGGATTAATATTTGTGGGCGTGGCCTCGCCTTCTTTTTTTTGTTTAAAAATTTTGACGTAAGGCGTTTATGTATGCATACAATATTTAAAAAAAAATAGGTGCGAAAATTAAGTACCAGCGTAAAACCTTAAGTTTTTGAGGGCGTGGCACCCCCCATTAAAAAAATTAAAAAAATCGGTGCAGTAGAAGGCCCAGGAATAAAGACCAACTTTTGTGGCGCAGCACCGCCTTGACGCTAGAAGCCTTTTATACGCGTATAAATTTTACACAAAATCGGTGCAGTAAAAGGGCCATCAAAAAGACGTGGTATTTCACACTTTTTTGCACTAAGAATTTTTACACTTTTTTGCACTAAGAATTTTTACCCTGAAAGCGAACAATATGCAAATAAAATTTAATTAAAATTGGACAAGCAGAAGTGCTTTTATTGAAATTTCAGTTTTTGTTGGCGTGGTGCCACCTACTTTATTGTCTTTGAAATTTCGACCTTGTAGGCCATACAAATGAGACCAAAGTAAAAAACTGTCTGTAGGATCAGTACAGAGCTAGTTTTTATGGGCGTTTCTGCTAAAAGGCTTACAAAGGATATCCGCACACATTTTAAGAAAATCATCGTATTAAGAATTAAATTTTTGGAGCCGAGGCACGGTATTTCGACGCTAGATGCCTTGTATATGCAGTATAAGCGCCTGTATAAACAGTTAAATTTTTGTGGGCGTGGCATCACCCTTTTTTTGTTTACAGACTTTTAGCTCTAGTAGCCGGTAATATGTAAACGAAATTTTAAAAAAATCGTTCAGCCAAAAGCACCTTCTATGAGTATTTAGTTTTTATGGGCATGGCACTGCCTACTTTGTTACCTTAAAGAAATTTTGGGCAGGGGCTTTATATATGCTAATAAAATCCAGAAAATTGGTGCGTTAAAAGTACCAGTATTAAGAATTTAATTCCTTTCAGAAGCAGCACAGGTAGAATTTAAATGTTGTGGGCGCGGCACCACTTTTTTTTTTTATAGCATATCGCACGGCTCAAGCTTAGGAGTATTTATGTTCCAAATTTTATAAAAATCGGCTTAGCCTTGTTTGTAGTAATCATTAAAAGTTAGAAAGATAAGATTTCTAAAATATTAAAAAAGTACCCACAAAGTACACAGTGCCCGGTGTACACTTAAAGGTTATAAAGTTAATTAGAACAATTATTTTTTAAATTAAAAACGCTAATCTTTTTTTATCAATGCCTTAATTGGAATAAGTATACAAATAATTTTTTGTGCGTTTAGTATAATTAATTTAATTTTATTTAAAAAGTGGGTATAGAAGATTGCATAAAAATCAGTGCAGTGAAAGTACCAGTATTTAGGATTAACTTTTGTGGGCGTGGCCCCGCCTTCTTTTTTTTGTTTAAAAATTTTGACGTAAGGCGTTTATGTATGCATACAATATTTAAAAAAAATAGGTGCGAAAATTAAGTACCAGCGTAAAACCTTAAGTTTTTGAGGGCGTGGCACCCCCCATTAAAAAAATTAAAAAAATCGGTGCAGTAGAAGGCCCAGGAATAAAGACCAACTTTTGTGGCGCAGCACCGCCTTGACGCTAGAAGCCTTTCATACGCGTATAAATTTAACACAAAATCGGTACAGTAAAAGAGTCATCATAAAGATTTTAATTTTTGAGGATGTGGCATTTCACACTTTTTTACATTAAGAATTTTTACCCTGAAAGCAAACAATGTGCAAACAAAATTGAATTAAAGCTGGTCAAACAGAAGTGCTTTTATTGAGATCTTAGTTTTTATTGGAGTGACGCTGCCTTCTTTATGGCCTTCCAAAATTTGACATTGTAGGCTTTATATATGAAATAAAAGTATAAAATTGTCTGTGTAGTAGAAGGATCAGTTTAAAGAGTTCAGTTTTTACGGCGTTTCTGTTAAATGTCTTATATAGGATATCCGCAAAAATAGTAAGAAAATCAGCGTATTAGGGTTTAAATTTTTGGGGCGTTGCACGGCTCCTTTTGTTACCCTGAGTATTTCGACGCTAGATGCCTTGTATATGCAGAATAAGCGCCTTTTTTGTTTACAGACTTTTAGCCCTAGAAGCCGTTAAAATGTAAACAAAATTTAAAAAAAATCGTTCAGACAGAGTACCTTCATTAAGTTTTTAGTTTTAGTAGGCGTGGCACCGCCTACTTTCTTGCTTAAAAAAAATTTTTAGGCTGGGGCTTATATATGCTAATAAAGTCCACAAAAATGGTTGCGGTAAAAGTGGAAGTACAGAAAGAATTTAAGTATTTGGGGCGTGTCCTCCCCTGTTTTTCTAACGCATATCGCACACTTCAGGCTTAGGAGTATTAAGGCTACAAATTTCATAAGAATCGGTTTAGCGGTTTAGGTTTCGTTGAGTGACAAGCAAATACTTTTTACGTTTAAAATATATTTATAAAATAAACCTTTTTCTGACAAAAAACACCTTGATTGAAGTTATCGTTAAAATTCGGAAGGATGACATTGCTACAACTATTAAAAAAAAAAAAACAACGTAATTACTTGGTGTGTGCACAGGTCCCGGTGTACAATCGAAGAATAAATAGTTAATTGGAACAAATGAATTTTTAATTAAAAATTATGAATTTTTTTATCAATGCTTTATTTGAAAAAAGTGGGTAGCCCAGATATTTTCCTGTTAATTTTTAAGGTTATCATTGAACATTTCTTACATTTTAATATAAGCTCGATAGCCTCTAACTATCAAGGTTTAATAGAAAATTTAAGATTTGTCCTAAGGCTTTAGCAAATATATCAAATAATTTTTTCTAAATTAAAAATGCACTATGGTAAGCAATAATCCCTGATATTATTGTAAAAAGTTCAATAAAAATTAAAGTTAGAATGTAATCATAATACTCTTAAAACTTTTTTAAAAATTCTTTTTATTTTATTTGAAGCATTTCCATTATAAAAACCTGTCACATTTCTATCACATCAATGCATTGATAATATCTTTAATTCAAAATAGAAAATCGATTTTGTTTATTTTTTACGGCACTACTTTAAAACCAGGTATTACTACTAACATACTTTCAAACATCAAAGTACAAAGATATTAAGCTTAATATAATAAAAAAAATATAAATATGATACTTTTCCTGTTTAAAATTGTTCAAATGAAAAATATCTAGTTACCACTTACTTATTTATTTTACACTGGAAATTACATTTGTATTTAAAAAATAGAAAGAGATTATAAAAATTACGGACAGGAAAAATAAAGAAAACTTAAAAGGACAAATTTTTTTTTTCAATATGAAATAAAATTAAAAACCTTATCAAATTGATTGGATTTTGAACAAAAATAGGTGGACGAAAGAATAATGCAGAAAAAAAATTAAAAAATTGGTTACGGTTGTGTAGAGTGCAAAAACATTTTGACAACAGGGAATCAAGTCACAGCAGCCTAGGAAATAGCCAAATAAACTAATAAACATTAAAATTTTATAAACATGAAGAGGCTCAGAAATAAGGTAATATTTAGAAATAATAAACAAAGTATTAGAAATCAATTCTATTAAAAAGTAACTAAAGATTTTGCAAAATATTTGAAAGTTTTATCGCATAAATTGAAATCTAAGCTGGAACTTATTTTAAACTCTTTGTACTTCGTAGGGGTAATTTTATTATCAACTAGCAGCTAATCAGCTTCTTTGTAAGCACAATATAAACTATTTTATTAAACAGAGTAAGTGATCCTTAAAAAATGTTATGATTTTCTCTAAAACTTAATTCCAAAGTCTATAATTTTTTGTTTTAAAATTCATGGGTTGAGAAGTTTATTCTTGTTTAATTTTAGATTGATTTTAGACCCTCGACCATTCTATAACCCAACAGACCAGACGATACTGTGATATTTCTAGACTTGAAAACGTTAAAATGGTTAAAAAACAATTTTTTGTACATTTGGTTACCTTTTGATCTAAGTTTGGATCAAAAGTCCTTTGTTTCATATTTCTGGACTCATAACATCCAAAGAGGGAAAAAAGTGCCAAAACTTTAAACATTTATTTATGTCTACTTTGATAACTACCGGACCTTTATATTGGTCAATAGTCCGTCATATCATATTTCTGTACACCTAATCTTCAAAAATACATTAAGTACCCGAAATGGGGGAAAAAGGACTTATTTTCATATTTCGTAACTCCTTTTTGTGTTCTTAAACCACTTTCGGGCCACTGTTTGTGTTAACTGCCCTTAATTTCACATATCCAAACTCATAATATCTAAAAACGCAGAAAAGTGATGAAAATGTACTCTTTGTCCCCTTGGTTGGTCTTCCAAGTAATAATCTCCAAAAAGGCAAAAAAGTACCAAAAACTTAAAAAACCAAATAATGTCTACTTAGATGACTACCGGGTCAATAGTCCTTCTCTACACACAATCTTCAAAAATACATAAAGTACCAAAATTTTGGAAAAAAGTCCTTAATTTCATATCTATAAAGAGCAAAAACTACCTAAATTGTGAAAAAATTTTTGTCTTTTAGATGACTTTCGAGCCATAGTTTGGGTTTACTACCCTTGATTTTACATACCAAAATGCATAATCTCTAAAAAGGAAAAAAGTACTGAAGCTGTTGCAAATATACTCTTTGTCCCCTTGTTTGGCCTTCCGATTCATAATTTGCAAAAAGCCAAAAAAGTATCAAAAATCTTAAAAAAAACTTTTTGTCCTTCCAAAAAAAGGTACCAAAATAGTGGAAAATGTACTTTTAGGCAAAACTGTTGACCTCCGACATTTCAATGTTTTTCATGTTTGTTGCTTTATTTTAGTACTTTTGATCCACTAAGTTAAGCTCCAACCTTTATATAGGGTAAAAAATCCTTAACTAAGAGGGCAAAAAGTACCAATTAAATAAAACAGTACCCAAAATGAAAAGCAATGACTTTTTGTTCACTGAGTTGTCTTTCGACCTTTATATGGGCCAATAATCCTTAATATAGAATCATAATCCAAAAAAAGATCCAAAAAGTACCAAAAATGTGGAAATAGTACTTTTCGTTTACTTAGTTGACTTCCAAAAAATAATCTCCAAAAACGCAAAAAAATGGTCTAAAAAGGCGGAAAGAGTAGGTTCCGTCTACTTAATTTCGATCTCAAAAGTCCTTAATTTCATACATCTTCCGCACCATCTAAAAAATGCAGCAATTGTCAAAAACGTATTTATAAATTTTCGAGACCTATTAAACACAATCTCAAATATGTTTCTATCTTTACAGTCAATTATACTCCAGCTAAAAAAAGCTTACAAGCTGCAGTTTAAACAGGTTGTCTGGTGGCAAATTTTAATTTTTAATTACGATTATTTCAAAAAGTAATAAACGGTGCGGAGAGAGATTACTGTCGTTGGAATTATTGATTGTGCGTATTTGCCAGTCACGATGCCGCAGTGGTCGAGTGAGCATCGCGCGGTCGCTGTGGAGAGATTTTTTAAGAGTAATGATTCTAACGTAATTGATCGCCGACAATTTTGCTAAAAGTTGGGTTTTTCGGCATATACGTGATGAACCGAGTGTAACTGCTTCGGCTATAAATGTCCCACAGCCACTGGGTTTTCCAAGAGTGATTATTTATAAAATTAAAAAAAAACAATCTGAAGTTACATGTTTCAAAAAATTCAATTCGTTCAAGAACTGACTTTGGTTTACGCAAAAATTTTTGTGAAACGATGTTGGAGCGTTTTGCATTGTAATTTCTATTTTTTGGAGCGACGACGCTCATTTTTACTTAAACGGCCACGTCACCAAGCAAAACTTATCTCCAAGAACCCGCAAATCACGACTAAAACATCAAAAACCATTGCATTGGCCCAAGGAAACTGTGTAGTGTAATCACACAGTATTATTGAACCGGATTCCCCAAAAACATTTTATTTTAAAGAAGTAGGATTTAAAAATATATAAACTTATAAGTTTATACATTTCTCACCTTCACTTCTTATTAATGTCTGCATTTGTTTTTGCTGTTATTTGATCTTTATTTTACTTCACGCCCTAATGGCAAAACTCAATTGAAGTGTTTGTTTTTTCCCATTCATTTTAAGTAGTTTTTTTTTCGCCAATTATTATCATTCTATTTTTTCTGCTGTAATATCTTGCCACATCCTACTTAACTCCCCTCCCCTCTAGCTGTACTTTTCGTGTAAATTATTTCAAAATGAAATATAAGATAATTTCGCATAAGCAACAGCAAGCAGTTATTTGAGATGTTGTTTGGTTGTTAAACCAATTTATTTCTTGGGCTTAAAAGTAATATCCTTATGGTAACATTGTGTGAAAATTTGTTTTTTTGAAACGCATTTTGTTGCTTCTTTTTTTTCTTTTTGTATTTTCATGGAGTGATGGAAGATAAAATATCTTCTCAAGTGATTGTTGGGTGTCTATTTTAAAGTATTTTCTACACCTGGTATTAGTGTAAGCTTTATGAGCTGAGCCATGATGTTGATTGCTATCGTCTTAATACCATATTTGTTAGTAGAGGAGTGAGAGCCAAAGGAATATACTTGTAGTTTCATAAAGATCAATACTGCTGGCTTATAAAATATGAAAATAGTTGACAACGTTTGTTTTTTTTTTTTCATACATTATCGTTTGAATTTGATACGCACTTTGGCTAGAGATTTGCTATGACAGCTTGAGGAGTTGGAAATAGGCAATTAAGGATAAATTTTATTTATCCAATAAAAGTTAATAACTTTGAAATAGTGTCAAAAATATTTTATAATACGTATCATATTGCCTTTTGTTTTTTATTCTGCCTTAGTAGCTCTTAGTATACTTGTTTTTTTAAAGCATATTAAAATTATTTTAAATTTAATAAAAAAAAAAATAGATTCAAAAATAATTTTGGTTTAATTTTGATTTGAGCTGTCAAGAAATGGTGTCAACCATCATGTAAGCAGATACATTTGTGTTTTTAAGCAGCTTCTGATTCCTTGCTTGGCTAGCATCATATGCTTTTGTATGCATATTCATATGGTTACCCACACCATTCTAAAAGATGACAAACGATATCGTAAGTCGTGCGTTTGGTAAACTAAAACCTGCTGACTTACCCCAGTTTTTTTATACTTCGATATGCTTAAGGCATTTTTGCGTTATTTAATAGGTCACGTGCATCTGTGCCAGGATACAGTAAAACTACTCAAAACAGGAGTTTCAAGTAAACAACAGCTTTATAAGAAAATCTTGACAATAAACTTGGGCACCTATTTTGATTACAAGGAGTTATCAAAGCAGCGATTTGATTGAAGTGTTTAAAATAAAACAGCTTTATAAAATAAAGCAGTAAATAACAAGATACCGAAACTAAAAAAGTGAACAAAAAATACCGGTAAGTTTTTATAACCCTAGATTATGCTTTTAGAAAACTGGTTGACAAAAGCAATTTTACTTGCCACTATTGAACCTTTCAATTTTGGTTAACTTAGGCGAGCCTAAGTCTCTGGTGGACACGCAAATTGGGTTTGGATGTTTTAAAAAGATTGGAAGCTTTTATCACCACAATGACTTAAATCAATATTGATTTATTAAAGTCAGCCTACTTTTGTTTGACTTGATTTCCGAAAAGCTTATGCTACCTACAGGTGTTTTTAATTAGGGAAGATTCTACGTGATTTAGCAAAGTATAGACGTTACTCCTCTCATCTCCTTTTTTCTCTCGTTTCCTCTCTCCTATTGTTTTCTCTTTCTACCCCCCCCCCCCCCTCCGCTCACTTATCCCCTCCTTACCACTTCTCTTATATTTTCTACTCTTCTCCCTTCTATATCCTTTTATTTTCTTTTATATCCTTTCTTCTCGTTAGAGTTACTCATTCTTTGTAGTATTTTCTTTCAACGGTGCGTACCAGTTAAACAACACTCAACCGCTCCTGCAAGAATAACTCAGCAGGGCGAAGTGGATCAATTATCCAAACTGCTTACAACATTTTCTGGCGGTCTTTTACATAGATTAAATCGTTGCTTTAGCCTATAGGCCATCTGCTGTCTTTCTAAGTGTCTCATTCGTTATTCTTACTAATTTTTTGACTGCATCCCAGTTTATATGAACAATATTCTGTCTTGGCAATCCTATTATTATCCCTACGGTACATCACTGCTCGAACCACAGGCATCTTATTACTATGTTTTTCTTCGTCTTGGGGTAGGAAAGAGTTACGTAATATGTTTTAGTCAAATTCTCTATAACCTTCGTGACCTGTTAGGAATTGATTTTATTGTGGTTTATTCCTCCTTGACAACGACTTGCCCACCTTTCGATGTGAGTAATTAATTTGTACTAAAGGTCCACTGACCTTTGGAGAATTTTCCCATTTTATTTGGCATTCCTGTTCGAATTGACGCTGTCAGTTCCTTTAATTGTTTCTTATTAATTTCATTTTAAATTTTAAATTTAAAAATGCAACAAAGAAAAAAAGGTTTAAAATTTTGCCACATTAATTTTTTTGTTGTGAAGCCCAATTGTTTCGGTTACAAAAGAAATATTATTTCATTCGTATGGTTGTCTCGGCTGGCCTCACAGCACCCCATACGATCGGACCAATCTTGGAACATTTTCGAGTATATGGGGTTGTATCTCGTCAATGACATCACGAATGTTGGACTTTAAATGATAAATTGTCTCTGGCTTGTCGGCAAAGTACAACGCTGTCAAATCGCAGCTTCTTGGCGGCCAACAACAAATCGATTTTGGCATTAGTCTGCATCATCCTATTGTAACTAAACATTGTTCACATCAATACGTTTAAGAGCGAACACAACAAGTTCAGTTACCATAGTGCGATAAGTGTGTCCATTGACGGTAATGGTTGCGCCGTTCTCACGTACACTCTCAGCCGCATCTTCGAGGTTATCGGAAGGTTATCGGAGGTAGGCACTGTACGAGCATCCTCACGTGCTTGCGCAACATTAATAAAAGCAGTTTAACGAGCTTAAGTAATAAACTTTCGTATACCAGGAATTATTGGTCCTTCTTTGCTAACAAATTTTGTACGACATTTTCGTGCAATTTCCGACTAAATGTGCAGCTACTTTTTTGCATACTTTATTCGCAGTGACTATCGAATGTAGTGTATTACTAATGTATGCATTAAACTTTAGCACCCTAGGGTATCTCATGGTGCCTTAATAAATACATATTGGCAACTTTTCTAAAGTCGGCTTTATAACTACGTCTGTGCAGTTTTAATCAATGTCTTCTTCAGAAATAGCGTAAATCTACTTAATGTGAAACCTCTCTCCAGTCTATGTCTGTTTCTAGTTCTACGAACTTACATACATATGTATTTTCTAATATTTAATTCAAAATTATAAACTTTTTTTTTCTTTTTGCATGAAACTTCTAATATCCTCTATTTGTATTTTTCTGGAATTAAAAATAAATTTTTAAAAAATATTTATAGCCTGTTTCACGATGTCGAAAGAATGCTTTCGTTCGCATTCTAGGCGAAAGAAAACTTATTTGGGTTTCACCAAAGTATACTTTAAGCGAACGTTTACTCGAAAGACAAGTCGAACGAAAACGTAAGCGTTTTCATACAAAATTGGGTTTACATATGTATGTCGAACGCAAGCTAAACATGCGAACGTAAATGTCAAAATCAGTCACTTGTTATTTTGCTTTCGAGTGCCATAAAAGTATGTAGTTTTTGATGTAAATTAAAATCCACTTTGTATTAAAATGCCACAAAATTAAAGTAAAATATGTTCTCAAGAGTTATTGGTTAAAACATCATATTGTTAAAAGCAAAAATTAAAGGAAATTTGATTTTCAAAAAAAATCTACAAAAATTTTGTAAATTTTAATTATGAATTGTTTTCAGTGATGTCAATTATGACGAATTTTTAACTAATTTAAAGCCACTTGTAGGAGTAAACAAACAAAAAAAGCAAATTACCATTAACTTTAACAAAAAATTAACTGATTGCATCTCTTTTATTGTATTTTTGTTTCCTGATTATCTGGTGTAAATGTTGCTGGCGCGCTTAATACATATTCATGAAGTACCGTTAGAAACACATGATTGTAAACTAATGTAATGCATATATGATCTCAAGATAATCTGCAAAATTATTTTGATAATGTTTACATTGCAATTTTATTTAATTGTTCTTATTAAATATATTATTTTCCCCCTTTTCAAAATCAATCATAGATAAATTCGAATATATTTATATTTTATAAATGAATTAAAGCCATAAAAAATTATAGGCTAAATGAATGACAAATTCTTTCTATATGTCGTCATTATTGCATAGCTATGTGTATATTTTGTAAATATGTTTAAAAAAACAATGATCAAAAATTCTGGTTATATATACATAAAAAATTTAAAAAAATGACTTCTTTGATTATAAAAACAAAACATATCAAAAGATATTGGTTGTCTTAAAATAATTAATTCAAAAATATGCAAAATGAAACTTATATTGTTATAGAATGATTTACCTTTAGTAGGAAATGCGGGATTCATCTTTGTTGAATCTTATGATACTTAAGAAAAAAGTCCCCTTAATAATAAATTTTTTCTAATAAGTAATAAGTTCCTAAAACAACTAAGTACTGACTGCGATATTTTTGTAGCTAAGCCATGGTATTAATATCCCAAAAACCTAGGACTTGTTAATATTATCTTATGTTAATTTTAACATTAAAAAATTTACTCATTATTGAAAATGTTTTTCTCCCTGTCTCTTAGTGCTTTAAAATTTAAGAATGCTAGCATCATTGCTTTATGTATTAAATTTTGACTAATTATGAAAGTAAGTGCCTACCGTTGGGAGGCAAAAAAATTTGTTACGTAAATAGACACTGTTACAAAACTTACAGCAAAAAAAGCAATTAATAATTTTTAATCCACACCCTAAAGGGAAAAACAAATTTTTAAATTTAAAATAGATTTGAAGTATTTATTTTAATAAAAATTTCGTTTAACAAACCTATTGCAAATTCAAAAATTATTTATGCATATGCCCCAGAGTATGTAAGAATTTTATTATTTTTATTTTTCTCTATCGATAATAAGCCCGTAAGTAAAGGCGAACGAAAGCTTTTGAAATAGTAAAACCCAAATTGACTCGAAAGTGAGTGACTAGCTTTCTTTCGTATAGGTTTTCGTTCGACATCGTGAAACAGGGTATTAAACTACAGCTGTTATTAAATGCATTTAAGGTAACTATGCCAACACTATTCTTCATAAACTACTTTGCTACGGGTTTTTCTGCTTCTTCTAGTTGTTGTTGTTGTTGTAAGCACATATTTTTAATGCAGTGGTTATGCTGATACCTTGTACTGATGTATGCACGCGTGGATTATTTTACGCTTAAGTCTTTTGACAAAACCCAAATAAAAAAAATTGTACCGAAAACGGTGTGTAAAAAAAGTTTCAAATAAAAGTTTTTGTAATATTTTCTTCAAAAGAAAAAATGTTAGCAACAGCAACATTAATGCCGCCACATGTCTTTGTTGGTGTATTGGTAGTGGTGGGTGACTAGCGGGATGTTCTGACGGTTATGATTCTAGCGATTTTGTATTTTTTCTGGTTTAAAAAAATGAGTTTTTTTATGCCTGTTTTGTTAAAGTGTATTTACACGGTTAAATTTATTTTGTTGGTGAATGCTTACATACTTATGTTTGTATGTATGTAAGTGTGTGTATGTTTTTTCGCAACAATTTCTTTTGAAAACTGTTTTTGATGGTTAGCCGATTTCTAGAATGGTGGCTCTCTACTTGTTAAACGGTATAAGAGCTTGATGATAGATAGAAATTTTGCCTGACAGCTAGTGGTGGGAGTTGATGAGCTTTTACATGCTTAAGCATGTTGTAAAAATAGTGTGTTTATAGTGTCACGTGTTGTTATCATTGCAGCACGTAGTTTTGTTATGTTTAGAATTTCTTTTTATATATTTTTTTTGGGTTTTCTTAGATTTCATGTTAACTTTTCATTTTGGCGTATTTGGTTTTTTACTTGCCACCATCAATTCTTTTTTACTCTGAAGCTTAATTTAAAATGTTCTTTACACAAGTTTGTTAGTGTAATTTTACATGTAAAACAAAGATTTTTGTCAGGATGTTCATACATACATTATAATGAGTTGAAAATATTAAAGAAACAAAACAAAAGTTCTTTAAATGCAATTAAAGCAAGTAACATGTTTGGTTCCCATAAACATATTTGCAAATGATTATGTTTAACAATAAAAATACTAAAATTTTTATATAAATTTACAATAAACATATACATATACATATGTATGTATGTACATATATTCATACTTACATTCCGATAGGTTTGACAATGGTTCATAAGAAAATACACTACAAGTTGTGCGTGAGATGTTGTTGACAGATTTTTAATATTATTGAATTAGTTTTTTATCCTAAATTAAAATAAAGAAATTTTTTTACAAGTTTTCATATAAAATTAAAAGAAATCAAAAATAAATTATGAGCTTATGAAAACTATTATCATTTGAGAAGCTTTGGAAGATATTTTGGAAAAATCTTTTTATCTCAGAACTTTAATAACATATTCTAATTGAAGCCGTTAGTTATGATAAATTTAAAAAAAGGTGATAGAAAATATTTAATGCCTTAACTTTGTGTTGCCCTTGTTTTATCTACGTCCTGTTTACGTCTTACAATTGTCTTATCTATGTATATATTTCTGGGATTGTCCTTATCTGCAATATGTTTTGTCTATGTTCTCCGTGTTGTTATTTAAGACTTATCTGTGGAGGCATATAATTAAAAAACAGAAAGAAAACGCAGTAAACACTACCAAATACCAAAATTTTGCACCGTTAAGCTTGCGAATTTCACGACAGTTTGTTTAAATAAATCTGGTATGTAGCCTTTGATTTCACTCCTTATGGTCGCCACATTGCTAGTATAGTTCTTTATACTTTTTCTTAAGTTTCTGGTCTCGTTTCTTAAGAATGTATCCACTGTTGACCCTTATATGATCTAGGGTTGCTGGATTCTCAGCAAAGACAAAATATTTGGCGTAGCCCCACAAAAAGATGGCAAGTCACACTAACAAGGTGGCCAATTTAGAGTCAAATTTTTTTTTAACAAGTAAGAGCCCTCTTTTTGGCTGCGCCGAATCTTATTTTCGTTATTGAAATTTTTAAGGAAAAGCTTAAATTTTTCGTCGTCGTATTTTGCCCAAGTGGCGGTTTTGTGGTAGAGGGTCTACTCAAATCTTGGCTGGTCGCTAGAGAGATTAATTTTTATAAAGCGTTGTACGTATGCCTTCCAAATTTTCCTTAAATGATGCTGACCTATGTGCCTTCACTGATGTTCTGAGTTGGTTTAAATATTTTGGCTTATTTTAGCTTAGCCTTAGGTTGCTGCGATCTGTACTTTTGTCATACTCTTCAGACTGTTCAGCATTGGCTGAAATAAATTCTGTTGTATCAAGTCTAATGGTAGGTGGGTGGAGGAAGAACGTTCAACGGTTTTTTATTATGTCTCTTAAGGCATATAAGATATTCAAAAATGGTCCCAGAATTTTTAACGGTTGACTTTTAAAGCAGTGGGCTCGTATGTGTTTTTGTTTAGTTTTAGCAAATTCATTCCTTTACATAAAAAAAATCTATTACTGATTTGGTGAGGACTGCAAATAGTGATTATTGTGGGTGAGTGGTGTGAATGTAGATTCAACAAAGCTTCAACCACAAAAATTTGTTACGCCAAAAACCACAATATCTGGAGTTAGATTTTGGTCAGCTGACTAGTAGGCTGGTTGTCTAGAAATAACGTTCAGTTCGGTTTCAGACGAAATCTTACAAAACCCGACCTCTACTAATAATAGTGTGGGAGTCGCAATACGTATGCTTTGCATTATGGTCGTCAACAGGAAGTGATTCTGAGTCGATCGGTTTGGTTAAAGGTGGGTCTTAGATATCTGCAGAAACGCATAATACCCCTACTACGTATCGCGCGTGGGAAAAATGATACTAGCAGTCTGTTGTATTATTTTACCGAGTCTCGTCCTACATATTTTCGTTGATGGCTCTATGGAAAAATCCTTTTCTGAGCCCATCTGCTTTTTGTTTTTGACTTGATTAAAGTTGATTTATATTTCCCTTAAACATTTTGCATACTCTTATACTCTTGTATGAGTTTAAAAAAATAAAAATTTTAAGTCCAACTATCTTTTGTTGAACTTTTGCGTATGCATCAGTACCGTGTAGAGGGAAAGCATTGAATTATTGTACTGAGTAAAACAGATTAAAAGGAATATTTAAGAAACTAGTTTCTACAATTATTGTTAAGTCATAGCTGTAAATTGTAAATTAAATTATAAAATAGAAATATTTTTAAAACTATTTTAGTTTTCTCTTCTAGTTCAAGATAACTTTTGCGAAAAAAACTTTATTTGTTGAATTAAAACCTGATGTTAGTTTAATAAAAACAGTTAATAAAAATTTCGATTCATTTGGTTACTTTAAGCTAAAATAAATTATGAACAAAATTTTTTTTTATTAACGAAAAGTTTAAGCTTTTAGGAATTGCATTTAAAAAAATTATACAAAACTTTAAGAGTTTTTATTCAAGAAAAACCCTAAAGAAAAAAAATATTCAAGTGAAAAGACCTGTGCTTTGTTTTTTTATGACGTGTAAGAGGCATAACAAATCAAGGAAATCTTTTTTTGTTTAATTTTAACTAACATTATTATACAAATTATACGAACCGAAGTATAAATAACTGACACACTATTATAATATTAAAATAGTTTCCGGTGCGAAAACTTTTCGCAAGTTATACAAGCAAGTTACTGAATAAAAAGATACTCCAGCAAATGTTTACAAACTTTTTTATTTCCCAAAATTGAAACCAAATATTTTTATTCTCTAAAAAAATAATTTAAATAAATAAATTTTTTTTGAACAGAAAGCAAAAGTCTATAAATAAAATTCTTTACCAATGAAATGTATCACCGACTACCATTCATTTTTTATTTCCAACATTTTGTCGAAACAAACCTACCGGCTATCTTTACTTATAATGGGGGCTTCCATTCCAAATAAAAATTGTAATAGTCTTTTTCACCGCTTTCAGAGTGCTCCAAATGGGTTAAAATATATCCCCTTTTACTGTTAATTTTTTTTATTTCCTACATTTTATCAGAAAAAGCCCACCCCTTATCTTCATTCCCAATGGTGGCTCCCATACAAAAATAAATTGTGTAAGGAATCGAATATCCGAAACTGCTTCTAGAGTACTCCTTGAGAGTTAATATGTTTGACCGACATCTATTAATTTTTAATTATAAACATTTTTTCGGAACAAATCTACCCACTCTCTTTACTCTCAATAGGAGCTGTCATGCAAAACAAAATTCTTGATTAAAACAAAAGTCTTTACCACAGCTTCTAGATTGCTTTTAGGGGTTTAAAATATACGACCGACCTCTATTAATTTTTACTCTTTACATGTTTTTAGAACAAGCTTACCTCCGATCTTTGCTCCCAAGGGAGCTCTTTATACAAAATTAAATTTAAATTTAAAATTATATATGTATATGTGTATATTTATTAAAGCAAATTATAAATTTTCAGGCTTTTGTTTGCGTTCTAAGATTAAAATATTCAAAGAAAGCCGAGCAGGGGCCAAATCGTCGAAATCGATTTGAATCGAAATTTACTCGGTCGATCGAGTTGTCAACGCTTTTGGTATAGCAAATCTAATAAGAATTTATGAATTTTGATTCGAATCGAATGTGAAGACTTGGAACCAGAAAAAAATATTTTAAAAAAATATTCAAACATTTTTTGTCCAGCAGAAATTAGCTTATAGTTAACAAAATTTTATTAAAAAAAAACTTTCAAAATATCTTACTGCTTTAACACCGATTGGAATAATTTAAAATTCACTTAAATTATTTTGAATAAAATAAAACAAAAATTAACTTTCTGTAAATATTTTGAGTAAAAATACCTTTTATTTAGATATTTAAATGAACTTATGTATTATTTGGAATATTTTATATATTTATTTAGAGAGAAGTCCGATTTGAATTGTAATATTTATAATAGTGTTGTTCTGAAGATGTTGCATTAGGTAAAAGTCTTCGTCGTATGTCTGAAAAATATCAAATTATTATGTTACAAAATTTATAATCACAAGTGTTTGTAGCTAATGTATTGTACGCTACTGTTTTTAACCAAAAACATTTATTTAAACTGCAAGTATGTGCATAAATATGTGTAATGGTCACCCAAGTTTTCATTCTCATCAGACAAAGTCATATTGTTTATTTAAGAGCTCGCACTGAATTGTTTTCAACCAAAAATAGTAAAAAAAAGGATAAATAAATGTATTAATATCCTACGGTTTCTTGTATTTAAGTTGAATAATAAAACAGGGGCATTTTATGGATATTTCCAAACAACAACTCTATGTGTTTATTGTAGGCATAAATGAAATGTGTTTTTAGCGGCAGAAATTTTAAACAAAATACAGTTTGGCAAAATAGTTGTGGACCCCCCATATATGAGTAATGCATCTAGAGAAGCTTTAGATTCTAACTTTACTTCTAGGCTTTACAATATCATTCATTTACTCAAAGCTTGTTAAATAATTTATTAGCAAAACCTGTCTTAAAATTATTTGCCATTTGTCAGCCACTGCTTCTTTGCACTACCAAATTAAAATATTTCCATATCATTTTAATAAACTTTTATTTTTTATTTATTAAACTTACTTAAAAATTTTTGTTTGCTTTTAATATTTTTTTTTCATTTATTTTTTTATTTTTGCATTTGTGTTGTGGATGGATATTGTATTCACAAGCAAACAAAAGCAGAATTGGTTTCACATCTCATGTTAAATGGGTTCATAAAAATTAAGAGCATTAAATGAATTTTAAGATTAAAATACGTTTTTATATTGTTCTTTTAATTTAATATATTTTAAATAAATGCATTAAATGATACTGGT
Organism: Melanophora roralis; assembly: GCA_963583895.1. Classification (NCBI taxonomy): domain Eukaryota; kingdom Metazoa; phylum Arthropoda; class Insecta; order Diptera; family Rhinophoridae; genus Melanophora; species Melanophora roralis. The sequence continues at coordinate 23,584,573 of OY757188.1, forward strand.
CACTATTCAGAAAAATATTAAGAACAAAAGACTCTGGTAATAAACAAAAAGAAATATCAACCATTAAACTTAAAACATAGTACATGCACATCGTTACCTTAATAAAGAAAGGCCTTAACTCGTGTTTCTTTTATAAGCCTAGATTTTGTTTTATTTTAGTTATTGATCTGCTCATAAATTAAAATTAGCAACAAACTGTCTACTTAAAATATACGAGATACTGTCTTTTTATATAATGGTAAAGATTTTTAAATATAAGTGTCTAAAGAATAAAAAAAGTAATATCCCAGAACAGATAAATAAAGGAGGCATAATGGTATTTCTTATTAAAATAATTTGTTGACAAAATACATTTTATTAGAAGGCGAAAATGATCAGTAGTGCAGGCAAATGATGAAAAGCTGATTTATTGTCATATGCCATATGTAGAAAAGAAGTCAAAAAGGGCAGGGTTTCTTTCAATATGTATGAAAGTCATTTAACAAAAAAAAAAGAAGTTGATTGAAATAATTAAATTGTTAATTCTACTTATATGGTTTTAACAAAACTCCACGACAGCAAAATTGCTTTGAGGCAGTTTTAATAAAGAAAAAGGAAAAGAAGCTGCACTCAAAAAAAAGTTTACTAAATTTAAGGAAATTTTACTTAAATTAAAGAAATTCGGTAATGATTTGGCTCCAAGGAAAATATTTCTTATATTTAGTTTAAAATTTTCTTAAGAATTAGTACAAAAAAACTTAATTGGTAAACTAAAACTAAGTAAATTTTTTCTGAAACGCAGTTAATTTGTACTATCTTGCGAGAAATAAATACTTAAAATAAGTAAACCTTTAACTGCAACTGACAATTTTTTTACACAAATTAAATAAAATGAGCCCAACATTAAGTTAATTTGTTCAACTTTTAAGAAAGTTATTAACTTGTTTTAAGGAAAAAAATATTGGTTTTCAGTAATAATTAAACATTTTTTACTTAATACAAATCCCATTTTCCTTGTTTTAAGTATATGATTTTACTCAAAGTAATTGAAATTTACGTAAAAAACAAACTAAAATTCTTAATTTGAGTATTCAGCGCTAACTTAATTTAATTATTATTTGCTTTGAAACAAGAACATTTCCTAAAAAGAGGGTACAAGCTTAAACTTAAAATAAGTAAGTTTTCTTTTTTATTTGAGTAAGTGTTATACTTATTTTAAGTATAAGATTTCCTAAGAACAAGAATTGTGTACTTACTTTTATTCAATATTAGTACCTTATTTAAGTAAAAAAGTTATAAATAAAATTATTTCTTTTATTTAGTATTTTTCGTTTATTTATTTATTTTTTTAATTGAAAATACAGTATACATTAAATGTGAACATACAAGTTTCTTAATTATTAGCCTATGTTAATATAGGTTTTAAATTATCTTAAAAGTTTAGATATCCTGATTTATAGTGAAAAATTTGTAAGCTATTAAAAACATTTCTTTATTATTTAATATGAGACGTATTTTTTATATACAGGTTTTCAATTATTTACTTAGTTTAAGAGTAAGGTTCCATTGCTTTTGGGCCCCGCATCAAAAGTTGTTATCTTAAATCCTAATTGACATATTTTCTGGTACTTGGAAGTGGAAGTGTACCATTTATTAAGTGCAAGAATATTATATTTCCTAAATCTGAAAATATATATTAAAGTTTATTACTTATTTGTAATTAAAACTTATATTATGTAGTTTATAATAATAAGGCAGCACCACCTCATTTAAAGACAACTTCATTTTTGTTTAAAAATTATAAAGCAAATTTCAAATCATAAAGGAGGTATTTATTAACAAAGCGGTAAATTTATCTATTATAATAATAGAAAAGTCTTTTTTTCAGAAAAGTATTTACAGTTTTTAAATAAAATGTTTAAAACTAATACATGCATACATGTAGGTATGTAATATTTTTTAAATATCTTAAAGTTCTTTCTATTTATATATTATCTTTATTAGTTACTAATCTTTCAGGAGTTTTTCTGTTTTTTGAATAAGTTTATAGAATTGTTGCATTTCTTTTACACATAAATTGTAATTGATTTTGAGGTATATGTATACCTACATAGATGTAAATAACTTCATTGCGAATAACTATAATTATATTTAGTGGGTCAAACAGGAATTTTTAATTGCTTTCTACAAGTTTAAAAATTAAAATGATGTACTTAGGATGTCCTACAGATAAATAAGTTGGGGTCAATGAAACCAGCTTAGTTTTGGTCTGTTAAATGCTACCATATATTTACCAGTCACATTTGTGACCTTGGCTCATTGAAATAAGCGAATGAGATTTAGTTCTAGAAGAGACTTTGATTTGCCAAACTGCTAAGAATAACACTTTGATAATAAAAAGTTTCCCATGAACGGAAACACAAACTCGTTTATTCTCATGCGAGATTATAAATGGGGATCGATAAGAGCAATTGTTCTTTGACCTGCATCTACGATCCTTTAAACCAATAACTCAATGGCCTAGTATAAATTCTGAATCTTACAGCAAACAGTACCAAATTAAAGCATACCAACATTATTTTCTGAAGCTCAACAATTTTAAATTCTAAACCTGTAAAAATCAAAAGCGTTGTTCTGTATCAAGTTTAAAATGAATATCTCTATACAAATTTAAATTCATTAAATTTTTAATGACAGATAACAAAAAATCACAACATATCTTATAAAATAATTTTTTTTTTAATATTTGATACAAAATTAAAAAAAGCTACAAGTTTAAACCTCAGATATAACTACAACTTTTCAATTAAAAGAAATATAACTTTGAAATGAATACAAAAATTTCGCCGCCGTCAAATATATCTCGCACTTTCGTCGATTAATGACTATGTAAGAGAAACACTTACCTTCAACAGCTTCTTGAAACTTTTCCTCCTTTATCACACTTGAGTTTAGTTTCTCTCGTATCGGTTTCTAAATATGAAAAATGTTTATTATCATACGAATAGAAAAATGTCAATAAAGTTCAATGTTTTGCTTATGTACATACATATCGATCATTTGCCAAAACAACGTCATAATTGAAAACAAAATTCAAAAAAAGGGGTTTGAAGTTTTCAATTTCTTTTTTTAATTACTACAAAAGACAACCAGCATTTTCTTTTCAAACGAAAAAATTAAAAAACAATTCAAAGATAAAATCTAAACACAGTAAAAAAATAATTCTGTGTCGTTAATTATAAAAATGAATTTTTTGCGTAATGACGTTGTTCTGGCAAATGAGCGATATGTATGTATGTACTTATGTATGAGAATACTTGCACATGCAAATTCATAAATATCAAGAATTTGCTGCATGAAAGTCATAACTCAAAATTTAAATTTTTTGATTTTGGTTTGCAAAAACAATTTAGATTTTGAGTTATGACTGCCATGTAGCGCTCTTTAAATGAATATACATACATACATAAACATTGGCCGACAAGTCTACATATGACCACAATTTTTGACATTTTTTAAGTCCAAAAGTGCTAGATAAAAAACTAATAATGCAGTTTTGTTTCAAATTTTGTTTTATTAATATGTGTATTTTGCAAAGGATTTTTTACGTGAGTAAACTTTTCTAAGATTCTACTGTATTAATAAAATAAGATTTGAAACAGAACTGCATCATTAGGATTTCATTTCACACTTTTGGTTGTAAAAAATGTCAAAAATCGTGGTCGTATGTAGACTTTTGTCGGCCACTGTACATATATGAATATATGTACGACATTTCACTTTTTATGTTTTAAATTTTTTTACGCGTATGCACAGTTTTTATTCTTTTTTTCAATTTTTAATAATAATATTATTTTTACACTTACCTTTTCTTAATTTTTTCACTTTTTTAAACACTTTTTAAAGAACTTTTTACGCATTTAACTTTTTTACATAAATTTTCTAAAAACTTCAAACACATAAACGCTTGCATAAAGGTGAGCAAGATAAAACAAAACAACTTCAGAGTTGGAAAAATGCATACACAGTTAATTTCAAATTACAAACTGAATCTGAAAAAAATAAACAGGAAAACACTTTTAATTACTTTCTTTTTTGTTAGCGCTTTAAAAAAACAATTATTTTGTATACTAGGGTTTTTAGTGTTATTTTTTTAAAACCATAAATACATAAAACATAAACTAAATTGAAAAAATTATATCAAATTGAATTTTCTTAGTTCTGACACAAATAGTTGTTTCTTAGCATAAATATCTGATTTGTCTCCAAAATGTCTTTTTTTTAAATTAGTTATTTATTTGTTTAATATCATATTTCATTTTAAATTTGAATAATTGTTTAGATTTTTATACCCTTTATATTGTAATAAGTTTGAAATTCCATTTGTAATTTCTTTATTATCCATATGCGACCCCACAAGATACATATATTCGAAATTCTTGTAGATAGGGAAGTCGGTATAGCCATGTCCGTCTAGTTGTCTGCTGAAATCAAATTTCCGGAGCCAAATAAAGTCAGACATATCCCTAAAACAATCGCTATTTCAAATGAAAAATTCGGTTCTCTATTGACCGAGATATATGTAAGCGAAAACCCAAAATAACCAATTTTTTTACGACAAAATCCGCGCATATATCCCTATATATCTCAGTATATACAGCCACTTTTTCTACCAAAATTAAAACAGAAGATAGGAGCCTAAATTGGGGAAACAAATTTCCGGATAGGAGCAGGGGAGGCGGTTCTTCTCCTAAAATTGTCAAAATTTTGTGACATATTTTATGCTGAGAAAATATAACGCTATAAAATTCAAATGTGCTACAAAAAGGATTTTACAATAATGCCTGCATCTTGGAAAAAAAATTATTTGGATAAGAGCTTGGGTAGGGGCAGCCTCCATACAAATTAACAGTTTTTGACAAATTTTCGATACGATATATCTTAGAAACTATAACCACAATCTACTTTAAATGTCCTTTAAGAAGTAATTGTACATAATGCTTCATTTTAAAAAAGTTAAGTTGGATAGGAGCAGGGGCACCCGTCACACTTCATGACATTTCTATTATACGTTAAAATTTTGTAAGGCTTTCTCTATTAAAAAAACTAAAATAGCCTCAAAACCCAGATTAAATATTTTTTTTATATTTAGTTTTTGCGGTAATATAACAACTTGATTAGATCAGATGACTGGGTATACAAAAAGACCAATATGAAGGGTATATAAGATTCGGCAAAGCTGAACATAGCGCTCTTATTTGTTTAACCTTTTTTTTTTATATTATCTTGCTATAACTTGAATTTCCTCTGAAAAAAAATCTGATAGGAAAAGTCTCAATTTTAAATTTTGATTTTTTAACTTAAGCTTTCTGCCAAGATAAATTAAATATGCAAAAATACAATTGTTGGCGAAGCTACTATTTTTATATCTACGGGAAGATACTAATAATACTAAAATTAGACACAAACATGCAGATATGTGGTGTGAACACACTTTCCCATTTCAAGTTTCTTCTTGTATTTAAATTTTTTTACCATCTTTCATAACTTTTTTTGTTTAAAGTTGTGGTAAATATGCAGATTTTTTTTAAAGAATTTTGGTTAAAGGAAAATTATAGTTTAAAAAAGTTTGCTACCAACAAAACTTTCCATCCCTGATATCCATATACATACTTACATTTACAACATTGTTCATTTTTTAGGTACTCATTCGGTGTTGCCGACTTTAAAAGTTTTATAAGTTTTGGATACATGTATTACTAATACAAATGTTTTTTTCTTTTCTGAAAAAAAGCTGTCAGAAATTTTTTTAAGGTTAAAATTTAAATGCTAAGACAAATTAAGCAAGAGTTTGCATTTTTGTTAGACGATAATAATGAGTCCAAGAGACTTTCAATGGCAAATTCTCTAACATGTTTAAGAGAGAGTAAAACATATTAAATTTTTATAATTTTTTGAATGAAAAATTTAGAAAACAACTCGGTTTTTAATTCAAGTTCTACATTTTTCGACATTCACAAACACTTTCAAATGGCACTATAAATATAATATTTTTGTTAGATATGAAAACGTCATAACATATATGTTAGTACTTATTTGTGTACATAAAAATTGTGAGTGTAATTTGAATTAAGAAGTTTATCGGAAAAATAATTTTTGTTCTTTAATTTTAAACAGCTTTAAAACATGAGTAAATTTCTTAACTGGATAAACAGAGATAAGTAGAGAAAGATTATTTCAATCTTGAATATCGCAAGTGAGCTTAACGAAATTGTTAGGGGATTTTTATTGTTATTGAATTTGAGCAAAAATTAGTTTATTGTATTTAATTTTTGTTTATCTTTTAGATTGAAAATATAAGATTTGCCTAAATTTTTTATACACATAATCTACATCAAAAGTGTATGGATTTAAAATTTTGGTAACTTTCGTCGCAAAAAATTTATAACTGCGGCAGCACCGATTGTATTCAATGTTATGTTATTTTTTTATTTAAAAAAAATTAACTTAATTTAAGTTTGTTTGAGCTAATTGTTTTTAGTTAATCTGACTTCGTATTAATAAGTCCCTTGAACTAAAATTAACGTCATATCTAGCTTTAATATAATACCCTACTACAATATTTCTAAGAACCAAATGTTCTAAAATTAAAGAAACATTTCTTTAATTGTAATAATCCAGCCATCATGCCAAACTTTTTTTAATTAAGTAAATGGTATGTAAGCGCAGTTTATTTTCTTTGACTTTATTAAAATTTTTCCATAAAAACAATGACTACTTATACTTGTTTTAAGTATGTAAAAAATTTTGAACTGTTTTTAAGGAAGGCGTTAACTAAATTTTTTACTTATCATACAAAATAAAAATTACTTATTTCAAGGAGAGAAAATCTTTGTTCTTACGAATTTTTTAATAAATGTGTAAAAGTTTTTAATTTTTTTTAATATTTATGTACTTTATTTTAGTTAGACTAATTAAGTAAAATGTTGTATTATATTTAAGTTAACAAGAATATTCTCTTTACTTTCAATAAGTAAATTTTTTTTATTTTGAGTTAAAATTATTATTTTTAAGTTAATTTTAACTAAGTTTAAGTAAAGTTCATGAACTAAAATTTAGTTTATATCTAACTTAAATGTAGTCCAATCTTTTTTTTGAGTGTGGGAAAATATATTGCAAGTAATACGAACAAGAAGTGTCGTAGATTTAAGGCAATCAAATGATATTTCAAAAAATAAAAAAAAACGATCACGGAACAGTGTAGGCAGGCACGCAGATATGGTACTGACTAATAGCGTACTCTGTTATCTTCTACAAAACATTTTTAAAAACCTTTATTTTGCCAGATCTGAAAATCGTTGCATGGACCTTAAGAGAGCCAAGCATCGCCTCAGATATCATGCCAGATAGTGGACGATATCACACCAAATTGCGAATGCGGTACCACTGGCGGCAAAATATAATTTACTAGATAATTTGTAGAAAATCCGTGCTTTGTCTTGCCTATTTGCTCTTGAAATCGATTTTTAAATCAAATTTTTGCTTTATACTCGTAATACAGGTAATGGGCTTGGATACGACCTATAACATAGAGGAAATTTAACGGCGCGCCGCGGCGTCAAAACAAAATGCTACGAATGATAACTGCCGCTTCTTGGTTTTTTAAAAGCAACAAAATTTTAAAAAGTATTTGAGTATTAAATTATTAAAAAAATTAAATTATCTGGAAACACATTTGGAATCTCTTGCTCGAAAAAAGATAGCAAATACTCCCGTTTCAAGAGTGCCCCTCCGCTGTTGCCCTTCAGATGAAACCTTCGGAATTGGTTTTAACTATAATTTTAGAACCTTAGAAAAGACTGGTACTGGCTGAACTTTTATCTGTTACATAGACTTCAAGTTTGAGTATTACGTGTTCTTAGTTCACAATAATTAATATCCCCATAAATGGCCCAGCGGAAACTTTATTTGGAAAAAGACTACTGTTGCTCCTAGATATGTATATAGAAAGATACACAGAAAAAATTAATCGCATTTTTTCTATATACGCACTAATTATAAATAATCAACGGTTTTGATTAAAAAATTAACAGTCCCAATTAACGACTTATTTGCATTTGAAAATTAAATGCCAACAATGATGCTTATTTATAAATTCTTAAAAAAACGCTTTTGTGCGATTGTGTTAAAATCCAGCATATTTTCTGTTAAATATACAGAAATAAAAAAAATTAATGCCAACATAAATAAGGACTTAAACTTCGAAAGGGCTTCTTATGAAATCCAGCAAAATCTCTTCACAACTAGCCGAGATATTAGCCAAAAACCGAGACTACCTCTGTTTATTTCTCTAAAATTTTTACTTAAAAACTAATACAACTAACCCAGAGTTGCCTTTACATGGATGCAATGTAAGATCGACTGCCATTATTTTTTTCAAAAGCATTTTTGATAAACATACTTATATCTTATCTTCGCCCCTAACAGGGTTGCCATGCAAACTAAAATTATTTTAAATCGCTTCCACAGCTTCCAGGTCAAATGTAAGACAGACCCAAATAAATTTTTTTCCAAAACCTTTTTGTGAAATATACTTCCCCCCTATCTCTAGCCCCTAACAGGGTTACCATACAAAATTTGAAAAAATTAGGGCAAAACCCCCTTGAACTTCCCCGGAGCCACCTTTAGAGGAATAAAATGTATCACAGACCCCATTAGTTTTCTCCTACCAAGCGTATTGCTAGAACGTATTTACTCCCTATCTCCATCACCTAAGAGGGCTGCCATACAAAATTAACAAAAATGATGTTAAACGTCCTTAACTTCCCCAGAGTCCGCCTTAGAGAAATAAAGCTTACGACCATACCCCATTGTTTTTCCTCTCAAACATATTCTTTAAACATACTTACCTTCTGTCTCCATCGCCTAAGGGAGCTCCCATACAAAGTATATGAAATTGTAATTAGCCCTACCCTACAACTTTCAAGGTGCCCGTAGATAAGTCGAATGCAGGACTGACCCAAACTCATTTTTGTTTTCAAACATTTTCTTTTAACTTCTTCATTCCTTCAAACATTTGAAGTGGTTGAATTAAGTTTTAATTTTAATCATTTAAGTAATCAAAATCCAAAAAATGTTTATTGAATAAAAAATCGCTGTTTATCAGTTTTTAGAATTCGGGTAGTTGATATAAACATTTTGGCGATAGGAACAAATTTAAACACTTTTTTATTTGTTTTAATCGTTTTGTTAATTAAAACCAGTGTTTAGTTATTTCTGTGTATATATATAGAAAAAAAAATGGTATCCACAACTTGGAAAAATGGTTCCATACTGATTTGCTGAAGCACAGGATTTTCAGACTTATCGGGAGTTCTTAAAATTTCAGTGGAAACTCCCTTAATGGGAACGAATGGGGCCGAATGCTGTTGTGGGCTAATAGGATATTCCTGCTAGGCACATACCATACCAATGAGAATATAAATGGTCATTATTTCAAATCATTTAATATATTTTATAGTTGGTTTTATTTATTTTAATTTTCATTACAATATTTTTTCTGGTTTTAACTCAGTAAATGATTTTTTGTCCTTTTTTTGTCATTGCAGATGCTCGTAATGGAGTAAACTTCTTCATTAAGTGAAACTGAATTGATGCAAATTGACTTTTCAGACGTGTAAGTATTTGTTGAATTTAGGAAATTATTTTTTGCAACTCTCCTTAAGGTTTTCTGGAAATAAAAAGAATATTAAAAACATATTTAATTAATACATTTTAAAGAAAAGTTAAAATTTATATTGAAAAAATCAAGTGTTTGCTTATAAAATTATATAAAAACATAAAAATACCAAAATATTTTTCCTTATTTTCTAAAATATAAAATTTTCAGCAAATGTTTAAGCAAAGAAAAAATCTCTTTGCTTTCAAATGATTTTATGCTTTTTCTTTCAGTGACTAAAATTTTATTAAATACATTTTTCTACAAGTTTTTTTCCTTTGAAATCCCACAATATTCTTTTCCATTTAACTTTCATTTCGGAAGCCACATTTATTTAGTTTTTAGTTTTACTTTTACCTATTTTGTTTATTATGGCTTTTTAATAGTTTTAATGTTCCCCTACAACGTAACAGCAGTAGGAGTTTTACAGTAAAATTTTACTTTTACTTATAAATGCTGCAAAAATAAAACTTTTAGCAAATAATTTTTTTTTCATATATTTTCTATTACTTCACTACAATCAAATGCTTTAGCTGTACACAAACGTATAACTATCATCAGAGGAAGACTGTTAAATGAATAAATAACTATAAAAGTTTTTTAATTAAGTATATTTTTATTTACATAAAAGTAAATTGTTTTGTTGTATTTTTTTATTCAAACCTAATAAACTAATGCCGACGTAATGCAGGTAAAAATATATAAAAACGAAAACATACAATTAACTGAAATCAAAAGTTTCATGTTTCTTCAATTATTATGCCGATGTTTGCTCCTTAAAAACAAATTAAAAAAAACTTTTTGTACTAATTTTTAAATCTTCATTTAGAAATGCTGGCATTTGCCAGTTGGGACATTTATAGCTTGATTCACGCGTCGAAAAAAAAAATTAAATAAAAAAATTATCAAACCGATTTTAAGTAATTTTTGGTTTTCTTAGTTTCAATTTCTTTCTTTTTTTTAATTACTTATTCTATCAGACTAAATCTTAGTTTTCAAACTTAGGCAACAACAATTCCAGTTGTGTCACCTGAGGACAATAGTGTCCTTCCTACTCCCTCATCCACATAATTTAAAATTTTTCATTTAACTAGTGAAACCTGAATATCTTTGTAGACGTTATTGTTTTTAATCTTCCAAAAAAGGCAGGTATTCCTAGAATTTCGTCTTAATGCCCTTAAAATTGCTTTATATTGGGCGCAGAGTCTGGTTATTAAAAAAGAATTGGGAAACACGATTCCCTGAGTAAAGTGTGAGCGTATTCTTATTTCCCATAACTTTGCTTATTCTTGTACTTGACTTGCACTCTTTAGGATTTTCCTGAGTGCTGAGGGAAACCGAATCATCAGCAAATATCGGGTTGTCGGTTTTGTACTTTTCTAAACGTTGTGGAGATTCAAAGGTAATTCGATCTCTTTTTTGAAAGCTAGGAAGACACTTTCCTTCAATATTACTTCTGTTTAAATACATTTTATATAAGTTTTACCCATCTGTAGGTTTGTACGATGGTCCTAGGTTATCGCCTGAAACTAGTGTGTTGATTCAAATTTTAATTGTTGCCATTTATAATCGGAATCAATTTAAATTAAAGCATATTCTAAAACAACTTCGACATAATATGAAAAATCCACTTTCAAAGGATTCTTTTTAGGCTCAGAAATCATTTTTTTATGGCAACTCTTTATATTAGTAAACGTTTGAACTTTTTTGATCCTAAAATTCAATTTTGAGTTTTAAATTTTAAAATGCCTACAACCCTGGGCTACCAAAAGATTTTAGAATTTAGGCTGGTTGTTTTTAAAATTGTGCCAAATTTTCCAATTGTAACGTTGGCTGTGTGTCCCATAAATCTCAGTAAACCATTTTGGCATTCACCTTAAATTGTGGTAGAGTTGATTCAAGCGTCATCACTTACAAAAACCAAACCATCCTTGCCGTTTCTTTTTGTTTTCGGATGGCGGCAAGGGTAAACCATGTGGAAATTTGTGTTGTCTTATTAACCCTTATGTGAATGGCAAGGTACCCGGGTACCTTTAGCGTTTTCATCTTAATTTTTTTTAAAGAATTAGAGGTTCCACATTTTTGAAACTTCTTGAGAACTCCTAACTTTTAAATAATTTTAGGTTATCACTATTTTTTTAGCTTAAAAATATTTTAAAAAGGCGTGGTGGACCAATTGTCATCGTATACCCTTAACAGCATGGCAAGGTACTCGGGTACCTTTATATAATAAATGTTTAAAAACGATTATTGCAAGTATTTTTTTAGTGAAGTGTTACTAAAATAAAATTAGAGAAAGTTCTTATCTTTCAGATTTAATTAAAGTTTAGTTTGGTAAAACAAAAACAAACAAAAAAATATATATCTTTCATATACACATACACAAATAAAAAATAACATTTGCCTACAAATAAATTTTTATTGATCGCTTTGTGAACAATTTGGTAAATTGGACAGTTTGTTGGATGCTCATTTCAAGTCGGTGGTTTAATACATCTGGTTTAAGCTTTACGGGGTTTTCTTTGCTTCATACGTTGATCATAAGTTGCGAGCACACGTGAAAACTCCCTACTACGGGAGTACGGCCGCTGTTTTTATTTTTTCGTAAACCTGAATTTTTTTGTTATTGAAACTTAAAAATCTTCTCTAAGCACATTGTTTATCACAGATTTGGCTGATGACTGGATAACTCTTGGAATTTTGATGCGTTGTGTAATGTTTTTCTTACACAATTTGAAGCTTAGCTCTTTCAAAAATTGTTCACGACGATCTGTGAAACGCAATTGTGTATGGCTTTCCATATTTATTATAAAAGATGCTTATGCTGCTACATTTATAGTACTATAAAATAGTGATAGTAGCCATCGATTTGTTGTGCGTTTGCAGGAACGTTCGCCTAACAGTTTGTCCCTATTGTTAACTCCTCCTCTGGTTTTATTATAATATGTAATGTTTAGCAACAAGAGTTGATGCTACATTAGGCTTTACTTGCATAGTTGATAACATAACTCGACCCTTCTTCTTTTTCAGTACATAAGAGCACAATGATGCATCTTTGATATAGGCAAAGTTTAAAGTCTACATTTGTCTAAAAAAAATCTTTAATATAAAATTAAACAACACAAAAAAATTCTTGTTTATCTAATGTTATACAACAAAAAAATAAAACCATGTAAAGCACAAACTTGTCTTTATGTGGCTGCATATTCTCTGGCAGAAAGCGTTTGTTCTTTTTTACTGTTCCCATATATGTTAAGTTTTATGAACTTAAAGTTTTTGCTATCTCTAAGGATTTAAAAAATTTATCAGTAGCTACATTTCTTCTTGAGTTTTTGTTTGGCAAAACCAGATCTAAAACCGCTCTTTCACCTATATTTGTTCGACGCTTGCCTTCTGATGGTTAACCAATGTATAACTCTCCATGCAAAGAATAACAGTTTAATGCATCGCAAGCCCAAAAAATTTTGATGCGTAAAGCAGGTACGTTCACGATATCCAGAAGGTTTGTAACTCTGACGCAAATTCTCTTTCAGCATCTTTCAAATATCTCTGAAAGCGGCAGCTTTATCAGTTTATGCACATATCTTTGAAAAAAATATAGGTTTCCAATACTATTTCCATATAGGTACCCGGGTACCTTGCCATGCGGTTAAGGGGGTTTTTTTTGCCATTCACATAAGGGTTAAGAGAGTCATTAATTTATAAAAATTTTTAAATACGTTTTCTATTAATCTTGCAATATAGCATCAAAGTAGCGTAAATCGAGGCTTTCAGTGTTTCTAGAGTTTCTAGTTGACCAATGACTTAGCACAGCCACATACAACAAAAGTAATCTAGAGGCACTAAATCGCACGAAAGAGGTGGCCAATGAACAGAACCATATCTGCAACTAAAATTCTTATCAAATTGATTTTGCAAAAATCAACGCGATATAAGAAAAATACAGTCTTGTTGGCGCCAAATATCGCTGATATTAGGAAGTTTCGGAGACTGAGTTTAGCATAGCTTGAAAGTGCTCGCCTTTTACTGTTGTTACAGCAGGAAGAGTGATGACACCATCACTTAAAACAGCTAAAACTTTATTTTTTAAATTTGTTTTGGTGATTTCCTTAAGACTTTAAGAAACTAACTATTACTTCGCGAATTGATTTTTTTTACATGCATTGCATTGTGTTGGTATCAGGAAAATAGGTTATGGGAAGGAGGATAAAGAGAGTAGTGTCTGTGGACATTTGATTTAAATTTCTCGATATTTACTCTGACAAGACAGGCATCTTTAGAAAGTTTATTTTACATACGAACTGTGCGACTGAAAAAGGGAATTTTCCCTGTAATGTGTGGTGCGATTCACTGGCCAGTGGACTACGTATTGGTGTGCTCTTCTAGAAAAGCGCGTATCACGCAAAAAGTTCCGGGTTTCAGGAACAAGCTCCCTGATTTTCTTAGAGCACATTCCATTGTAGTATCGATAGAACACCTCACATCACGAAGGTGCTCAAGTGAATCAAGACGATTAGAGACAATATCGTCGCCGATTAGTATCTTTGCTTGTTCCTGTACGTGGTCAAGTAGCTCCAAAAAAGACTTTAGGGCACTAGCCCATACATGAGAGTTGTATTTCATTTTCAGTTGTATATAGGTGGTATAAATATTGAGAAGATCAGATGGTGTAAAGTAACTTATACACCGTTTAAGGAAACCAAGACACTTCGATGCTTTCTTCGACACAAGAAAAATTTATTCCCTCCAGCGGACATCGCACTGGATTTTCATGCCCAGAACATCAAGAGTCTATGTCTTTTCAACACTTATACCATGTTAATGCAGGCAAGGCAGCAACGTTCACTGTGCGTTTATGTGTCAAAAGACAACATCGGGTTTTACGGGCATTAAAATCGACCCTATTCGCACTGCCCCAATTGGAGATTACCATCAGATCGCAGTTAATTAAAACATTCATACTCTGTCTCCTAGCTCCAATCTCCAAAGAGCTAAGCCTATGGTTCAATGAGTACGAATGGCATATGCTCCTGTCGTTTGCAAAGGAATAGATAGGCTTCAGAGTTTGACATAGAAGGACTGCTTGCCTGCAAGGCCGAACATGTTGATCGTTAGATGATTAAAGGGCTTCATGGATTTCGAAAACAGATAAAGTTTTTCCAAAGCCAACTTTTACAATTAACGTTAAGGGATTTATGGTGTTTTGCCAAGCTTTACTGAGTATAAATTTCAATGACCTGTGAATATTCTTAGCCGTTAAACCATACATCAACATTGATAAATAATGAATGCATCTAAAAAAGCATCCTATTTTTCCTTTTGGTCCAGCTTTATTCTGCTCATTATTCCATTACGAGGAGACAAACAGATAGACATACATATGAAAAAGGTTTATCATTATAAGAAAATAAATAAAACAGTTTTATTTTTCTACTACCTGCCGATATCAGCATTGTTAACTTTAAACGTCCTCCTGCCTAAATCTTAGAACAAATTCACCATAAAAAGACTGCGAAAAAACTAACAATTATCAGGGCTTAAAAGGATTGTTTAAAGAAAGTATTAGAACTAATATTTTATCATAACTTTAAGTTTTTTATAAAACTTTACAATGAAAAAAACTTACTGCAGCTCAAAACGTTAACTTTGTAAGATTTAGTAAATGATAGAGCCTGACCAAACGAGCATATATGAAACCAAACCAACTTTGAACCCAAGCTTCGGTGCAATTTATATTGATCGGCCAAGACCGAGCACAAACAAAATTTTTCAAAATTTTGCGTAGTTTAAAGTATTTTAAAGCATTATTGACACTTCTGTATTTTTTTTTCGTGCATCAAACAGATTCTGAGGAAATGTTTAGTAAAGATGCCGAACCCCAAACCAATCACCTGTTTTAACCGAAATCCGAAGCTGAACGTTCAGCCGGTATCTAGTTATTGACCTAGTTCTTTGCTTATGCGCTAAATTTGGTTCTTTCTCTTTTTCAGTAGTTACGTGTACATATAAAATAGTCGATCAAACATTAAATAAAACTGCTATTAGCTTTACTTAGGAAGTTCTCAAATAGTTTTAGCTAGTATGGGTTTTCTTAATACAAAAAAAAATCAAAAGAAGGATTCACGCTAATTTTATTTATCCCAAATAATTTTTTGATTATTATAATCTTTTCCATATACTCAAGTATGTAAGTACAGAGTGCCTGGTGGCAAATTTATATTTTAAAATACGATTTTTTAAAAAAGTAATAAACGTTGCGGAATTAGGTTGGCGCCGTTGGAATAATCGATTGTGCGGATTTGTCAGTCATAACGTCGCAGTGGGCGAGTGAATATCGCGCGTTTACTGTCAAGACATTTTTTAAGGGTAATGATTCTTACGTAATTGCTCGTCAACAACTTTGTTCAAAGTTCGGTATCCGGCGAAAACGAGATGAACCGAGTATAAATTTAATTCGTTCGTGGGTGCAGAGATTCTGTGAAACTGTTTCGGCTATGAACGTAACACGAGCAGGACCATGTCTATCTTCAAGCACTCCCGAAAACATTGAACTGGTTGAAATCAGTTTACGTTAAAATCCGCGACTTTTAATACGGAAAAGAGAAGCCTCACTGAGGCTTCCAAGAGTGATTATTCATGAAATTTTGAAAAAGGATCTGAAGTCCCATTGTTTTAAAATTCAAATCGTTCAAAAATTGAAGGAAAGTGGCTTTTTTTACATAAAAATTTTTTGTGAAACGATATTGGGGCGTTTTTGCACTGCAAGTCCCATTTTTTGGGCGGAGCAGGCTCACTTTTTCTTAATCGGCCACGTCAACAAGTACAATTGTCATTACTAGTCTCTAAAAACCCGCAACCCTCGAGTAAAACCTCAAATACCATTGCATTGCCCCAGGATAACTGTTTGGTGTACCTTATCCACGCATGACATAATTGGTAATTTTTTTTAGAAAATCTTTGAGGCCAGGCGACGAATGTCAATGGTGAAAATTATCGACTTATGATTACGAAATTTTATTTGCCAGACATGAGAGCTCATCCATCGTAATGTTCCTACACTTGGGATCAACAAGATGGGGCACACACAGCCAAAACTTCGACGAATTTGCTTTGGGAAAATTCCCCCAAAAACTGGCCAGTCGTTTTGGGGACATTCAATTGTCACCGAAATCATCTAAGGTCCCCGAGGGTTTTAAATGATAATCCCCAATCTCTTGGGGTTTTAAGGGAAAATATTTATCGAGAATTTAGCTCAATTGATCCAAGTTTACTGCAGCGTGTGGCGCAGAACACAAAGCTCCGTTTTTAACAAATTAAATCCCCATTTTTACTTTATCTTTCGATGCCCTTTTATATAGCTTTACGTCAATTAATAGTTTTTTATTTAATTTGAATAAATGTATAAATCTGCCACCAGATAACATGTATTTTGCAAAATTAAATTGCTGGAGTTTACAAGTAGTTCAAATGCAAAAATTCTTTCTGGAAACATGTACTAATATACTTGCCAAGTTTTAAAAATTTAGATTTGTCTTACCATCCCAGCAAAAAATAATCGAGATTTTGTAAGCAGTACATACTTTTTCTAGTATACTAATTCGCTTCGCAGCAAGCTCTTATCTATTCCCTTATTAAATGCAATAGCGTATGGCAGCAAATGTAAAACTTTTACCGTTTTACACACTCGCTTACTCAAGTGCATACTAAGAAGCACTATTGTAAGGCAGTGAGTAAAAAAAAACTACTTCTTCGTCAAGTAACGAACATAATAACACGGCAAGACATTTATTTCGATGACGCAATAAATTTAAACAGCTAAAGAAGCACCAAAACAACATGAATTAACAGAATATTTATAGCGCCGAAATAAGCACTTAACATGAAATGCAACTAAGTGGGACATCGCGAACAAATATCATGCCATACGTAAGCAGGTTTGTAAGCTTTGCTGTCTTGATATTCCCTTACAAACCTACCTATAGCGAAGCAGCAGTTTTTGCTGGGATTTTATGCTTACTAAAGCAATAACTTATCCATAAGTCTTAGCAAAATTTTATCTTCTTCTTCAGACCATAAGCGTATGAACATACATATGTATGTTCTTCATATTTGTTTATGATTTTTCTAATTTTTTTTTCCTAACTGCATGTAATAAAATAGACAAAACCTACAAATCTTCCATACAATTTTGGTTCTTTCTTTTTTTTTATACTTATAATATGTAACATAAAATATATTAAAGGTAATCTTATAGTAAACCTTCCATATTATTCATAAAGCAGTATCTTGTGTTATTACTTTTATTTTATGTCAAAATTCTTGAATTATTGCCACATATTCAGGACCAATAAACAAATTTTCCCATTTGTTTATGTTTTTTATTATTATTTTGTTTAAAGATTTTCTTGTTACTTGTTTTTTCTTTATAATAATTTTAATGCCAACTTTTACAGGATATAAAAAACAACTTTTGCTGTATTTCTTAGGTAAATTGAAATTTTTCGCATAAAAAACAACAACATACGTAACTACACATGTACGTGTAATATATACTGACTTTCAATATACATATGTACGTTTGTATGCATGTTCATAATGGATACCGTGTTAAATCATATGCATAAAAATTTATGAATTACCTACAGCTTACCTAACAAGAATACCGGAAACTCACCCATATATTATTTTGGGACAGTTATGGAGCTAAATTATACAAAAAAAAAAATCCGTTAAGAAAGACAGGAGAAGGTTGAATTTTTGACAAGTAGAAGTTAAGCTCTTAAAATGATTTAGTTTTATGTTTTATTAAAAACTGTACTTTACTTCTTGCTATATTTAGGACATTCCTACCACAATTTTTAAATAAAAACTTTTATCATAATTCTAAGTAAACCTTATGTTGGCGTACGTATGGGGCAATAGAAAGAAAGAGATTGAAAGTTTGTTTATTGTGATCAGCGTTGCCCAATGAGAAAATGATTTACAAGAATGTACGGGTGCTCTTTCACTATGTTCATCATTAAGAAACAACCATGCAATATCCCCCTGCGTTGTTGTTGCCACTCTTTTTATATTATGTTCTCCTTGTTATGGCTTTTTCTATGGTGTCATGTTGTGTACATGTAAAACCCGATTATTGTTTGTCTCCCGGATACACTCTTGGTTTACATTGATCTTTTTTGCAAATATATTTTAGAGCATATTAAGCTGGTGCAATTTATAATATAAATATTTACAAAATTTTATTATTATTTTAATTTAAATAAAATTTTTAAACATGCAAATTTACAAATATATACTGCACACAAATGGGCGTTTCCATAAATATGACAACCGAGACTGAAAAAATGAAAACCGTCGAAGCTTTCAAAATATTCCAAAAATATAAGGAATATTAAAATTTTACCATGTAGATGTATATATTTTAAAAAGGAAAAAATAATAGTTCAAACTGGTAAATCCCTTTGATTATTTTAAAAAGTTTCAATGACCTATTTTTTCCTTAACTAAAAACTAGATCCAGGTTTCTTTAACATTGCAGTTTTACTTTCAAGTTAATTTAAGAACAGCAGTGGACTATGTGCCTTGGAAAAGAGAAAACATAAGGTTCCATTTACGGTATTTTTTGGTTTGCTTTGGATGCTTTTCTAATGTCACGTACGTGATTAAAGGTATGTTTTATCTACGTTGTAGCGGTGGCAAGTATTTCAAAACAAAAGTTCAAAGCAAGAAACTTGTCGAAAAGAAACATTAAAATGATTTTTTTTAATCTGCTTTGATAAGAATTTTATAATCTTTAAAAGTTTGTCACGTACGATATTTTAAGTACTAAAGGTTCAATTATATGTGACTTACCATAACGCCATAACCTTCCATAAGAACCAAAACTTCAATTGGTTTCTAAGGTTATGGTTATGGCGTAATTGTAAGTTAACTATAATCAAATACAGTGCTGCCCATTAGTTTAATTTGAAAAGCTGTTTACTGTGGTATGGTTTAGTCACGTATAAATGAACCTTAAAATTGCAAATGAATGCGTCAAAGTTAAGTCGATTAATATAAATATCGTGCACGAAAGTAGATATGAGACCTTAAAAAAATGTTTTCATTTAAGTACCCTCCAAATGTAACATATTGAAATTATTTAACTATATTCCAGTTACCACAATTTTTGCAAAATCTGCACCTGACATGGAAATGCCCACATGTAAATAAATACTTGGGTGCTTGTTTGTATTAATGCATCTATTTATATGTATCTACTTAAACCTTATTTTTTATTAAAGTTTTGTGCACATCATTCCCTAAAGGCCTCTAATGTTTATTATAAAAATATGTTATAAACTTGTTTGTCACACATTTTGTGGTTAAACCGATTTATGATTTGTAAAACTTGGAAAATTAGCATTTTTGAACACAGAAAGTGCGATGACTTTACCTTCTTAAATTAAAAGTGAGAGCTGGCACCATTTCCTCTGCAAAAATATTAACTTTTAAGCCTTTTTAAATTTTGTTAATGTTTTTTATGTTAAATATGAACTGTTTTGGGTAAATGTCATTAAAGTGGGCGTGGCACCTCGCATTCAAATAAAATAAATTTTATTATAGGTTTTTCAAGTGGGGATATCTACAAGCTCTAAATATTGTTTCATTAACTGTAATGTGCAAGCCCTTGTTAACAATGAAAATGGTGAAGATAATTACGGGGGTTAAGTATTCCCTATTGTTGTATTCCTCAGAGCATAGAAAAAATAATTAAAGGTAAAAGTAAAATTTAGCGCTGCCATTGTTGGTCTTTTCCGAACAAATTGATCGGGCTTAAAATTCTAAAACATTACCTTGTATTGCACTAACCAGTCACCCAAAGAAAGGTTACCGGTGGACTAAGGTGAACTTACGTTCTTTCCTACAACTCTCCAAGTGGAAGGATTCACTGCACTTTTATGAGAAAATCTACGTGGGAAGCGAGTATTGGCTTACTGTTAAAAAATTCTTTACCAGGGTTGAAAGACACTTTGTTATGTTGCTCCCACGTTTCCTATACAATGAAATAATTGTGATCGTACTAGTGATCAGGTCGTGATAACAGCTCGTCTCAGACTGTAAACTGCTTCTTACCTTCTCCACTACTATTAGTTTTTGAAAGTATACTCAAGATTACTATTATAATATTCACACCACGCTTATTAGGGGTTTGTGACAATTGATTGGTATTAGTGAATGATAGAATATCAGTGAAGTTTTGAATACCACATCTATTACCTAAGACGGCATCAGTTATTTAACTCAAGGCACGGCAATTATAAATTTAAGCTAAATTTCTTTACCTTGGAAATCTTTTCTAACATCTTTATAAAACTTTTTCCGATTAAACCAAGAAGAAATGTTTTTTTACAAATCTCCTAAACTCATCTCCTATTTCTATTATTTCATATTTAAAACTATGCTCAAACGTATTGTCATGGGTTCGCTAACCTAAAATTATATTTTAATTAACCTTAAAACCTATTCTTGCACCAATTGTAAGTTTATGTTCTGCCCTTGTCTACCCATAATCAAAAATATGAAGAAGGGTCAGCTCAAAAAGCTATGAACGGCGCTTCTACTCTATCTTATTTTATTTCCCGGACCTGTGAATTAGACTCGTTATTTACTTAAGTATTTAATTTGTTAATAGGTTGGACTAGGAAGGATTGTGTATCCTTCGCGCGATTCTTTAAATCAAATAAGAAATTAAATAGAAGAAGAAAGACGCCAAACTTTCCCACCCCATCACCTACACATTCGATTCCTAATAAAAACCACATTTAAACCATAATATAAACTGCTAAAGTATATCCTTAATAGATATATTAATTATTTTTTTTAAATATTTTTCAATTACCTTTATCAAACCCCTTTTTTTGTCTGCCTTTAGAAATTATAAATTTTTCTGTGCATTTGTTTCCAACAGAGTTATTTAGTAAATACAACATTTTAAATTAAACAATGTTAATAATTTGCAATTCTGAAGCAAATTTTGCATAATGATTACAAAAACTGAACAATCTGAAAATAAATTACTAAACACATCCATAAACACTCTTCGTGCAGTACACATCCATACCCCCAAACACACATACATACACATAAAACTATTTCTATCAGAGTACAAATTTTCTCAAGAGTGAGCAATAAAAAAAACACCATTCATGAAAAATCTCGAGAGCGAAAAATCCTAAAAAAAAAATTTTCTTCTCACGTTCATAAAAGAGCGTGAAAAAATTTTTGCCAACCCTCACTCACTTATGAGAAGTTTGTCGTTTTTTTTTCACGCTCACAAATCACAAATGAAAAATAAAAACCAAATTTTATTTCTCACTCACAAATGAATGAGAAATTTCTTCTTTTCACTTTCGATTCATTCTTTTATGAGCGCGAGTGTTGCTTTAATATTTTTCACGCTTTGTAACAGAGTTGCCGGAAAATAATTTTTTAAGCTTGTGAAATTTGTACTCCCAATAAGAGTAAAAAAATTCTTGCATTTACATAGATTTTTTTTAATTCGCTAATATAATAAATAATAAATAAATATTAATATAAAGGATTGCTTTTAGCAGTATTTATTGTGAAAAAGTCATATATATAAAAAAATTGTTTTTGTTAAGAAACTTAAATAATACATTATATTTTATGTTGTGATTTTTTAGAAATTTTATAGTCTTCACTGATACAAATTTTCATAGCAATCTTTAAAAATATTTTTGAACTATTTTCCTAAATTTTTAATTGACGTTTTCTGATAAATAAAAAGTATTTCTTGTGTATTGTGTTCAAGGTCGTAACTGCTCTTTTTTTAATTTACCTTACTTTTGCAAATAGAACTCCTTCAAACTCTTAGGTTCTATTTAATTGACCTGAAAGATAAAGTTTCAAATTGTTGTACATAAAAAGATTTGCGTGTGTATTGTATAATAACCACCACAATTTTTTGTAACAATATACCTAATACCTAAAAGGATGACGGACAGGGAGGTATAAAATACCTTTCAAATTAGTGGAAAATCCCAAACAAAATGAAATGATGAACAATTATCTCTAATGGTGGTAAAGCGGAATGCAATTTTTTCCAATCCTTTTAAAATTTGCATGAGTGTGTGTAACAGCTCTATTTTTTTTTGCAATATCAACATTAAATATTTGTAAAAGAACCTTATTTGGATTTTAAATAGCGTGAAGTGAATAACAACCAGTGCCTAAAAGACAATTTAATTTTGAAAAATATGTGTTGTACGATGCATTTGCTTAATAGAATGTTGCAAAAAGGAACTTAGTGAAAGACATTACAAACTACTTCACAAACAAGATATACAAAGTAATGATGAAAGTGATGGTGACGATGCTTTTGTTTGTCACTGGAGTAATGCTTCCCATTTTTGTAAAACCTTAACCGCATATTTTTATTACTAAAATCATTAAATCGGATTCATTGAAAAATTTAAATGAAATGAAGTTAAATAAATGCAAATATTTTATTATGAAAGCATGAAAATTAAAAAAAGTAGTAAAGAACCACAACGTATAACAGTTTTTAATTTATTTAAAACATGTTTAAATAAAAAATTATTCCTTCTTTTTTTAAGCATTTCAAAAATTATGCGACAAAATTTTACATATGGCAGCACCAGTAACATGACCAAAAAATTTTATGTGTACACATTTATGAATGCTTCGCGAAAAAATTCATTTATGATTTCTCACTTATGAGAAGTACTCGAATTTGATGCTTTTCATTTATGTTCGTGAAAAAAAAAATGTAAATTTTTCTTTTCACTTCTCACTTATGACTGGTGAAAAAAAAAATTTTTTTTCTCACTCGAGAGTGAGAAGGCACAAAATGTTTTTTAAAAACTCATTCATTAATGAAAAATTGCTGTAGTAAACACAGCGCTCACACTCGTTCTCACGAATGAGAAGTGAGTGAGCAATTTCGAACTCTGATTTCTATTAGTTTTGGAATGTTTTAGTCGAGTTCATTTACATTAGAATTTTTTGATGATGTCAGTTGTTGTCTATGTTTGTGCAATATTTAATGACAAACATTTTTCTTAAATACGTACAGAGTAACAACAAAAAAATCATTGAGTGCAATTTCGAAAAATATGTTACAAAAGGGGTCAAATCAAAAAAAATGTGGGAAAAGTTCTTAATTGAAAAGAGTGCTTATGATTTATTAATAGATCCTAGCAACTCTATAATATTGAAATTTTTTCAATTGTTATAAATGTTGTTGCTCATTAAGCAAAATAGCAAAAAATTTTTTTTTCAATTACTAAAACTATCAGCAATGTAAACATGTTGGAGCTTTCCCGCCCGTACTGGTTGCATTTATAGAAAGATATATTTTTATGTATGTAATGCATGTATGCATAAACCATGTATAAATGCGCCAAGTTGTGTAGTCGTAAATAATATAAAGATACAAAGGATATATAACAACTTTATAAAAACGAAACAAGTAAGAATGCTAGAAATGCAGGTTTTAAAGTCGAAAGCTATTCTAGTTTTAGAAATAGAAATTTCACAAATAAGATCACAGACACTTTCATCATTGTATGGTTACAAAGATCATAAGTATAAATTCCACAACCATATTATAGTTGTGGTAAATTTTGTGCAAAATCATTATAATTAAAATTACTATTATATGTTTGTGGTAATGATTGTTTTGTTTATGAGCAGTCATTTTCTTGATTATGGGTTATAACAAATATGATGCTAAAAATATCAAAAGTTTTATGCATGAGTGCTGCCCTTCTCGCTGCTCTTATCCAACTTATTTTTCTTCCAAACTGCAGGCATAGCTGTAATATGACTTCTTGCAGGAAATTTAAAGTCGATAGCTCTTATAGTTTCCGATATAAAGCTTATCACAAATTTATTAAAAACCGTTCATTTGTATAGGAGCTTTCCCTTCCCCTGTTCCTATCCAACTAGATTGTTTTTCAAAATGTAGGCATTTCTGTACAACTACTTCTTTTAGGAAATTTTGAATCAATTTTTGTTGAAGTTTCCAATTTTCCGCGTGTTTGCTCCTATATTTCTAAAATATTGGTACAGGTGCACAGTTACTTCTTTTAGGAAATTTGAAGTCGATAGCTGTTGTAGTTTTCGAGTTATAGCGTTTCACGAATGTCCAAGCCTTGTAAAAATGTCTTGTGGTCTAGAAGGCGGACAGCGTAAATATAATACGTTCTTTAAGGCATCCGCCCTCGAGGCCAATGACTTGATATAAATACATTTTTATTGCCCGAGTTCTAAGAGTTTTGCTTAGTCTCGGCCAAAATCCTCTAGATGCGTATGCCTCTTGGAGTCTAACAACAGCATACAATTTGTACCAGATACCATATTATCACCTATGCAAGTGCTATTAAATGCTCTTTTTCTAGACCAACGTTTTTTAAGTGAAAGCCCTCGACGTGACCTTGGGCTTTCAAAGCTCCGGAAAAATATTTTGATATATGCACTTTTTCTACTTAACCGCAGCAAAACCATTCAAGTTCCTTAATCCAGAACTAGCTCTTGGTTTTGGCCTAAGTAATGAATCACTCTTCAAGAATATTTTTTCCCAAGTTCCGTTCGCCTAAGAATGAGGGTTTACATATCACTTATTTTTAGCCCCCCTCCATAGTTTGCAAGTACTATACTCTTAGATTTTTGTTTTATCTAAACAAAGGGGCACACACATTGGTTGAAGCTTTGCAATGAAAGGCATCCTTGTTGCTCGAACGTGACATTAGTTGTATGTCACGTTTGTCTTTTATAAAGACAACATATTGCTGGTGTTTAAATAATTTGGGCAACAAGGACCTATCGATAGACTACTTCACGCCCTAAACAACATATTTTCTGGACGCTTTAGATGCTTTTGGACAAATGCTGATCACTTATTGAACAGAAAAATGTTTTAATATTTTGACTTGAGTAAAAGCCTGCTCATTCAATAACAATTTTTTAAGCGGTTTTTGACGAAGCTGCTCAATTTTTTTTCATCAGCGTAGTGTTAAGAATAGAAAAATACTTTATTTAAAGTTTGCTTATTAAAAAAGAAAATTTAAGTCCTTTATTGTACTAAATATGTGAAGAATTTTTTCTGCTTTGATTTTCCTTCTTCCTATGTTTGTCTAAATAATGTTTAATTGTTTTGTTACCAACATTTATACAAATTCTAATTCTGTTTTCTTTTTTGTTTTCGTTACAACATTTTAACACATTTAACATATGTAAGGTATGTGTATAAATGCGTGTATTTTATTTAGGTTTGTTTCAAATTTCAAACTATTATTATGCATGAACGTATGCACATTAGGTCTCTTCACTTAGCTGCTTACAAGCAAAAGCAAAATGCTTTTTTAAAACATTTTTTTATCAGCGCTTATAAAAAATATAACGATGTGATAATATGTGTCAAAAAATATAATATGTATGAAAAATTTGTTTCTCACGTTAAATACTTGTTAATTTGCTTAAAAAACCTCCAAAAATTTTTCCAATCCTTTGCAGTCATATTTTACAAGTTATAAAAAATTTGCTTACAAGTGAAACATCCTATTGTTCAGCTAAACTACATATGTATTCTATTATGTTCTTCTTTTTAAAAATTAGAACAATAATAAACTTTGTTAACATTTTTATTTCTTTTGTTTGTACAAAAAAGGAATAATTTCATATGCAAATTTTAAATCACAAACAAAAATTTTTTTAAAATATTTTTTCTGGTTTAGTTTATCCTGTTTTTTAGTTGTTAAAGAATGAGTGCATTTTATAATTTAAAATAAAATGTTTGTTACACTTTGTGATTTTGGTGTGTAAATCCTTTTTTCCTTTTCTACAGCTTGTTTATAAATTAAACTGCTGTTAGAGAAAAGGAACACCGGGGGTCTTAGTATCATTTTTATGGCTTTTGGCTGTTTTTTAGTTTTACTTAAAATACTAAGGTCTTTTCCTCGAAACGTAGAACAAATAATTCCAGTAGATTTTGTTAAATTTTTTGGTTTTGTTACAGTTAGTGCAATAAATATAACAAAATGAAGGTAATTATTTTAGGATTTTTGTGTGTAATTTGTAAGTTTTGTTTTTTTTTGGTCTGTAAGCAAGGAAGCCAAAGGCATTTTTAATGAATTTAAAAAATAGCAAAAAAAGTATTTTAAATGATTTATTTGTTTAGAGTCATTAGTGCATAAACTGATTTAGATGAAGTAATTATGCAATAGATAAAATTTTTTCAAAGCGAAACATGTATTTTAAAAAAGTAAATCACATTAATAACGAAATACTGAAAGGTGCAGCATATGAAAATTTAATAATAATGGTTTGATCCAAAATAATAAGTTTAAGGAAAAACAGTAAGATCGCTATATTCGGCTATGCCGAATCTTATATACCCTTCACATTGGCGTCAGAACATGCCTGAAGTTAACAATCACAAATTTTATTAATAGTCAATAAACTATATATTAACTAGAATAAGAGATAACAATATATTAAAGTTTAGTTATGAAGAAGAAGCGGCAGCTAAGTTTGAGCCAACACTAAGCCGAAAAAATCTTTGGCGGCGGCGGCTTGAGGCATATAATCGGCAGTCCAGGTGAGCCGCTTATCAGCCATTTGCGCAGGTCTCTGCATCAATATGTATGTTTAACAGCATTGCCAGCTGTTTACATTTGCTACACTCGTGTATTAATTTTGTCCTAAAAAAACTAAGGCAATCGTAGTATTTTGCCTTTATCTAGGTCTGTAGTTTACGGATCTTGCTCATTTTAAACAGCGTTTGTCTTCAGAATATTTTTTTAATATTTTGACAACAATAACTGGTCTGTATTACTCTTTTTTTTGACTTTGAAGACTTGATTTAAATAGACGAACAAATGTACATGGCTGTATCGACTTCCCTATCTATAAGGATCCAGATTAGACATACTTTATGGGGTCGAAAATGGATAATAAAGAAATTGCAAATGGATTAACAAGCTGACATATACCCTTTTTACTATGTAAAGGGTATAATAAAAAGCAAATAAAAACGCACGCGGCACAGTGCAATATGATTAGGGTGACCATTTTTTTTTTGGTTTAAAATCAGTACGCTTTTCAGTTTTTATAGTGTGAGGACCACCTTTAATAAAAACGATCGAATTAAAATCACTTTCTGAGTTGAATGAAGCTCTTCCGTCCATGTGGATTTTTTTGTATTTTTCTAAAGATCGACTCTAAACAAGATTTACAAGATTAAAATAATTTTAATACACTTTTGGCTAATCTACAAGTACCAAACTTTCTAGTTTTCCTAAAATTAAACAAATTTTTTGAGGAAAAAAGTTCAAGGTTCAATTTGTTTTAAAAAAATTGTACAATCAGTAAATTTTTTAAAAAACAAATACATTTCAGTAGTCACATTTTTAATCAGTACATCAAATGAAATACGGTACGAATGGTCACCCTTAGCATGATCCTTAATTCCATAATTCATCGAATGAAAAAAAAAAATACAAGGCTAGTATCGGTAAAAAAATTTGTTTTTTAAATTAAATTTCTTTCTGCATTAAGTAATTGAAAAAAAAATTTTTTTCTGAGTTAAAGGAAATTATTATATGAACTAAGCCCAAAGTAATTAAAGAAACAATATGTATGTATTGAAACAAATAGATCAACGAACATTTCAAAGCAATTAGTTTAATAGATTAATAATACTCATTTAAAGTTATTGGGTCGTATCCAAACAAATTTTTGCATATTTGCAGTCTACGTTAAATGTAAAAGTTTTTTTAAACGACCCTTTGCTTTATTTATAAAAAAATGTTCAAGGACTGCAACAGTTGTAAAAAAAGTAACAAAATAATTATTACTTTTCTTAGCTTTTGTTTTTTGCAGAACAATTTTTTTGAATTTCCTTGCCGGATATAATTTTTATATTTTTTTTTTTTTATTTTTCTAATAACACTAAGGGCTGATCAAGATCTACTAATTTGCTTTATAGTTCGCATCGTTAGCCGAAAAGGGTAACATAAAAACCCTACATGCTGGCTTGCAATTTTCGTTATTGGAGGCCCTTAAACCGGAAAGATTAAATAGTCATGGTCAATGCTTTGATGAAATTTATGTATCGAAATTCGAGAAAAAGTGGTAGTTTGCAAGAAAATAATTAAAATTTTCTTGCATCAAAAAGAGCGCTTAAAATGTTACTTTAATATTAAAAAAATTTTAACATGACGTTACCTCAATATGGTAAGGAGCCAATTCGAATTTTTAATAAGCTCAGATTTTAGTTTATTTCGATAAATGATTCTTTGTACTGCGCATCTACTAATATTAAGACTTAAAATTTTAAAATTTTCCCAAAATACTAAATAAAAATTGCTCCAATTTTAAAAATAAGAAAATTACCAAAATTTTAAAACTAAAAATCTTTTTAAAAAAACAAAATTATTTTAAAGGAAAAAACGGCCCTTAATGCGAAAAAATAGGGCTAAAATAATTTTAAATATTTAAGCAAAATCAGCCCAAAACAAAAATTTTTACAACAGGAAAATTTGACGCCATTTTTCTTCTCTGAGGTGCTCTTTTTGTTTTTTTTAATTCACTATGGCTAGGGTGACCATTCGTACTGATTTCATCAGTACATGTACTGATTTTTTATTTGGTGTACTGAATAAAAATTTCTGTACTGAAATGTACTGATTTTTTATACCCTTCACATAGTGATAGGGTATATATCACTTTGTCATTCCGTTTGTAATTTCTTTATTATTCATTTGCGACCCCATAAAGTATATATATTCTGGATCCTTATAGATAGGGAAGCCGATTTAGCGATGTCCGTCTGTTGAAATCAAGTTTCCGGAGTCAAATAAAAAGATGCAGACCAGGTAATGGTGTCAAACTATTAGAAATATCCCGCTAACAATCGCTATTTAAAATCAGCAAAATCGGTTCTCTATTGACCGAGATATAAGCGAAAACCCAGAGTAACCCATTTTTTTAGGACAAAATTCGTGCATATATCCCTATATATCTCAGTAAGTATAGTCACTCTTGCCACAAAACTTGGCACGGATACTCCTAAAGAAGGAGCCTAAATAATATAAAAAGTTTTTTTAGATTGGACCAGGGGAAGGGGTATTTTTCCTACAATTGCACAAATTTGGTGAAATATTTTATGCGCTATATCTCGTAAACTATAACAGCTATCGACTTAAAATGTTCTACAAAAAATAATTGTACGCAAGGACCTACACCTTAAAGAAAAAATTTTTTGAGTGGTGGTAAAAAAAGGGGTAGCTCCCATACAAATCGACAATTGTTATAAAATATTCGATACGCTTTATCTCGGAAACTATAACAGATATCGACTTAAAATGTTCCACAAAAAGTGATTGTACGCAAACATCTACACTTTAAAGAAAAAATTTTTTGAGTGGGGGCAAAAAAAGGGTAGCTCCCATACAAATCGACAATTATTATAAAATATTCGATACGCTATATCTCGGAAACTATAAAAGATATCAAAATGAAATGTTCTACAAAATTTGTTGGGCAAGAATGCCTACTCTTTAAAGAAAAAATTTTTTTAATGGGGGCAAAAAAAAAGGGGTGGCTCCGATACAAATCGACAATTATTATAAAATATTCGATACGCTATATCTCGGAAACTATAAAAGATATCGAAATGAAATGTTCTACAAAAAGTAATTGGGCAAGAATGCCTACGCTTTGAAGAAAAATTTTTTGGGTGGGGGGTGAACAAGGGGTAGCTCCCATACAAATTAACAATTTTTATGAAATATTCGATACGCTATATCTCAGAAACTATAACAGATAGCCACATCAAATGTTCTACAAAAAGTAATTGGAACACAAGGCCTACGCTCTAAAAAAAAAAAAATTTCGGATGCGGGGTGAAGAAGGGGTAGCTCCCATACAAATTAACAATTTTTATAAAATTTTCCATACTCTTCTTCGGAAAAACTATTACAGCTATCGACTTCGAATATTCTACAAAAAGTAATAATCAAATAACTCATACATTTTGGAAAAAAAGTTGGAGAAGAGCAGCGGGACTAGAACATTTAATAAGTTTCATTAACCTTTAAATATGGATAATGTCGAAAACTTTTAAAACTTTCGACCTCAAATCTTCTTCATCTATTTCTATTATTCATACGAACGTTAAAATTTTGTTATTTTTTCTATGGGCCTTAAAACTCGCACAAGGTTTTTTATTATATTATTTGCAGTACAAAATTACTCGGCTGGGTATATTTAAAGACCAATGTGAAGGATATATAAGATTCGGCACAGCCGAATATAGCGCTCTTACTTGTTTAAATATGTACTGATTGTAATAATTTTTAACATAAATTGAAATGAATTTTTTTTTTTCAAAAAATTTGTTAAGTTATAGCAAAAAGAGATAGTTATGTGTTTCTATAGCAGCAAAAAGTTAATTAAAATTATTTTAATCTTTCAAACCTTATTTTAAGTCGATCGATAACTCTTCAAAAGTAATTGAAAATTTTTGAGAATTTATTTTCTGATTCTGACATTTTTTTTACAAGAATATATAGACACTCAGACGGAAGAAAAGGCTTTAATCGATTCAGAAAAACATTTTAATTCGACTGCTTTTTGGAAAATTCGGTTGAAGGTGGTTCTTAGACTATAAAAACTGAAAAGCGTACTGATTTTGAACCAGAAATAAATGGTCACCCTAACTATGGCATACATATTAAGAACTTTCAAGCTTTTATACTAACTGAACACAGTTTTTTTTAAAACAGCATGTTTGCACTTCGATTTCTCCCAATTAGTGAAGCAATTTACTACCAATTGCTCAATTTATTAATTAAAATCTTGTATGGTAAATTGAGCTCAATTAAGGCCTTAAAATTAAATAAAATTTTTCTTAAAATGCAACCTGCACTTTGTTAAGTTAAATATGTGGGCATCAAACCAGACGGACGGATGGACATTAACCACGACAGTGATTATTAGTCGATCAAAATAAATGAAGAAGTTTTTAAAACTATTATCTGTTGGCATTAAAAATATCCACTTAATGGCAAAATACCCCTACCACGTATGTATAATAACTGTCAATAGACTAAACCAACAATGGACTCTCTACATAGGGCATTTCTTATATTGGCTTTTGCTCATGGTTCTTCTTTAGCAATTAAGAACTTAAAATATATTTTAAGAATAAATATCAAAACTTATCGTAAAGATATACTGATGTTAGGCTTTTTACTAATTTTTTTTTCAGAAACTATAATTTCCTCATTCTCACATACAAGTTTTGTCCTTTAAATATGCATTTTAGGCAACCCCTGCCAGTAATATTATTCTTCCTCCAAAAAACTTTTACAAGTCCCATTTATCAAAAATCATTTTATGCTGCATAAAGTTTTATATTAAATAAGATGTGGTGTAGGGTCTGATAAGGCCGGGCTTAACCAACAAAGCTCTTGCTATAATTCAAACAAATTTATCTTAAGGTACTGCCTCTTACAAAATCAAACAACCAGCATCCTAACAATTTATATAATTTTATTGAAATACTAGACAATTATCCTAAAGTTTTTTTCTTCCTTTTTCAGATACAGAGTCTTTTTCCTTTATTTTCCAATTCATATGGGTATTTTATATGAATTGCTTTAATGATTATAAAGAAAAGTTTTTGATTGTATTTTTTTTTGTTGTAAAATTTTGCTAATTTCTTTATCTGTCTTACAAAATGAAACTGAAACCTTTTGTTTTAGATTTCTTATTTTTTGATATTGTAAAACCAGTATTTACATACAAATAAATTCATTTAAATATATTTTATGTTTGAAAAGAACTTATTCTTTTATCTATATTTAACAAAACGTAAAAGATGCAACCAAAGATATTGGGAGTGGGGGAAGTGGGGCTCCTGTTTAGGCAAACTCAAGCACAGCTACAACCTCATTAGTTATGCGTGTCCACACATAACCTTTTTACTTTTCGAGTTTTTATCTTTTGGGCTTCTTATTTAGTACATCTTACTGTACATCTCTACATTTCCCTACTCTTGATATAATCTTTGGTAAAAATATCAATTTATATGTGTTTAAAACTACTGGAGGTGGATTTCTGGGGGCAATTAAAGAGAAGGGGTTCATTGGCATTATGCACGAATTTCATGCCCGGAACAAGCGAAAGCAACATTCGGTTATAAATTATTTTTTTTTCTTGGGAAAAATTGCTTTGAATAAAGAACTTTGCCAGAAATTTTATTCAATTGACAGTTGACCACAGAATTTGTAACACGCACGTACTGCTATTTGTTGTAATTTCTACTTTTTTACTTTTTTCAAACTCTCTTTTTCTTGTTGTTATTGTTGTTGTGGCATCTTTTTTCTTTACATTTTTGTTTAATTCACTTTACATGTATTTTTTTCCACAACCACTAAAGTTTTTTTTTTTAAATACATGAATAGTATCCTTATGGCTCTGCGTGTCTTAAAGAATGTTTATTTGTGTGTGTGTGAGTTCTTTTCTTTTTTATCCTTGTGTTACATGTGAATGCCACAAGCAATTGAACTAAGCAAACGTGTTCCTTTTTTTCTCTGCTTAAACTTTTCTATCTATTTGCTTACGTTTAAGCAACATCCCACACATTCGATTTTTTTTTTCATGGCAATTTCTCGTGATAAACACATGTCGTAAAATGAGCCATAATAGAAGAAGAAAAACAAAAATTTTACAGAAGTTTCTATTTTTTATTACAAATTTTTCTTAAGAAAAGCAACAACAAAGTAATGGAAAACTTTTTTTACTTAAGAAAGTCTTTTTCAAAACATTTTTTACATGATTTTATATGCAAGTAAATTATTATTTTTTCCATCAACTTTTGTATTTTAGAAAATGGTAGACAAGTGTTTCTAAGTTCTTCAAACATATTACAGTAGGGCTGATTGGGAATGCAAGTAAAAATATTATTTGTGACATGTTAGTAGATGTCTTGCCAAGAAAACTGCTAATTCATTTCTCATTTTCACTTTTTTTGGGCTACACCAGCCTGCACCTTTCCTGCCAAAGGGAAGTTGTGAGTACGTTTTTTGGGTAGATTCTGTCCAACTCTTAGTGAGCTTTGAGCACCATAGAGCTGGCACTACTTTATCTTCTTTTATTAGCAAGAGGTTGTTAGGGAGGTTTTGTCGCTCTGTCTTCTATATCAGTCCCCGAAATTTGTTTACATTAATTATAAAATATCAACATCGTAAATATGTGGACTTGAAATTTGATACTGAACTCCTTTTATCCTTGTAAATAAGATATCAAGCGAAATCCGATAAGACGAAAGTCTTTTGCTTAAGACGTTGAAATTATATATCGAATTTTTTACACAATAATAATTGGGTCTCTTCAGTAGCCTACATGCGTATCGGGCTAACCCGAATTCTTCTAGTGTCGTTATATAACGTCAGAAACACAGAGAAGCAAAATAGATTGGGAAATCTTTAAAACTTGTCAGAAACAAATAAAACCAAAACAAGTGCCTTAAAAATAATTTCTTTTTTGAAAAATTATTTATTTCAAAGTCAAAATGCACAGCGTTCGCGCTCAAGACCTAGACCTGTATTGGAATTATAAGAGCGCATTGCGTACAAGTCCTTCAGAGTCACTGAGCTATAAACGCACCTGGTTCGTATTGATCTTCATTACTTATTATCTGCTAGTTGCTTAGAGAGGTTTGGGATGTTGGGAAACGCGAATTTGTATATATGTGAGAATTCCTTGATCCAAGATCAGCCATTTGACCCTGTTACGCGCCATATGGACTCAGCTAAAGATTTAAAGGTTTTAACCCCTTCTAGTAGTTAGATGTGTCGGGTCTTCTTTTTCTTCGGTTGGCTTTTACAGAAATTTTCTTCCATTAGCCGAACTAAGAATTGATCTCCAGGCTCTTCGATATTCTGCATTTCTTCTCCAATTTCTGACGCCAAATTTCGAGATGTCTTCCTTCTCTTCATTTTTCCATCGGAGTTTTGGTTTTTACAGCATAATCAATCTGGTGAAAGCCACGTGGCTATATGTATTTCGAGATGTCAAAATCTGATGCTGCTTACTACCATATTTTTTGCCACGGCAAGGTCTACTAGCCTCATTCCGTTATCAGATGTTTCCCCGTGGAGGCAAAATTTTCCGACTTTTGGACCAAAGATATTTCTTTCATATTTTCGCGCTAAAATCTCCTAGGGCGATTTTAATGTCATGGTTGGGGCAGCGGTCATATGCTCTCTCTAGGCGCTCGTAAAATATATCTTTAGTTTGTTCGTCCTTATCATAGGTCGGGGCATGAGCACAGATAAGGCTGATTTGTCGAGCGCGCCTTTTGGTGTAGTTGTGACGCCTTTCCCAATCCATCGCACTTCTTGTAAGGCAGTAATTTTGGAATTGTACTTTCCAAGTACATCCGCCAGTGCGTACCCTGCACCTTCTCTATATAGGGTTCTAACATTCCAGGTGCAGATTTGTAAATCATGGTCCTTAAAGCGTTTGCGGGGGTTATCATCATTAGAGGGGTCTGTTAATCTTTTTCTTAGTTTTTTCATAGTTCTCAAGTTTTTATCGCTCTTATGGGTGAACGCGTGGCACTTTTTAGCTCACTACCTTTAAATAGTATTAAAGGCAGCTACCCCAGGTGACACCACGGGGAGGTCAGTGTCCACAGTTGAGAAGAAGAATGGACCCAGATTGGTCTGGGCTTTGCCAGGTTAAAACCAATCGGAGCCTTTACTAGATATCCAACTTCTTTTACGTCAGGTAATATGGTGACGTAAGCTAAACACGTACAGGATCCCTGGATTAATTTGGACTTCGTTAAGCGTTACCTGATAAGCATTAATCAAAACGATATATCGAGGTAAATGTCAGTCTAACCGGACCACTGAGAGATAAGAGAACCACAAATGGGCTCGGACTCCCTTCCAACAACTACTGTCGCAAGTGGAAAAAACACAATTTTTAGCTTCTCTTCGAATCTCGTGTATGGTATATTATAATTATTTATTCAATTTGTTCAATGACAAATGATATGGCCCATTTCAATGACAGATTATTAATACCTCTTGTTGTTGCTGTTCCTTTTGCAATAATGTGGTAAGAAACAGCCTTGAAAATCAAAGCATTGCTGGAAATCTATTTCGAACTTCAATGTTTATTAACCGTTGTGGCGTCATGTTGCATGCTTTTACAGAGAGATCCTGCGAGATGTGAATTTTTTGGTGTTCCCTTAAAACGAAGTTCGTTTCGTAAAGAACAAGGAATTAGGGTATCAAGCGTCTACTAGAAATTGATAAATTCTAGATGTAAGAGAAGTTATGCATAAACTGTTGATAGGGACAACTTCAGCTGTATCAGGAAGAAAGCCAGAGAGAGCATCTACCACTTGTTTGCTAAGTATATTTGCAATCAGTTACCTAACAAGAGTTATGCCTTACAAGTGTTTGCATTTAGAGTCCTTTTTTTGGATTCCTCATTATTGGTATTTCCTATGATTTATCGCTTAGATCACCACTGAGCTAAAATTGGTTTATGATCGGAAGCATGAGTTGAGTACTCACGCTGGAATCTGCTTTTCTGAGTTAAGGCGATATACTGTCGATTCTTGGAATTTTATGAAACTCGTGGATTTTAACCACTTTTTAAATTTCAGATAAAAATCAGGTTTTTGGCGGGTTTTCCTTGCCTTCCTGTATGTTGGGAACCATACTGCATTTAGGAAAAAACATTCAACAAACGAATAGTTTTAAATGATTGAACTTTAAGCTGGCCACCTCGATCATGTGATTTGAGGGTAGTAAATTTTTGGGGTTGTGTTGAATTCAGCATTGAATCGTAATAGCAGCCTGGTTTAATTCGAAGACTGCCATAGTTGCCGTAGCCGCGGTGGTCATATGCACCAAACCTAATACAGGGTATCCGCCGGAAAACTATACTACTTTTTTTGTTTTTAATTTTTGATTAAATGATAAAGAATGGACCTTACATTGAAATATGTTTTATATATTGCCGACAATTATGTATCAAAGAAAATATTAGATAAATGTCCGCCTCTGTTAGCCTCACAAATGTGAGCCATTTTGAACACATTTTACATTACATTCGCACACATTTCACGTGGTGTTTAATTTCACGAATATTTTGTTTAAATTGCTCCAATGTTTCTGGTTCCTTTGCATAAATCTTGCTTTTTAGATATCCCCACAAAAAGAAAATCAGGTGACTGTGGATGCCAATCAATATCACCATTTCCTAAAATTACTTGTTGGAGCAGTAATT
This sequence comes from Melanophora roralis, assembly GCA_963583895.1. Lineage (NCBI taxonomy): Eukaryota > Metazoa > Arthropoda > Insecta > Diptera > Rhinophoridae > Melanophora > Melanophora roralis. The sequence continues at coordinate 23,621,615 of OY757188.1, forward strand.
CCATTGTAATCCTGACTGTGTGCGATGTTGAACCGTCTTGTTGATACCACATCTTAACCAAGCCCAAATCATACAGTTGTCGCATTAAAAAGTTTTCAATCATATCGCGATATCGCTCCCCATTGACAGTCTTCTGGAAGAAGCTCTTTTGTCAGCTGAATCTTAAATGGAAACAAATGTAAGTCCTTGTTCTTTGAAGGCAAAGCTCCTGAAAACTGCCTCGAATTGAGGTTGATGGATTATTTCGAAAACATTCATGAGCAGCAGTAATATTTTAAGCCGATCTTGCAGTACTTTGTGGCCCATGTTTTCATGCATATCATCGACAGTCCCTCTTTTTCGAAATCATTCACTAAATGATAAATAGTGCATCTTGTTGGCACGTTGTTTCTTCCAAAAATTTCATGTAATTTTCTCATTGTCACAGTAATCGATGATTGATTTTGATTGAATGTTTTAGCGATTAAAACACGTTGGCTTACCAAAAATTTTTTCATTATAAATTTGTTACGTCTCTACTTCATGACTTTCAAATATGAACTGTCAAGGCTAATGTTTACCAAGTGGCAAAATAAAGAAGTATACCCTGCCGGCAGACACCCTGTATAACTAAAAATAGTTATAAACTTGAAAAGGATATTAAAAGCGTTATTTTGGCTTTTATTATACAAAGTGCTTTACCTTTAGAGAAAAAAACACTTTTTTTAGTGGTTGTGTCTATTTCTTCGGATATATACTTTTGAACTTTCGCATTGCTTTTATATACTCGTATATACACACAAAAAAATAAAAGACTTATAAACACCAATCTTAAAGAATTTCTTCTTTTTCTTAAAACTAACTCAAAACTCTATATTCATAAGTATTCCAGTATTTTAAACTAACAGCCAGCATAAAAATTGCATTGTTTTAAGCTCCTTTCTCTGCACATGGTATATTGTAGCTCGTATTGGTTTTCCTAAACTTCTACATTTCAAAGACTTGAAAATCTAATCATTTAAAAAAGATTTGAAAACTCAAACATAATTTAAAAGCAAAAAAAAAAAAACCAAAAGAAAAATCCTTTGTCAAAAAAGGTTATCAACTCTACTTTGATCACTTGAAGATTTGTTAATAGTTTTTTTATATTTTCTAACGAAACAAGTTATTTCTTTGTTACAAACTACCAGTAGAAGATGTATTTAATGAAGCGTATGTAAAGAAAAGTTATTCTTTGTAAGGAGCTTAAGATAATTATTGTAAAAAGACAGGATAAACATTAAAAAAAGCACAACTTTGTTATGATTGTTATTCAAAAAGGAGATTCTAATAATCATATTCCATCTCCTGTCTATAAGCGGCCGCTTAAAATAATATTTTCTTTTTTTTTAAACTCTCGTGTCCCATAAATTTTAAGCTTAACCATCTCTTTTCTAAATAAATTAGTCCTTAGGATATTTACAAACATTTTTTTAATGGGCTTTGTGTGGACGCTAAACTGAGTCATTACAAAAAAAAAAAACAAATATTTAATGTCGGTTTTTGGACTCAACTCGAAAAAATATTTCGCAACAATTTTGTTGGCAGCATTTAACAAAAGATGAAGGTGTGCATTTAAGCATATTAAACTAAATGTTTATAAATGAGCGAAACAATACACATTATCATACACTAAAAGAAAAATTCTAAGGCATACTTTTGATTAAAAAAAGAAAAAAACTAGTTCAAAAACTAGAACCCTTTAAAAAATTTTATATATTTTCAAGAAATTCTATACATATTATAAATTAAGTTTATAACTAAAAACTAAGTTAAATTAACTCGTATAAAATGTATACCTATGTATGTGCTATGCACATACAAACTAGAGGTCTGCAGCGGAAAAGTTCTCAAATAACTTTTGAAATTAAACGTAAAAGTCGGTATACATTTGTATTCGCACGAAGTGGTAGAGTACGGAAGATAGCTAAATCAGTGTTTGTCAAATACAAATATTAATGAATTTGGTATAAAAAGAATACCTTAAAAAGTGAACGCAAATCAGAAATTACTACAAATAAAAACTACAACAAGTTCTTGTGCCTATATTTTTTGGCACAATATGAATTTTTTTGTGGCCCGTTTTTGTTCTTTCAATGAAGTAATTTGAACAAGTTAACCATAAATTACTCCTGGTTAAACTTAATGTTATCGGTCTTTCGTATACCTTACTTAAATGGATTGAATCTCATTTAACAAAACGCAGGCAATGGGTTCGCTTTAAAAATGCTACGTCCAAACCAATTGATATTCTATCTGGAGTACCACAAGGTAGTCATCTGGGGCCGTTGCTGTTTATCCTGTTTATTAACGATCTTCCTAGTGTAATCAAGTTCTCCACTGTTTTGATGTTTGCGGATGATGTAACAGTTTTCCTAAGTTTTATTAGTACTCAGATAATTATCTTCTTCAATATGATTTGAAGTCATTATACTCTTCGTGCAACTCTAATCTGATGGAGCTTAACTTAAACAAGTGTAAACATATGTCTTTCTATAGGGGCAGATTTCTCAACGTTAACTACAACTTGGGAAACCACCAGCTAGAAAATATTTTACGATTGTCTAAGGAGTTTAAAGACCCATTTATTACCAAACAACTATTTGTTTCGCTTGTAAGACCTGTCCTTGAATATGCATCTGTAGTGTGGGATCCTTTTTACATGATACATAGCAATTATATTGAATCGGTGCAAAAGCAATTCTTATTGTTCTGTCTCCGTGGCTTACACTGGAACCCACTTTATCTTCCACCATACTCTAGTCGGTTAGCTCTTATCAAGATGCTAACCCTTAGGAGCCGTAGAACCATGTTAAACGTGTCATTTATATTAAATTTAATTAATGGAAACATATCTGCTGAATTCCTGCTTGAGAACATATTATTTAATGTTCTTGTTCGCCCGTCTCGAAATTATGAATTACTAAAAGTTGGCTTCTTTAGAACAAATTATGCTAATGCTTATCCATTTAGACGAATGTGCAGTCAATTTAATAAATTTTATAATATTTTAGATTTTTAATCGAATCCAAATGCTATTTAAAATAAAATAATTTCTTTGTTGAATAATTAATATTTTGCATGTTTTGTGATTGTAACAAAAACAAACACCATAAATTGTGTTTTGATACATATCATACATACATATCAAAAATAATAAAAACACCAACAGATCTAAACTAATCACAAGATTTAATTTGTGTTTGTTCCCGACCAACTACTTTTGCGAGAACGAATATAACCGCAGTTGATACATACTTCCATCAACTTGAATTTTTCCGGCAGAAAGAAAAAGAGAACAAGAAATTTTAAATAAAAAACTCTGTCAAGTAACAGCGTATACAAACACGATGATTATGATGTTCATAGAGGCACTTCGAATAAAAATTCATACTTTGAAATAGTCAAGTATACAATAAGTTAAAGTATGCCCATGCAGCTCTCTAATACAAACATATGTAAATAAAAACAACTACACATTAAACCATTAATATATACATACAAGTACTTATACAGCAGTTTACGTATGAGTTAAAATAATAATACCGCAGGCTCATTGGTGGTTTATGTGCCAACAAATTCGATATATCCTGATGCACACACAAATATACAAACGTACATAAATATTATTGTTTGGAGTATATTTAGCCAAAGATTTAGTTGTTGTTTGGTTATAGTGGGTAGTTTAGTTAGTTTATCACCGTAAGATACAGATACTTACATACATACATACATACATACATATAAGTATTTGTATTTCTATCTACAATTATACATATAAACGAACAGTAAAGGGCAAAAGTTTTAAAACCTTTTTTTTATAAAACATTTAAAAAATATTTTTGTTTTATAATTTGGCAATTCCATTGTGACAGGTGTGACAATTTGTCTTACATTTTTGCTTCAAACTTAAGCAACTCCAAATTTTTGGTTTGAAAGAAGGTTTTGATTTTCAAAGATGGTATATTTTTAAGAAGACACTGCAAAAACATAGTTTCTGCTACCAGTGATAATTTAAAGACTGTGACGGGTGTGACCTTACAAATTGGAATTTAAGATAATTTCGACTTCAAAATCGGGCTGCGTAAAATATTCTTGAGAGCGGGTTTAATTTTTATACTTTTACGGTAGTTTGAAGTGTTTTTATTCATATAAGATTCATTATTTGTACAAAAACCAATTTTTGCTTAAGGAAAAAGCTTTTGTAAACTGTGACGGAGGTGAAATTTTCATCAAGGCAAAAAGAAAGAAGAGCCGATTATTTAGTACGTAATCATTTCAAGCTCTTGCAAAATTAATAAAATTTCAATCAATTTATTTATATTTCAATCATTTTTGTTCTCCTTTAGACGTAAGTTCATCGATTTTTTTATAACTTTTTGGGCCGTTTTACGTGGAATTGATCATTTTTTGTTTGACTTGTTGTTTCAAAACAAATTTTTGCTTTTATTAATCTGGCTTAATTTTATATTATTGTTTCTTTTTAGTTAAAAGAAATTAATATTTTCCGTTAATGTTAAAAGAAATGGTTTTTGAAAAAGCTAATTTTTTTACCGATTCTGGCCGATTAGAATGCACTTTCGAAACTAGCTACGAATTTTCATCATTAGTACTCTTTGTAGGGTAGTAGTTTGGGCTGTAAGCAACACATTTTTAACTTAAATTTTTTATAGAATTTCAACATTATTGAAAAATATTAAAGCTCTTCTTAGTAAAAAGAAAATAATATATAAACTAAAGCCAAAATAATAAAAGCAAAAACTTTTCTTTATAAATTTTTGTAAAAAAATATAAAAAATTTTGTTTATATATTTTTTTTTTGTTTAAAACAAGAAGCCGCCAGCTTTACCCGGCCCGCTTTGCTGGACTCAATTTTATTGCTTATTTAACAAAAGTGGCATACTAGAAACTTTACTGCAATTAAAACCATAGATATTATTGCTTAAAAGCTCTAAGCCTCTGGCATAATTCAGTTTTTTGAAAAAAGAAGAAGCTTTCTTTTTTGTTATATTTATTTCCCTAATTTATTACTTAATTAACTTCATCTAAGTCGTACAACTTGAAACCATGTTCAAACACACATTATAAATTGAGACAGTTTAAAGTTAATTGAGGAACTTAGTTTTCTGTTTACATATACTAAATTAGCATGCGACAGCTAAAAAAATTTTTCATTTTTAAATCGAAAATTTGTGTGGATTAAAAAAAATAGATAAAAACTTTAGTTTTAAACTAGATTTTACTAGTTTTTAACTATATCTTACTATAAATTAGCGTTTATTAAAAAAAAGCTCGCGCTTATTGTTTTAAGCTTTCAAGCTTTATACTGACTGAACACAGTTCTTATTAAATCAGTAGGTTTGCATTTCGAGCTAAACTAAATCAGCAAAGCAATTTACTATTAATTGCTAAATTTATTAATTGAAATTTTGTATATTAAATTGAGCTTAATTAATGGCTTAATTGCGTTTTAGGGTATATGTGTGAACATGGTATAAGGCTGTTTTTGAACACATAAAATATATTTTTTAATCTTCATTTGACCACTATAAATTGTAGCTTTTTATTCAAAATAGAAAGTTCATTCAAAATAAAAAGCTATGGAAAGTCTATTTGAGCTAAAATATAAATACTGTAGTTCCGTAAATATCCGTTTCTGTTCTCCTAACCTTTAACCTTTCAATCGTACCTTACTACTGCTGCACCTCCGCTTATATCATCCCCATTTTTAGCCTTAATAAAAAGATGGCGATGTCACAGTTAATCATAGAAATTTCATGTTGTTATTATGAGCGATTATTGATTTTCACAGGATGGTGCAACTTGCCACACAGGCCATGCTGCAAACGATTTATTACGTACAACATTTCATAGCCGTTTAATTAGCCGAAATGGTGATGTCAATTGGCCGCCAAGAAGCTGCTACTCGATACTGTTGGATTATTTTTTGTAGGGTGTTGTACAGACAAGTGTTATGCCCGACAAAACAAGAAAATTGGGCATTTGAAAGCCCCTATTCGTAATGATATTTCTGAGATACAACCCCATACACTGTGTTTGACAATTGGTTTAATCGAATGGGGTACCGTAAGGACTGCCGCGACAAACAGGAACAATTGTATCTCACAACAAAAAATAAATTTGGCAACATTTGAAACTGTTTTTGTTCTTTTTTATAGTAAACGGTAAACTTTTAAATGGCCCACCCGATGCGTTATGCGTAATACGGTCCTTGACTAACAGTAAAGTTTTCTCTTTTTTTTTGTTTTCCTTTTTTCACTATAACTCGCATTTAGGAGGTAATACTGGCTTCTTTACAAAAACTTTCTGTAAGCAAAAGTTTGGGCATTGTAAGCAAGTTTACGAAAGTTTTTTCTTCCACTGTATGTATGAGGAAGTGTGTAAAGTGTAGTGTGATGAACAAGTTTTGTAAGTGACTACTAAGCCATATGTAATTTTACAGCTTGATAAGTGTGTTATATTGTGTAGTTGTGTCTGTTCATGCGAGAGGGTGTTAGAATATTATAATTTGTTTTATGGTTTAGTATGTTCTTGATTGTGTTGATTTAGTTTTTCCTTAAACAAGTTATAGGTTCCGTTATAGTCTTCAATTTTTCTTTTTATTCCGTTTTAGCTACGTTTTTTATTTTTGTTCATAATTTTGCTTTTTGTTATTGTTGTTGTTGGTGGTGCTATTGTTTAGTTTTTTGTTCTATTAACTGACATTATTATAATAAATTTTGCATGAAAACAGGGGAGAAAACAACTTGTGGGAAATATTAACAGAAGCGTTTAGTTTATATTACAATAGTGGAGCGGAAAAAAACTCTTGTTAATACAAAACAGTTACGAAAAAAAATAATGATTTTGTTAAAAAATTTGTATTGAAACCCAATACTGGGGAAACCTTTAGTCTACAACCATTTTGCCGTTAAAGGCAAAAATCTGCTTTATTCAAAAGTAAGCAGAAGGAAAAGGAAATGTTAAGAAAAACAAACGGTGGCAACTGTTGATTATCAGTAACATTTTTATGAATTTAATTAATTTTCGTGGTTACGCTCAAGTAAAATATGTAACGTTATGGGTTTTCTATATTTATCCTTTGGAATTTTTTTCCTATTCTTAATCAAAAACCATAATGAAACGTGATAATAATTTTTATGTTTTTAGAATTTTGCTCCTTTTTGCCAATAATTAAATTTATGGAGGAAGACAAAAACAAAAAAAAACTACTTACTTGAATTTTCTTCTTCTTAAGTTAATAAAGCATATATTCCTGGGCTTCTGTAAGGGAGTGCGCCTTTTCCATTAGAAGCCTTCTTTTTTTTCTGATTTTAAATTTTTTTTAATTTAAAATATCTTCTTTCGGCTTGTAGTGCATTTTTCTCGGACGTTTGCTTAATTTTATTTAATAGTTTTATTCTTCACCAGTTGTGGCCACAAAATGTTGCAATTTGTTTGTTGGCTGTTTAATTTTACAACTTCTTTTTGTTGTTGTCAAGGCAATGGACGAGTAGTAGTGTGGTTGTTGTTAACAAGTCTATTCTAATGTTGGTTAAGTTTTTATTGTTGTTGTTGTTTTTTTCCTTTTGGTTCATTTTTGTTTTTTGTGACCGACTGACAAATTTCATCAGTTTTCCTGCATCATGTGGCTGAAAAGTTTTAAATGTCTTCTGTAATGAAAAGGGTTAAAAACATGTCCGCATAAATATAAGTTTTTGGAAGAAAATAATATACATTTTTAGAGTAAATTAATTGCTTCAAATGCAAATGATAAAAAGGAAAGATATTTTTAGGCGGTCATAGCCAACCATAATTTAACGCAAAGTACTTTTTGTGTTTTCATAATGAGCTTATCTGTGCACAATGCAGGTTGAGATGACGTTTTTAGGTGGAGTAAATGGCTCGGCACTGGGATCATAAATGGAGGAAAACGGGGAAAATTACAAAAACCCTCATAACTGCCCGGAGATGGCACTAAATAACGAGATAATATGTAAAACAACACACCCATACATTTTTCTTCCTTAACCTTTTCCTTAACATATATACCGATCTACCTTATCTTTACCTTTTAAGGAAGCTTCCCTACAAAATCAAAGGCTTTAAAAAACACACATAAAAGAGCCTAATATATTAACAGCTTCTATTAGTTTTCAACAACCAATATTTATTTATTTTACTTACATATGTGACAATAAAAATCATGTTAAAAATGAGTGGCGGTTATATCTTTTACAAAATTTTCAGAGATAGATTCTTAACTGCCTCGGCTTTATTGATAACATCGTGAATCAAACACCATTTGATGGCGGGGCTTCCCTGACCTTCATATTTAAGCAACAAATAACCGTATGGAAGAAATTTTTCAAAACCTTCCGATTTTATTTTATAAATCTTAATGTCCCCTCTTTTTAAGTGCTGGTGACAACAACGATAGGCGTAGATTAGCCCAAGAGGTTGCGTTTTGTATGCTTCCATGTCTGCAATGGAACTAAACGTAAATTTAACTGGACATTCAATCTATCGGCCAACTGATCACATCAAAATTCAAGACGTCGTGGATTTCGACGTGACGAAAGATAAAAGAAACATAAGGTTCACGCCGTATCGAAAATGCCACTGAACATGCTTCTTCTACGTAGCGTCAGAGTAAATTCAACAATTTTTTTCTCCCGGTGTGGAACAGCTTTTGTCTAAAGAAAATAAGTTCCAAAAGGCAATGGCAAAAACGTAGGTGGCTTAAAAATACACAGACCAAGTCAAAAATTTTCCGAAAACATGTAGACTCGGAAGGTCTAGACCCAACTCCTTAGACAGTTTATTTTCCGTAGGGCTTGTAATCGCAAAACTAACACTTCGCAATTTAAGAGGAACCTGGAAAAGAAATGACAAAAAATGTGACCTTTTTGCGAATCGTTTACTAAACGTGCTCACTCCCAACACATGTACTGCTTAGAGTGAATTACGGACATTTGTTGACAGACAACATATAAAAATATGAATCCAATTTGTAGATGTCGTAAAAGATATTAATATCCTGAAATAAAATATTTTTACTTTTCACAGCAAAAAAAAAACAATATTCTTTTAATTAACTTAAGCTTAACTTGCCTGCTCTCTTTATAATCATTTTGAAATATAACCCGCCGACAGTTTTTGGTTAAACTGGGGGACTACCAAAGTTGTCCTCAACCAATTGGGGCTGGTGTCACCTTGAGACATTCTGAGACCACTTTGGTACCTGAATTACATAGCAGATAAACCAGCAAGTTAAATATACACGTCGATATTTGTTGATGATACTCATTTCTTCTGTACTCGTGAAAGGGGCCTCGAACCAACTAGAGCAACATGTTGTGCAAGAAGATAAATGGGCAACGTTATGGGGAATAAATATAAATAAACAAAAATGCACCCACGTAACTAATAGTTTACGCTAATCATTTTTACTAATCAGATGGTGCCTTTAAATCTTAAAGCAAAATAACTTGGTATTCACTTAGATCGTCGCCTTACATGGAGGTCCTAAATAGATGCAAAGCTGACTCAAATCAACCTTAAAGCAATTCAAATTCATTGAATAATGTGTAGAAACTCTGTGCTTTATATTGATTGTAAGTTTCTGCTCTACAGCTCAATTTTGAAACTAATTTGGTGCTAGAGTTTAAAATTATATGGCGCTGCCTTAAACGTTTCACCGTTTTCAAAAAAAAAAAAAAAAAAATCCAAAAAATAATAACTGGCGCTCTTTGGAATATTGAAAAAGCAACATCCACAAAGAGCTATAAGATTTACTAGTCAAATTCGAAATACTACACTTTGTGGATAATTTAGTTCAAACCCGCTCGCTCAACTAATCTCTCAACATGGTGAGCATACTTGTTTCAACTTTGGGATAACTTTATCCCTAAATAAAACCATTAGAATTATTTAACTTTATTTGGAAAACTAAAATTTAAGTCTAGCACTGGTTAACTTAAAACAAGAAATAAGCTAATTGTTAAAAACCGTTTGCTACAATTTTGAGAGAAGTTTAGACGGTTTTTGTATTATTAGTAATTCTCAATAAGTTTACTGAAGTTGTTAGATAAAAACAGAAGTATCTCACGAGTCTTTAAAAAAATTTGGTTGAAGTTTGGTGATAATTTTGTATTAGAACCAAGGAAATGAATGTAGGCAAACTCAACCAACAACAACACCTATGTTTTGGTTTATGATTTTAACCTTAATTTAGAGTTCACAGAGGAGATAAAAAAACATGTTTAAAAAAAGTAATTTCTTTGAACGTACATAACCACGATCTTCACTTTTTAAAGGGGCTTATTAACAAAACTGACGTCACAGACTAAAAAAATATAATACAAATAGTCCGCAAAGAACATCATTTCCCTCTGTTTCCACTTCTTAAAAGGACCCCATACAAAATTCAAGAACATGTTACCCTTTCAGTGGCAAGTGGGTGCCCTTAGGAAATGGCTGTATATGCTCAGAAAATATATTAATTGAAATTAATAGTTTTTACTCTAGTAAGATAACTTTGGGTCAGTCTTCATGCCTTTTGAGTATTTTGACCACGACATGAAACCATTTGCCCTTATACCCCAATGTTTCATATATTGCATTTCATACTTTTTTAATAAAAGCTTCTAGTTGTAAGGCATCTAAAACTATCTACAAAAAATTTACAATGACCAAACATATTAATATCATGAAGTTTTTTTATGTTCAATATACGCAAGTACATGTGTTTATGTTGTTTAAATGAACATATGTACGTATGAATGAATGTACTATGGTCATATGAATATTCCGACTAAAATTATATAACATTTTATTCTATGACAATTATTTTGACACATCAAATTCTACATATTGTTTACAAATTACAAGAGCATAAATGTTTATACAAAATTCACATACATTTGACATTTTAACAATGGTCATAAATTTGTTTGCTAACACTACCCAGCAAACAATTAATATTAGAAAATACCTTATATTAGTTCGAAATTGGTTAATATTTCAAAGGATGGAACATATTTGTTTAAAATACTGTTTAAAAGTTTTAGTTTACCTACTTGTAGCGTAAATTTTTGTTTATTTATGATATTAAGTAACGAAATTTGTTTAAAAAGGGGATCCAAAAAATTTCCTAGGCCCGGCAAGTTATAAATTTTAAGAGCCGTTGTAAATGAATTAACATAATTTGAAAAAAAATTAGACAAAAGAATATCGTAAATAAATAAATAAAATTAAACAATTAAGTTTATAGTCGGGCAATCCCAACCATATTATACCCTACACCAAATTTGTACCAAAACCATAAACAAAACCGCCCAGCAATTTTTTTTTAATTTGCGTAATGAGCTGTCATTATTTCATAGGTTAAAAAGTAATGAGGTCGTTACGACAAAAAAACTGCCCTTTAAAAAGGGCGTTAAAAGGTACGTTTGTAGGTATTAATGCAAAATAAGGATTATGATACATACCGGCTTTGTAGAATATATTTGTTTTAAAAATCTTAAATCTTAATATATTTTGTTTAGTTAACCGTTACTAACTAGCTATTCGATTGATTGATTGATTTGTAGGCACATTTGTATGCAGGGGTCGTGAATTTTGGGGTAACTCAAACAAAAATACTTATTTTTTGGCCAACGGGTAACTAGTGCTTTTTCACCTCCAATATTACTTGCTAATTTACCAGGTAAGCAAAGGTTTTGCTGGAGGTATAATAATGCACGTTACACACTACATTTTTTTTAGTTTTTTTCCTCTGTTTTGTAAAAAGCCTTAAAGCCGATAGAATATAGTTTTAGTTTAAAAAAAATTTAAGCAATAATGCCTATATTCATAATAATTAAAGTAGATTTCTTAAGGGATTTTTTAACAGACGTTTATAAAATAACTGTCAAATAAGCCCTTAATAAACTTTCTTTAACTTTTATCAATATAAACCTACATTGTTTGCTTGGATTTGCACTTGCAAAACCATTCAACATCCACAAATTCGACCAACAACATATACTTAATAAAACAAGTTGACATTTATATAATAAACCATAAAAAACCTTTTGCAATTTAGATATTGGTGTGTAGTGCTGCCAGCTTGTATTTTTGTTTTGGTTTTAGTTTTTTTTTAATAAAATATATTAAGTGGAATAACACTATATCCTATAGTTAGGTTTCTAAATCAAAAAAAAAAAAAGTGAGAGTACAAAAATGTAACCTGAAAGCACATCTTTTTCAAACTTCGCATATTTTTTAATAAAAAAAAACACGGATGTCAAGTAAATAAATTTTTTTTTCGTTAGGTGTGAATGTGGTTTTTTAAAAATCCTTTTTAGGGGTTTCAGTTGTTAAAAGGCCAATTTATGTTAAAATAACCAAAGACCCCCATTAGTTTCTTCTCCCAAACATATTCCTAGAAAATACTTAAAAAACAGGTAAAAACCCTTACAACTTTCCTGGAGTCGCCCCTATAGGAATAAAAGTTATCACAGACCACCGAATATTTTCCCTCCCAAACATATTTTTTGAAAATATGTTGGCGAATATTATTGAAAACGGTTTTTTTAGAATATCCCTGCAGAAATCAAGACTACTCCTTACATGCGTGTAAAGAGTACTCCACAAGGACCAAGTCTAGTCCAAAAGTAATCCAAATATATGGGAAAACATGCTCCATTTAACATTACAATGTCCTAGGAGAGGACAATGGAATCCAAAAAAACATTACGTCAGAGTAGGCCCAAAACTAGTCCAAGTAATTACTCTACACGTTATTAACACACTCTTAATTATTCAGCTTGTCAGAAAACACACTAAATAAAACATGGCGTAACAGTGTTACCATAGTTGTATTTTTTTTAAAACATGTATTCCGGGTATTGCCAAATATCTTGTTTTTAGTCATCATGATCCATGTTTGCATTACATCGGACCATGTTGTAACTACTCCTTTTCACTTTAAACGAATCATGTACTCCAATAATTTCTGCAGGGAACTTCTGAATTTTAAAAGGGTGTGAAAAATTGCTTAAAAATGTTATCAAAACTGCCTATAAGTTATACCTAGGGTGGATTATAGGCTTTAAGCAACTCATTTAAGATCGTTTTTAAGTCTTTTTTAATGTAGCACTGTGTTATATTCGTAGTTTCCAAAAAAAAAAAAAAAATACCACAAATGAACATCTGCAAATCATATGAAGCGCAACTTATTAAATATATTATGCACGATTTTTTTATATCAAGTGCTTTTTAAATTTTTTATTTTTTTGTAAAAAAATATTTATTTTATTAATTTTTTGTCTTGGCGGAAAACATGTATATATGTATATTTAATTTTTATAAAACCAAAACATGGCAACTTTTATATTTAAAACAGATTTTTAAAATTGTAATAAATAAAAATTTTTTCTAAATTTTTACGGACCCTAATAAAACCTCATAAACATCAGTTAAATATTAATCTAGGGACACAAAAGAATTTTAAATTTTCTTGTTAGATACAAATATGTATAAGAATTCGAAGCCAAGTAAAGAAAATAGCAAGTTGGTAAAAGTAAAAAAGAATTATTAATAAATACCCTTTTTAAACCTTAAAATTTTTAAATGTTAACTGTTGCCCATTTCTACACAGAAAAAAACAACGCATTTCAAAATCAAGGATTTTATATTTTTAAATTTATCCCAAAATCGTTTTTAAAATTTTTAAGTAAGATCTGTACTTAAGTTTTCTTAAATCAAGCCTATTCGGATTGTTTCAACAAATCAAGCAGAGAAAAAAACTTGTTGTTTTTAGAGGTAGCGTTCTGGTGATATAATGCGGAGAGTCCCTGGTTCAAGTCCTATCTAGGGTAAGAACAGAAACGAAAATTTGTATATTAAAAACATTAAGTATCTACAAAATAAAAAAAAATATAAAATTGTTCTTCTTTTGGGTTAATTAATCAATCTTTCAAGCTTACATCAATGGTTAAAAAAAATTCGTACTAAATAATTAAAGGTGGTTTCAGAAATTTCGTACTCGGCTTAAGAAAATCCATAATTAAAGTACTTTTGATACAGCTACGGCTTGATTTAAGTAAAGTTAATTTTTTTAAGTGCAATTTTAAACTTCGGCTATTCCCGAATTTTTTTCTGGCAACTCTATTTGTGGGTTCTTTACTTTTGCAGAAATGTGTGTGTGTAAAATTTAGTAAAATAATATTATGGTCAATCTATATATGTAAATAGTTTATTTTATATTTTATGTCAATTGTTTTCAAATTGTTGTACGTGAGCGAAAAAAGGTTGGCAGAGAAACTAGAAGTCAGTCGCCAATATCTTAAATTATATTTTAGTTAACTATTAAGATATGCTAATAAGTAAGTTCATGTTTTAAAATACATGTGTGACAGATAAAGTCATAAAAATAATGAGAATCAATGTTTTATTTTTATTTATTTATTTATTTATTTATTTATTTATTTATTTCGCTTTTGGTACAAGTCTTTTTAGTTCGTATGGAAAAGGCTTCAGACCGATTCGAACTTTCGAGAATTTTTTTTGCGTTCGCAAATTTAAAATTTTTAAAGTCGTTTATTTTAGATCTGATACAAAATAAATAAAGAAAGTAATATTTACTTAAATCAAGCCGTAGCGGTATCAAAAGTACGGCCAATACGGATTTTCGTAAATCAAGCACAATTTATATAGTACGAATTTCTTATTTTTGGCCACCTTTAACCCAAAAAAGGATTAACTTAAGTTCGAGCCCAAGTTTGATGTAAGCTTAAACAGATTGAATTTAGCGTAAGCGGGATTAATCAATAAATTAAAACTATTTTTTTGGACTAACGGAGCTTTATTTAAGAAGAGGAATTTTATATATAATATTTATTTTGTACCTATTTGTGATCATATTAATAAATAATTTTTCAATTATTGTCTGCAATTTCAACAAAGAGATATCTAGGTGTATTTATAATTTTCTTAATTTTAACGTCTACTAAGATTTTTAATATAATTTTACCTTTTAGGTAAACAAAACTTTTAGGTCCAAAAAGTTATCTATTTGTTAAAAGTAATTTGCTTTTTCATAAATCTGTATTTGAAATCTTTTTTAAATTTTAAAATTGTTTATAAATATGCACCTTAATACAGGGTGTCTGGTGAAAGATATATATTTTTAAACTTAAATAAAAACCGTAATAATTGACGCAAAGTTTTATGAAGAGCATTGAACGATATAATAAAAATGGGGATTTTATTTTTTAAAGAGTTTGCCATCCAAATGTCTTCTGTCGAGTTGAACACACTGCTCGAAGCGGAGCCTTGTGTCCTGCGCCACACGCTGCACTAAACTTTTACAGCCACAAGAGATTAGGGATAGTCACTATAAGCCCTCTCTTTGAGGTGGGCCCATCAAAAACCCCATGGCAGTAAGATGGGGTGACTTCAATGGCCATGGGATGTCCCCAAAGCGACTGATTAGTTCTTGTGGAAAAATTTCCCGAAGCGAATTTATCGAAGCTCTGGCTGTGGGTGCAGTGCCCCTATCCTGTTAAAACCACGCGTGTAAGAAGTGCGAAAGATGAGCTCGTAGGTTTGGCAAAACAACTCAGTGATCATGCGTCGATATTCGTCGCCTGGCCTCAAGAATTTTTGAAAAAAATGATCCAATTATCTCACGCGTAGATAAGGCACACCAAACAGCTAGCCTTGGGCTATGCAATGGTTTTTGATATCTAAATCAAGGAAGGTGGGTTCTTGGAGACCAGCAACGGCAGCTTGGTTTGTTAACGTGGCTGTTTAAGTGAAAATACGCCTCATTGATCACAAAAAGGGACTTACAGTGCGAAAGCGCTCCGACATCTTTTCACAAAAATTTTTGCGTAAATCAAAGTCTTAAGCGATTTGAATTTTAAAAGAATGGAACTTCAGATCCTTTTTAAAATTCCATAAATAATCACTTTTGCAGGTCCCAGTGATACTGTTTTTTTCGTATTGAAAGTTGCGGACTTTCACGTAAAGTGCTTTCAACCAGTTCAATGTTTTCGGGAGTCCTTTAAGATTAAAAATAAAAATTTGCCACCAGATACCCCGTATTTATTATTTGACAAATTTTATTCTGTAGCTGGAATTTGAACCTGGGGCCCTTCACACTTCAACATCAGCGCGCTATCGTCTAGGCCACCGAGATAATTTATTCTTAAAATTTAAAGTCTTTTTTTTCTTTATCAGGCTCAAGTTCAATACTTTACTGAATTTTCATTTGATTGCAAATGAAGAAATTAATATTTTAGTTTTTACTACTTTATTAGCGTTAGTTAAGAAAGGAAATTTTTTTTATTGAAAAAACAAGATTTTCACCGATACAAGCCGAGTAGAATGCATTGTTTCATGTTGTTTAAGAACAACAAGTTCTTCGTCGCTATGTTTTTAAGTAATCCCAAATTTATTTGATTTAGGAAAGCCCAAGTACGCACCGTATTTAAAAATTTCAAAGAAGAGTTTGGATAAATTTAAGAATAAAATTCTTGATTTTAAAACGGGTTTTTATTTTCTGTGTACACACTATCAACATACACTCTTGCCTAAATCTTGGAAGGCATGGTTCTTGACACCAAAACGCTTTGTTTTGTTTAGCAAATTTAATTTTTTTTACTAAAATATATCAAAAATTGTAGTAGTATAATATATTTAGCTCTGCCAGGGATACTAATAAAAATATTTGGTTTCTCTAGTCGCTAAAATTATTACTTTAATACTCTTAGTTTTCTACATTTTTTGCTGTCTTACATTTTTTACTTAAGCACTTGCGGATGCAAGTATTAGGAAAAAAATTTTCAAATAAAGCATGTATCGCAACTCCAAAAACATTGCATATTTTTTGCCTCGAAAATAAAAAACATAAAAATATATTTTTCTTTCCAAAACATGTACCTTTAAAACATAACAATATTTATCGTTTAAAATAAATTTAATTTATGCGCTCCTTAATGTATGCCAAATTTGACACTTACAGGGCAAACCCTGAAGGTATGCTTTAAACTGATGAAAGAGTTGATGTCAGATATGTTGATGTTTTTCAACCACGTTTAATGTCGCCTTTTGAAACTATTTTAAAGTAGGCGTAGACAGGAGTTTAAATTGATTTTTAAAGTTATTTAAAAGAGATTGAAAATATAGGGGAAAGTGTTTAATGAAAAAAGGCTTAATATAATTTACATTTTTAATTCGTTGAAATTCCTTGAATCGTTATTAAATGTTAAAAATGTTGAAACTTATTATTGTTATGTTAATTTTTTGGGTTTGTTGTCACTTTAGAAAGATTAATAAAATTAAACATTAGAAAAAAGAGTAAAACTTTCAGAACTTCTCCGGCATTATTACCAAACCCATTTCTATTGGCTAGTACAGTTACTGATTAACAAATCGCATCTTAAAATATACTTAAACAATTTTAAACGTGCCACTGTAATTTTTTATATATTTGAACCTATTTAAGGTTATAAAAAAAAATATTTTTAATAGATTTTTAAACTTTCTATATATCACCCGCGTGTTGTAAAAACAAACAGGGAACCAGGCATTGAATATTCAATACACATTGCTTGCTTCTTTACGCGAAATTTCTATCCCCGAATAAAAGAAAAACTCAAATAATCTAAAATGTGTTTAAATTATGCAACTTAGAACGGAACATTTCTTTGCAATTAAAAACTAAATTAAAAAAATTAAATTAAGCCAGGAATACTGACTAAAAATTTGTGACGCAAATTTAAATTTAAACCAAAAACTAGAAACTAATTCATATTAAATTTGAAATACACACATGCATACGTTATTATACTACCTGAAAACTGTTTTATTCATTAATTAAAAGTTTTTTAGAGCTCTTCTTTTCAATTTTACTAAAACAAATAAAAGCAGCAATTTTTCGTTGGCGCCTGTGCTAATGCTTTAAAATAGAACAAGATTGCTTTCATATTTCAACGTAAACAAAATAACAATCATTAAAATATATCTTAAAGCTTTTATGAGCTGAACTTTTGCATTAAAAATAATTTCTTATTAATCCTAAAACTATGCCACTTAATATATATAACACATTTTTTGCAGAAGGGTTTTGGTTTTTATTTAATCACACTTTTTCAGTTAAATTATTTATTAAATATTATTTAGTGATTACTTGTAAAGTACTGAAAATGATTTATAAATATAAATAGTACTGTAAAACTAACACAGGTGTAACTCATTATATTGAATTTACCTCATTTCTTTTTTCGCGCCTAATTGTAGTCAACGAAAATTACATAAAAAAAGTTTGGATATTAAACAATTGCTTTCCACGCTTACTTATTAAAAATATACTTTAAAAGAAATTTTAAACTTACCTTTCGTTGATTAAAGTTTTCACAATTTTTTATCTGTTGAATTTATAAAGGGGGTTTTACGTAAACTTAATCACTTTCACATCATACACACGCGTTTTCTTTGAACACATCTCATCACTTCCCTTTATATTGGTAACACTTTAACTTTCCGACACTTAATTTCTACTCTTCATTACTCGTTGCTGTACGAGCAATGACTGATGATAATGGTCAAAGTCAATGTTAATATTTTTCTTGTTACTGTTTCTGTTTTACATTCATATATTCGTGAAACACGTGAAAAAATATTTGGTCTCTGCCTGTGTCATATACTTCTAGACACACACAACATCTGTAGAATGTTTTTAGGGAAACATTTACACAAGTTTGCTTAGGTTTACCTTTCTGTTTCGCCTTATGTAGTATTTGTATTAGCATTTAGTGTTAAAGAGCAGCAGTATTTCTTAGCTTTTAAAAGGTGGTGAATATTTCAGTTATTAACGCTACGAAAAAGTGATTATAGGCAGGATTTCAAGAGAAATTGCCTACAGCTTGAATTTTTCTATCAAAGAGTTTGCTTAATGAATTCCAAGAGTATTTAAATGCTGTTAAAAAGAGAAAAACTTAAGGATATGTTAATGATATGTTTTGCTTAAGCAGTATCTTAACAGGGCGCCTAACCATATGTTATAGTTTTTAATTTTTTTTTGCACACAAAGTTCTCTTAAATTGTTCGCTTTTACATACATAGTTACTAAATATTTTTTTAATTTTGCATTTAAATAGAAGTATAACAGTTTTTACTTTGGCGCCAGTTTTTTTATGCTAAATTTAATTGTTTTCGATTCATAATGCAATTGAAGCCAATAAGTATGCTTTAGAAAAAATTTCAGCAATAAATTTAATTTTTTTGCAATATCTTTTATATGTTTTTTTTATATTATTAAGTGTGGAAACATCGAAGCAAACTACTTGGTACTGGAGTTCTTTCTCGACCTTCGTTTTTTCTTTGTGATTGCCGACAGCTGACTGCCGGTGGGGACGTCTAAGCTTGATCTTCCCTCTATAAAAAAATCATCAATGAAATTATTGATGTTATTTTTAATGTTGTAATTGTGCATGTCGCCATCTGCAATGAGTATCCGATGCAGCCTTTCAAACACTTTTATTCTACCTATGCATTCCGTCTGCAATTGATTCTCGTTTTTTCACCATTTACCAGGTTCAGAAAATTGACATAAATTATATTTAGGAAAATATAGTGCAGTTTTATCTTCCAGTTAAGAGTTGGCTCGTTATATCCAAAGTTGTTCATCGCTGGTGCTTCCGAGAAGGTAAAGGACTTGTTATAAACCAAATGAGACTTATTGGAGGTATTCTGTATACTGACTGTTTGTATCAACTTGCCATAAACTAAGTGAATATTATTCAGATTTACTTACCAAGCGAACACAAACGATTGCACTTTTTTTAAGGGACATATATCTTGTACGAAATTCTGAGTTTCAGAAACTATTTTGCTGATTTCCTTAGAGCAAATTTTAATTTAGTATCGATATTGGTATACCAACGTCTCCGATAATTTCTTTTATCTGTTACTGTACGCAGTTAAGTTGCTCAAAAAAACTTTTGTGCACCAACGCAGATATTAAAATTTTATTTTGCTTTCTTACTAAGGTTAGGTTAGGTAGATTAGGCAGCCGTTGAAGGAAAGGATACAGCTCACATGGGTCCACTTAATTCGGTCCCTTTGTGTTACCTGGAAAGGCAGATAGAATAGGTTGAGACGGAAGGAAAGAAAAAATTTAGAGAAGGATAGATAAGAAAGAAAGAACAGAAGAATGAAGCAGACTTACCAGGGTCTCTGGTGGGAATCGAACCCACAACCCCCTCACTGGTAGACTCGTGCACTTACCACTGACCTACTAGGGCACCCCTGCTTTCTTGCTTACCACTTGAAAAATTTTCTAAAGGGTATTTCTGATTGAATGTTAAATAAATGTTGCATTTGGTAGAAAAGATACTCTAAAAAATTTAATTTTAATATTTGCCTTATCGAAGGGAGACCAAACCATTCCCACTGATTTTATTAATACCCCTATTAATTTTTTTTCGGTGTACTGACCAAAAATTTGTGTACTGAAATGTACTGATTTTCAAACCTTGTTTTGAGTAGAATAACTGCTCTCCAGGAAATTATTAAAAATTTATTTGAAAATTAATTTTCTGATACCAAGACGGACGGACAGTCAAGCTTGATTGACTTACAAAAAGGTTCTCATTCGGCCGCGGCCGCTATAATTGAAGGTCTTTCTAAGATTATTAAAACTATAAAGCGTACTGATTTCGATTTCAAAATATATGACCTCCTACTCTTATGCTAATTTAAAGTCAAACTTAAAGTAGCACCTAAATTTATGCAACGGTTTTTGGTGTAAAATTGAAACTAAAAGTAAGAAGCATCGAAAGAAAGTAAAATCACGATTATTAATTAGGCAAATGTTAAAAAAAGTTATTCGGAGTGTGCATCACATATAAAGGCCGGTTTATTGACCCGTGTTGTCCTTTGTCCTTGAACATGCATTGATATGCTTTAAAAGCTTAGAAAAATTAAGATTGCAAGCCATTGCCTTTAAAAATATTTTTTCATTCCCAAAATAAAAATCTAAAGCTGTAAATTGGTTGCTAACATAATTGAAGAGAAAGTTTAATGCTCTCGGCAGCAGGTTTATTATATATTTTATTCCCTTAATTTTTGTTTAATAACACTGAACCTTGTTAGGTAAAATATAATTTACAGATCAATGTTAATGTTTTTTAGCTAAATAAAGGTAATCTTATAAGGTGCTCTCTTTAAAAATGTTTAGAACATAAAAAAATGTGTTGATTTAAAAGCAAAAATCTCTTTAGGACATGTTCTAAAAGGTTATTACTGCACTTATTTTAAAAAAAGTAAATTAAAAATTTTTGGTAAGAAAATAAAATTCCTTTGCTAGATTTTTACAACTAATTTCTTCATAATATTAGTAACTTTATGGAGATTACTACAGCTGCATAAAACTTTTATACACTTAAAAATATTTTAGTTTCATTTATCTATCCTTATTTACTTCATATTATCCTTATAAAAGTTTTTTGTGTTGAATTGTCCTGTGGAATGTTGATTATCCTTTGTCGACGTTACTTACATTGCCGGTCTTTTTAAATAACTTAACATGCAAAGTCAACATACCCATTCGTTGTTTTAATTCTCTTCCATATTATTTGTCACAAAAGGGCTCCTGCCATTAGCTCTTTAAAAAAACTTTTAACACATGCGCCCTTATTATTTAGTACCTTCTCTCTTACCTTACTTGAAATCCACCACTAATAACTTTATTTAAGTCCCTAAAAAAACTTCGTTGGCCTAAAGTTCGTATTTATTGTTGTGTCTTAATGGTGAGAACCAAAAAAAACCTACCCGAATGTTAGATTCCTTACAATGTATAGCCTTCGCCGCTTAGCTGACATTTGGGACAAGTTAGTACAATTTCGGGATTTGCCAGGTTGTAAAGGATATTTTTTTTCAGGGAGAACGTAACAAACGAAAACAAAAAAAATCTTTAAAGAAAGTGAAAATTTGTAGAAATCAAACGTCAAACGAGCAAATTTTTTAGCAAATAAATTTATAAAATATTTTTATAAAAAAAAGGTTTAATCATAAGAAAATGAGCAGGTTAATAATAATTTCTTTAACCTTTTTGGTAAAAAGCGAAATCTTTAATACTTCGTTAGCGTTGAAGTGCGAGTTGTTTTCGTTTTAACGATTGTGCTGGCAAATGTTTTATGCAAATAATTGCGTGTGTGTGAATGTCTGTGCAAGTATAAAAATTTAACCGGGTCGTGCCCTTTTTTTAAGCTCCCTTTCCGTTTTGCTGTTTGTTTTTATTTCAAATGAAACAAAAGTGTTCACAATCTGGCATTTTTTTAAACCTCTTAACATTTTATAAACGTAGATAAAAATTTAGTTTAAAGTTTTAATAAAACAAAACACTTTTTTAAAGTAAATCGAAATGTTATCAACTAATCTATAAACATTAAAAATAATAAGGTCCTTAATAAAAAATAAAATAACAAATAAATAATTAGAAATAATATAAAAATTATAATAAAAATAAGTAAAATATTTAATAATATTAATAAAAAGTGTATATAGTCCCCAGTAAATGTATATAATTATAAATAAATAAATAAATAAGTTAAAAAGTGTACAAATATAATTTTTAAAAACATCAATTATTCCATAAATTTAAGAAGTTTTTATACATAAATCAATAAATAAATATTAAAAAAAAAGAAACACACATGAGTACATGTGTAAAAATAGACAACTTGGAATAATCATCATAATGGAAAGAGCATAAAGGGATTAAAATATTTTCATCGATAAAATAAATGGTAAATTATTCTTGTTTAAAGATTATATTTATAAATAGACTTTTTTGGTGTGTTTTAAAACCTGCTTTGTGTGGAAAATAAGGAAATATTTTGTTGAAATTTTTTCGATCAGCTGTAAGAAGATTAGGGGGTTTTTAAAAATAAATACTTTTATAATTAAAATGTATTGCATATCTTAAGGCAAAACTAAAAAGGCATTCACTTTAAATTTGTTCACATAACAAAAAAATTTTAATATCAACTGGCTGTCTTGATAGAAGTCTTAATCCAGTTAAAAAAATCCGATATTTTTTTGCTGAGTTTGACGTTTGTCGAGACATCATTCTGTCTCCTCAAGACGTACATTGTTTAAATAAAAATAAACAAAATTTATTTGAGGCATTTAGGCATTATGTGAGAAAAATTAAAAGTGCTTTTTTTTTAATAAAATTGCAAAGTCAAATTTTTAATTGCGATTTGTGACGTGTTTTAGAAAATTTTTTAATATGCTGCATTAGCCCATTTTCATAAAGTACTTCCCCGATGGCCAAGTAATAAAAATAAAACTTATATTTCTTCGATTGTCCAAACCTTATACTAAAAAAGTGTAATAAAAGTGAATTTTTAACAGTTTGATTTAACTATTTTCCTTGAACGAAACATTTAGAAAGCATTTAAAATTATAAAAATGATTTAATGTTTTCCACTTGTTTGTGTATTGAGCGTTACTTTTTTAAAGTATGTCTTAATTTGTTAACAACATTTAATAAAACAACAGCGAAGAGTTTTGAATCGTTTACTTTAAAAATTTGTTTGTTTTGTGGGCGTATTGGTATTAATAGAAAAATTTATTCAACAACAATTTATTTATATTATTATTTTCAACTAAAAAAATATTTTTGTAAAACAAAACGAATGGCATATCAATTCGACAAAAGTTAGCAAAGTAAAAGTATATCTAGTTGTACTAAATAATAGTAAGACATCTATAATGAATAATAATAGTTGAACAAAAAGATATTTCCTGTACTAGGAATCACCACAGTTTAATTATGAAAATTTATGTGGGCAATTCCATGAAAAACGGTCCAAATACAAAAATATATTCTTATTTTCATTAAAAATATGGACAAATACTGCAAATAACTTATATATTGTTTCTAACAATTCAGCATCAATTAAATGTCTTTAAATAGTAAAAATCTGCTCTCTTTTCGCATTTTTATTAAAACTTGCACACTTTCACTTGTTTTATAAAAAAAGCGTTTGTAGCTGCTAAGTCCTTGTCAATTCCACGTTTAGCATCTCAAGCTGCCGAAAATCATTTTTTTCATTTTTTAAAAAATCGATGAGTTTAGGTCTTAAAGATAATCAAAGTAATCAAATTATATAAAAATTAGCTTATATTTATTTATTTTTGTGAAAATAAAAAAAAATCGCTTTCAAAATAAACTAGCTCAACTCGATGTCAAAGCCAAAATCCGAAAAATTTAAATTTTTAAGGCCACGCCCGTCACATAACATACTTGGAAATTATAGCATTTTTTTATAGTTTAAATGCTAGTTATAAGCAAAAACGTTTGCAAAATGGTCACACCCGTCCCATTAAAAGTTTTTTCCCTTTTTAAATTTAGTTTAAAACGCATTAAAAATTAATTTAAAAGAAAACCGTGTTGTTCGCTCTCAAAAATTTTTTATAAAATAAAATCTTAAGCCAACATATTTACATCCTTAGTACTTAAAGTCACACCGGTCTTCTAGAGATAGCACTCTGAGAAGAAATAATGTTTTTTCAGTGTCTTTCAATTATTAGTTTAAGGTTTAAAATTACAAATCTTTAGTTTTTACATAAAAAAATTAAGGTAAATATGTTATACCTGTCACAATTGAATTTTCAATGTGTACTTGATTCTGAGTCTATCTTCTTGGTTTTACGACAAAATCTTATTAATTATTTTGATTAATTTTTTTAAATTATTCTTTTATAAATAAATGTATTTTTAGTTATTAATAATTGAAGAACCTTAGCTAAGAAGGCAATTTTCATGGGTAATAACCAAATAAACTGTATTTTTTTATATTTTTTTTATCTTTTGATTTATTTCTTAATCTTAAGTCAATCAGTTATGGTTTATTCTTTAAATATGTGCTGAGCGTCATCCATAGATTTTAAATATAATTAAATATTTTTGGTTTAAAATTAGGAAATTTATATAAAAGTCATTGAACGTCATAAAATTTTGAACGTTATTGATAAGACTTAAATTGTTGTTTGAAAAAATAATAATCTTCAATATTAGACTTGAACAAAACTAAAAAAAAAATCTAATTAATATTCTCTACCTTTATATAATTACTTTAATAAACTTATTGAGAATTATTATAGGCAAACAAAGCACTTAAGAATTCCCTCAAAAATCCATCAAACCGTTATTCGCAGTTAGCTGCTTTGATTTTTTTTGCCTTAGCTTGAAACCAAAAAATGGTTTGCCAGGTTTCTTAAAGAAACTCTTTAATATTTTTTATGTTTCTAATAATCCTTAGTAAGTTTATTGAATTTACTACATAAAGGCAGCATAAATTCAAGAGCTTTTTTAAGAATTTGGCTGAAGTCGACTGATGATTTGGCATAAAAGGCAAATCAAACCTACAACAAATCCACTAATTTAGCTTTAATTTTGATGAAAATATTTTAAAATTTTTGTAATTATTGCGAATTTGGAGAAAACTTTACAAATCAAAAATTTAAAAAGCACCTGATTTTCCAAAAATATGGTTGATAATAATCAATATGGTTTACTTCACTAGACTCTGCGGTGTTTCTTTGTGCATAGTTTTTTAATTGAAGATTCAAAAATTACTAAGGTTTACAGGTTCTAAAAAAAAATTGGTATTTTTATTTTGCTTATTATATTCAACAAATTAAACGATTTATTTTAATCCAGATTACACTTTTTTCTTAAGCACATGCACTTACATATGTCTGAATATTGATATCTCTTGTTTATATTAATTTTTAATACGATTTATTATTTTTTCTTATTTAGGCATTTATTATTTTATAGCTCAAAATATATACATTGTAAAATTTCTTATAATAAATGCCAACAAATTAAGCCTACTTAAAGGCGCTTCAAGATCAAATTTGTTTTCTTTAACTAGAAAAATTGTTATGTATGTATGTAGTTACTAATAAGTAGGTACTTAAGTACTGTATATTGAAAGCAATTATGTTATTTCAAGTATTAATTATTTTATAAGATAAAATAAATATAATTTGCTAATTTAATGCAATAAGTGCTTAATTTAAATCAAGCAATTGGAAGAAAATTAAATTTTTTAAACAAAATAGTTTAGTAAATCAAATAAATTTCTAAAAGCTATAATTTGTTTTAAAAAAATATTTAAATTTTGCAAACAATTTATTTTCTTAAGGAAATTTTTTAAAGCATTTAAACAAAATGTACATATCGCTTGCTCATAATTTCTTTGTATATAATTTTTTTTATGTTGTTTCTTTTAAGAGGATTATTTTCAAAAACATTTTGTATCATATTATTCTTGTGTTATTACACAGACAGTCCATTTTTTTAGTTCTTAAAAAATGGCATTCTTTCCGGATTAATTTGTCTTAAAAGGTATACTTTAAGGTGTTTGGCAAATCACTTACCTGCTGTTAGTTAAACATATGTGAAAGGATTAAAATTAAAGACTAGTCAGATATCATATTCAAGGCTGCAATTTGAGTAAAAAATATGTTTAACTTATTTTCTTAAGCTTTTTAAAAGAAATCAGTTTGCCTTTGAAAAGGGTCAGTTGCCAGTTGTTAGATTGAATAACAAAATGTTTTATTTTATTTTATATTTTTTGTTATTATGTTTTATCTTAATTTACATTTACATATGCTTTAAGTATTAAGTCTTAGATTCGGGCATACATGGGCTTAAGAAAAAAAAATGTAATATAAGTGCAAGGTTCCGTGAAAAATTATTTACAGACTTGTATGCCATATTTAAAATACCTAAAACCGTAGTTTCATTCAATCTTTTGATAAATCAAAAGTTTATATTTTCACTGAAATTCCATATACCATATATACGCAGAAAAAACTACAAAGAATTTTTTTCAAACAAATTCTTGTTCAAAATAATTAATTTTTTAAGTAAATTTTTTTAACAGTCTCTAATAATATTTTAATTTGATTTTTAAATCAAACAAAATTGTGGCCTTGACAATGCAAATATTTAACCAGCTCAACAAATTTTTTTAGCTGAAACTAAAATTTTTTTTCAATTAAACTCTTGCAAAATTGTTTGTCTAAATTTACAATTTCCGTTGTAGGTCCCCAGCCAAACGAATTATTTACTGGTTCTCTAAGATTCGTAACTGATTATAGAATTCAATATTTTCTGCGCAGACAGGTTTTTGTAAGGGAAACATTTTTAATTGAAGCAAAAAATTAAAAAAAAAAGTTATTACTCCCAATTCGAAAGCCTTCGAGCTAGCTACGCTTTGTTTTTTATAGAAAATTAATTAAATTGCCTTCTTTTTACAAAAAAATAATTAAGAATATGAAAGAGGTATTCTTATTTGAAATACAATTTTTTTAACTATTCCAAATTATTTAATAAAAATATCAAAAGTTGTATTAATGTTTTCCCTAATTATTTTTGTATTATTTAGTTCTTCAAAACAATTTGGTATTGAGCATCATATTTGCCAACAAACACATACGTCTTCTATAAAAGCTATAACGGGCCATCTTAAGCTTTACCATCTTTTTTAATAGTCTTTGCTGTTCCACTGGCGTACAATTTATTATCCAAACTGAAGATATTAAAATTTTTCTGGGAAAAATGACGCTCAACACAATTTTGTAAGAATTTGTTTTAGTGAGAACATAATTTTTTCAGTTTTTACTTAGAATATAATTCTTTAAAAATTAAAAAAAAAATGATTGTTCATTAAAGAAGCTGAATATCTTAGCTAAATGATAAAACATATAAACATATTAAAGAAAATGTGACGCTCAATACACAAGCCTATCAGAATCAGTTAATTAAAAAAAACCGAAATTTCTAATATTTTATTTGTAAAGCAAAAAAAAAAAAAATATAATATACAAATACATTTGAACCATTTTATTTGATTTAATTAATTTATAAATTGATTAAAAGTTATCTTCGAAATCATTTTAAAGATGTGTTTTTCCCGGTTGAAAACCAAAAAAATGTTAAATTTTATTTTTAGTTAAAACTCGGTTGTTTTTATGCAATATCATTAAGCTTTTACTATTGAGTTAGCTAGAATCTCGATAAAAAGGACATTATTTTAGGACTTCAAGGCTCTTTGGAGGATCCAGATACATTTCGATTGTATTAATGTGGTAATTAAAGTGGTTCAGATTTATTGTGGCTACAATTTTTCTACATAAGTAAGTAAAAAGTTTGGATTTTCTGCTTGTTATTTCAAGAAGAGTTAAAAAATAAGTCTGAATCAATTTTAGAAACAATTTTGGGTCAAATAATTATTACCTATTTTTAGGCTGACTAAGCCCAGATTCTTTCTTTTTGATTTTGAAAACGTCCTTTTTTACAGTCCTTGATTAGCATAATACCTTTGAGGTTACTTTACCTTATCAGAATATATTTACTCACATTTAAAACTTTCATAAATAGAATAAAATAAAAGTGATGAATATATTAAGCAAAATTAATTTTTTCATTCCATTTCATAACAATTTTTATTTAATTTTTGTTTTCAAGCGTTCAGCCAAAAGTAGGCTGCAAAAAGTATACATTATGATAAAAACTTGCATGTAAAAGCAAACCCTTACTAACAAGTATATAACATTTAAATTAAACGAATTACAATTTTCCTTATAAACGACTTTTAATCTTAAATATATAAAAATGTATAATAATATTTTAGGGACATTTATTTGTCATTTTTAATTTTAATTATTCGCGTTCTCTTTTCAATGCATTTTCTTTTTTTTAGCACTTGTTTTGAAAAGCTGGATTTTTTATGCTTTGGTAACTAAAATAAATGTTTTTGTTCTCTATATTCTAATTAATTTGATCTAATGCGAAAAAAACTTTCACGAGTTTTCTTTACAAACAATAAGGAAGTGATTTTACTAATAGAAAAACTCTCATGTTAGTTCCATGGAATTTAATTTGTGTTTTATTTAAGCAAAAAGTAAAAAAAAATTATATGCATATCATATCAGTCCATTATTTTATTACTTCTATGCATTTAGGAGTAATACCTAAGAACAACCTAGAGCATACTTTTGAGAGCATACTAATGAATTAAAATTATTTTGTGTAATTTCTAAATTAAGGCATGTTAGGGCGCTATACTCGGCTGTGCGAAATCGCATGTACCCTTCACGCTGGCTTTTGGAATCCCCGAACGTTTTTTTCTTTTATTTTTATCCATTTTTTTATTTATGAAATAATTTTCAAAAAGGGGCCGGTGTCACGTTTTAACCCTCTGAAGGCGACTACAGGGAAATTGTATGGGGTTTCCCTAATTTTTTAAAGTTTGTAAGGCAACCCCTTTAGGGAGTAGGTATGTTCTAGGAAAATGCTTGCAAGAAAAATTAGTTGTAGGCAATTCTAGATATGACCCAACTTTCAACTTTCCGAGTTTTGTATGTGAGCCGCTTTAGGCGATGGAGATAAAAAGAGGATAAACTGATAGGGATTGGTCGTACACTTTATTCCTCTAACGCCGATTCTGGGGAAGTTATGGCCGTTTTAACTTTACTTTTGTAAGTTTTGTACGGCAACCCCCTCAGGTGATGGTGATAGGGGGTAAGTATGTTCTAGAAATATGTTTAGATGGGAAAAACTGGGGGCTTGTGATATATTTTATTCCTCTTAGGGCGACTTCACATTCAAAAAATTATTTATGTAAAATCAACTGGATATCTATTTAAAATAACTGGATATTGATTTCAAAACCCTCCTACAAAATATTCATTCAAATTAACAAAATATTCCATTTAAATTTAGACATCAAAAAATTAACTGACATTTTCGTCTAAAATTAACTAGATTTTTTGTCATTTACAGCAACACACAAAGTATCAGAAAAAAATAACAAAATAACTTCGACTTAAAATCAGTATTTTCGTTTAGGTGAAGCTTTGAATAACCCTTCAAACCAGTTAAAAAAAAATATTAAATTAAAATTTAACTGCTTTTTCATTTAAAAACAACTTTACAGAATACTTCCTAAACAAAATTACAGTCAGTTTTTAAGTGCGGGGAAGTTGTAAGACCCATACTCTATTTTTTTTTCAAGTGTTGTATGGCAACCCTGTAAGGGGTTCGAGTTACGGCGTAAGTATATTTTATAAAAATTTTTGGGAGGAACAATTATTTGGGGCCGGTCTTACATTTGACCATTGTAGGAGCACCGTGGAAGCTGCGGAAGCGATTTAAAAAAAAAATTTGGGTGTGGAGATAGGGTGTAATTATGTTTTACAAAAGCATGTATTTTTGCAGTAAAATTAATGGGAGTCGGTCTTACATTGCACCGGTTAAGGGGCGATTCCGAGGTACTCGTAGAGGTTTTTATGCAAAAATTTTAGGAAAATAAACAAAGGGAGTATTGGATTTTGGCTTATATCTCCGTCACTTATCAAGCACTGGATTCAATAAGAAATATTTAAGCAGATATTTCTGATAGTTGAGTATCACGTATGGGTCTATACGCCACTGGGGGCTTTAAAAAAGTTAATTTCAACCATAGCACGAACAGACGGGGAGGCGAATCACGAAAATATATACCTAATGGGGTCGCAGATGGATGATAAAGAAATTACAAACGGAATGACCCTATCACTAATGTGAAGGGAAACAATTCAGTTACGAGGCTATTTTATTTGAGTTTAAAACTCAGGGGCCAAATCGTCGCATTTGATTCGAATCGAAATTTACTCGATCGATTAAGTTGTCAATTCTTTTAAAGTAAAATTTCTAATAAGAATTTTTTAATTTCGATTTTAATCGAAAGCGGCGATTTGGCCCCAGATTTTGCTTTAATTGTGCATTGAATTTGTGGAATTTTTCTGTTTTG
Organism: Melanophora roralis; assembly: GCA_963583895.1. Taxonomy (NCBI): domain Eukaryota; kingdom Metazoa; phylum Arthropoda; class Insecta; order Diptera; family Rhinophoridae; genus Melanophora; species Melanophora roralis. Next base: position 23,652,505 of record OY757188.1, read on the forward strand.
CCGGCTATATTATTTTTACTTTTTTTGTTAAAAAAACAAACAAAAGTCGGGGTAAAACTAATTAATTTAAGCTGACTTGAAACGAAATTTAAATATTGAAATAATTAGTATCGGCAACACACATATTTTTTTATTTTTCGGATAGTAAGAAATTTTATTATAATTTTTTTAAAATTTTTTACTTTTAAACAAATTAAAAAATAAATATTAGAAACAATTTTTTTAATCTTTTTTTTCGCGTAAGAGCAAACTGGAATCGTTTCCGGGCACACTTAAAGTATCTATAAAATAAAAATATGATGTAAAAAACTCTTCTTCTTATATAAAGCTCCATAAGTCAAAAAAATTAGATTTCATTTTCGAATTAGTCCCGTTTACGTCTTAAATAAATCTTTTTTTTTGGTTTACATCAAGTACGATTCCGAACTTAAATCAATCCTTCTTTTGGCATAATTGTGGCTAAAAGTAAGAAATTCGTACCTGAAAAATTTTACTTGGAGTAAGCAATTTTGTACTTGACTTAAGAAAAACCGTACTTACCTTACTTTCGACACCGCTTTGGCTTGATTTAAGTAAAGTTTACTTAGTTTATTCTTTGTGTGTACATAATGGCCAAAAAATAAAAAGAAAATTTTAACTTAACACCAAAAATTTAAGCTACTAAAAACGAAGTGCTAAAATTATCCAAATTAAAAGGATAATAAAATCTGCATTTAAAAATAATTTTATATTAAATTTTCTTGCTTAGTTCAATCAAAAATTACCTAAAATTTTTGTGAAAATCTGGGTTTAAATATATTTTTCTTAAATTTTTCCTTTCGTGTATTAAACTGTCTTATCCTCAAATAAATCTATAACAAAACCGTAGCATACTTTTCGCTGCCATAAATACTTGTTTAAGGCTTAAGTCCATATAACTTTTTTTCCAGTCAGTCACAGTGCGTGTGCCTTTTTGTTTGTATTTTGTTAAGAAATTAATGTAAATTGTATTAACTTTTATTTAACAGTTGCTTTTTTGTTGTTGTTCATTTCCTTTAAGTTTGGCCCTTTCCTGTTTGTGTTAGTGCTATGAACTTTGTTTCTCCTATACAAGTATGTGTGGTATGTGTGCTAAGGCAATGTCCTTGTAAGTAGATTGTTGACAAATATTTATTTCTATCTTATGAATATTATTGTTTATTTTATGGATTTAACTTTTGGCTGTTAATACTTTGGGTCTTGCCTAACTCATAAGCTGTAAGCTTTTGTTTATTTAGTGAAACTCTTTAGGTTTCTAGTCAGTTAAGTTTGGTGTTTTTCTATTTCTCTTACTCTTGTTTAAGGGTAATTTTACGTTTAAATTATGACACATAATTACTGGAAGAAATATTAGGCATATAACTAAAAAGATTAAACATGTTGCCTACATTTAGGGGCGAGAAAATTTGTGCAAAGTATTTGGTTGTATAATGAAAACATTTATAATATAAATTAATTAATACAATTAGAGTTGGCAAATTATGTATAATTTTCTTAAAGTAAAATTTATAAGCAGAATAATATTTATTAAGATTATAGTTGGCTAAAAACAAAGTCCTTAAGTAATCACTAGAGAAATGTGGCCTGGCGTTAGGTATATTACAAAATATATTTTATTGTTTTTAAGAAAATATATAAGAATTTAAACATTTCAAAAATTTACATGCGTATAACTAAACCACATTATTAAAAACTAAAATTTAATAAGAGGATAATTTTTTTATGGAAAAGCTTTCTTCCCCCAATTTTACTAGAGCATTTAACGCACTATTTCTTTTTTAACTCCCAACCTTTTTCCTTAATTAAATAGTTTCTTGCTTCTTCCTTCTTGGCACGTAGTGGTGGGCACAAAATTTTTTCCTTACTAAAATCATACAAAAAAGTTTTTGTTTGATTTATTTCCAGATGGCTTCGCCCAAACTACAAATTTAATTAAAACAAAAAAATACTTTAGAAAAGGCGCTTAAGGCAAAAAAAATCCAAATAGAATAAGGAAGTGCTAGTGCAATGGAAATAGAGTTTAAAAACAAATGGCTTGAAATCTTTATAAGGAGTTACAGGGGCAAAAGCTAAGAAAAATTACAACAACAAAAATTTAAAGTCTTTTATCTTAAATTTAAATTAGTCTTCTTATTTGTTTAACCACTAAAGGTTTGTTTTGATAGGAAATACAAAAATCACTTAAATTATGGTGTAATCAAGTAACTGGAAACAAATGTGTAAATAAAATTTATTAAGTTTAGCAAAAGCGAAAACAAATTTTGCCCACCATAAGTATAACTCTTAAAGCGTAGCAGACCTTAAGGCTCAGTAGGTAATTGCAATAGTTTTCAAATAATTTTTAAGTAAAACATGTAAACTATTTTCCAAAATTAAATAAAATACAACCGCATTTACAATTTTTTAATGTTGGAAACTGCTTTGATTTTAATGGGTATGAAAAAATAAAACAGCGGAAAATTTTTTTCCTGCAGAAAAATCTTTTGCTCAGATCCTTCTTTCTTGCAGAAACATATTTACTTTTAAAAGAAAAATCTCTGCCTACTCGCGTTTTTTTATTTACACAAATTTTTGGATTATTTTGAGTTCTCTTTTATGTACGCAAACATTTTAAAAATGCTACTCATTCTTAAAATTTTTGTAACATACCTAAAGGGGGAGTTTATTTTTCTTTCAACAATAATCTAAACTAGTAAAACTTTCAACAGAAATGTCAAGCTGTCTTTTAAAATAGAAAATTTTCATGTCTTAAATAAATACGAAAATTGAAAAAAATACGCTGAAAACTTGTTAGTTATAAATGAAAAACATTTTTTTGTTTTGTTTATACAAGCATTAAAAACAACAAAAATAAATACATGTTAAACACGCCATTGTTTAAAGCATAATCTTAGGCACGTCAATCTGATTTATAAATGAATAAAAAACTATTTGCCCTCACTCGTTTTCTTAAAAGCAACGACTAAAGGAATATCAGAATTAGTTAAAAATTTTTTAAATATTTTTTTTGTAACCGCTTTTGTGCATTTCTTGTTATAACATAAATTCTTTTATGTTTTTGTATGAGAGTGAAAACAATATAAATATTTTAAAGCCAAATTTGTTAATTTGTTTTGAATGTATAGATTTGTTATTTAAACCATATATTTGCAAAAAGAAAAGTGCAGAGACAATTTTTTATTTTAAATGTTTTTGCATATCCTTCTGTCTGTATTTTTCTTTGATTATTTAACATTTTATTTTTGTCTAAACTAATTTTAAATTATTTTAAACATAAAAAACACCAGCTGTTTTATATGAATATTTTACTTCTGCTATTTTCTTGCATATCCAGTATATATTGTGTCCTTTAAGTTTTTACTCATCCTTTATAAATAAACTTTATCATCATCTGTTTTTATAACAATTGTTTTATCATACATTATTCCTACAAAATATATCTATATAATTGCATTTTATTACTTTTTTATATTAAGATCATTAACAGGTGTTTGTCTTTCTATAAAAAAACTTTTTTATTTGTTTATTTTTTAAAAGAAATTAAAAACAAATTTTATAGCCACAAAGTATGCCCTGAATCTTTATTATCCTCTAATGTTTTAGCAAAGGAACATAAAACCATTATACTCCTCAAGCATACATTAAAGAGAGTGCAAACGAATATGTAGGCCATAATTTCATGTTTATTAAAATGTTGCTTAAGGCGTAAAATACACTTACTTTTTGCAAAAAAAAAAATGGTCAAAAATTAATGAATTAAGTAGAGACAAAATATAAGAATTTTGTTTTGGAAGCTTAAATCTTTATTGAAATCCTAAAAATGTGCTTTAGATGTCATCTCCCTTGTAGTTACCTTTTATAAAACTGAAACCGTTGTTGTCCTGCTAAAACATGCTTCTGACACACAGTTCCTGACAATTTTGTTTTTATACAGAAATTTTGAAAAACTGTTAGTAGTATATATTAAGGCTGATGTTTTCGTAATAGGTAAACGACCCAACACAAAGTTTTTTTAAGAACAAAATCGACTAAAAGTTTTTTCTTTGGTAAAAGACAAAATTTAAAATTTAAGATAAATTAATGATGGTAGTAATAAACGTTCAGAACGCAGTTTTAACAAACATTATCTATTCTTATTATAATCTTCTCTTGCATTTACCACAGATTTTAACAAAAAATATGTTAAGGTAACTACAGTTGCTATAACAAACTTTCTTTAACATGCGGTTATGAAGTTTTTCATTCGGTTTTGATTTCTGCTATATTTGCTTGTATTTATGATTAATTGTTGCTTGACTCTGGATCACTAAGCTCATAAAGGTTGTACTGATGGAGCAAAAATTTTCCTCAGATTTGACTGCTCCATAGTCGTCCAGATGGATGTCTATGTTTTTATCAATATAACAAGCTTTATGGGATGAAACACTTAACGACACTGATGTGCAAATATATTCATATTCGATTTCAGTAATGTGGCCGCTACGGCTAGCGCTTTTCGCAATCAGGAACACCATTCTTCGCAAACTTTTCGCAGCTTTTTGCGACTGTATTTCGCAAAACTCTTTGACTATTAAGGTCGAGGTGTTCAAATGTCTCTTAAATAATGAGGTGGATAAGTGATTTTATATAATTCTAAAGGCGTTTTCGTTTGTGGAAAAATAGGTAACATTTTTTGCACTTAAAAAAATTGTTGCATATTTTAAGGATGAAGTGTTCGCCCCTATTTAACGCAATATTTATTGCATTTTTTGCACCGTAAAAATTTGCATTATCTATTGTAAGTGCCCTAAAATCTATTTTAATGCCCTAATGCCTGTTTCAATCATTTTTTAAGTTAAAAGTTAAAATTTTTTGAAAAACACTTCTTCCTTTAATATTAAAAATTTTTTTCAAAGGGCAAACAATGAAACTTTTTTTGTACAAACGAAAACACCAGAAGAAAATAAGTCCAGTTGGCTTAAATTGCACTATTTTTTAGGTAAACTAATTTGATTATATGTTAAAAGTTTCTTCTTTTAAAAGTTTCTTTGAGCTAATCATTTGTAGCACGCGCTGTGTCTCATGTAGCTACATCCGGTTAAGCCACATGTCAGCAAGATTGAGCCGACGTAGACGGCGTTGCCCATTTCAAATTGAGCGACATCTGGTAAAACATCAGAAATAAATATCAGACATGTGCCAAAATGGGCAGTAACTCATTTAATACTCTACCTATTCATTAGCCTCTTTCTATCGCTTATTTCATTAACCCTCAACCTACAAAGTAGGTTTAAGTTAGAGCCAATTTCTAAGTTCAGGTTTGCTTTGTTCTACCTTTTTTTCGGTTGCCCGAATAATTTCTATTAATTTTGCCAACTGATTTGTTGTTTCAGAGTTCTCTGTGGGTGTTATCTGTCATCTTGTTTAACTAGCCCTTCGTCGCAAAAAAATAAACTTTGGGTCCCCAAGAAAAAATGGATGCAATATTAAATCTAAAATTTCCAATTTTTTTCTCGTTCATTATTAATTACCTCCTTATGTTGAGGCACCTTTTATATGCCTCCTTATCCATGTTCCGAGAAATTAATAATCGTCCTCGTATAGTACCCCTCTATCCTACATTTGGTATTTTAAACTATTAATGCCCTTACTGACGTTTAACTATCATTTGTTGGAACAGCATAGCCCCTGAGTCAGAATTGCTCTAAACTATGCTTGTAGGACTGCGTTGGGGTCTGAAAGGCGGAAGTTCATCTCAGGTTTTGAATTTTTAACGTTTTTTTTCCCCGTCTTTAAACTATTCATTTTTAAAAGTTTCCCCTTAAGCATTTGCTTTATTTTTGTTTTAACCAGGACTGCTAATATGGTATCAATGTAGTAGAGTTAACTTTAACCTTTTTATATAGACGGACAGTCAGTTTTACAGTTTATATATTAAAAAAATTATTAAATAAAATATATTAATATTTTTAATTTTTTTCGTTGCTTAAAATATTTTATTCATTAAATGAGTTGCTCAGTTATGCATTTTAATTAAATGTTGAATTTCGCTATTGGTTGACAGCTACAATTTTCCAAGTAAAACCCTTTAGTTATATCTGAGTAATGAAAATGGTAATTAACTTTCTAATAACTAACTGATTTTGTGGTAAAGAATTTTCTCATTTTTAAAACCAACTCTATTTTTCAGTAGCTTTCTTAATATAATTTTGCTTTAATTTTTATTTTAAAATAAAAAATTTTAAGTTTCTTTATCGCATCAAAGTTTTATCCTACATCAAGCTAAATGTTATTTGAAAAAACCCGTTACCCCGCATTCTATAATGACAAACTGAAAAAACTTTTAAACTTACTACATTTTTTACTAAAACTAACAAAAGCCAAATAAGTAGAAAACCCAAAAAAAAAAAAAAGAAAATTTGTCAATGGTAAATACCAAAATCGTTGTATTCTTTAGCAATTGTTGTCTAACTAAATAGCAAAACATTTGAAATGTTGTTAAAGGACCTTTTTTCTTTATTTTTTTCATTTTCCCTTTAAAACGTAAACACCTAGAGTGTAAGCAGAAAATTCCTGCTAAAGTTAAAAGAAAATACTTTTTTTTCTTTTTGGCGATATAGATTACGTTTTTTCGTTTTTTGCTTTTTGTAAAATATATATGTTTTTTATGCCCTTCACATAAGTGATAAGGGCATATAAAGGTTTGTCATTTCGTTTGTGATTTCTTTAACACCCATCTGCGGCCCCATTAGGTATATATTTTCTTAGTCTTTTTAAATAGGGAAGTCGATTTAGTGATGCCCGTCTAATCGGGTTATGGTTGAAATCAACCTTTGAAGCCCCCTGATAGTACCTACGGGTGGTATCAAACTATCAGAAATATCTGCGAACAAATTGCTGTGGAAGTTCAGCATCATCGCCCGATAACTGATCGATACATAAGCTAAGAACTAAGACTACCTCTGTTTATTTTTTTAAAACATCTACAACTACCCCGGAGCTGCCCGTACACGGGTGCAATATAAGACCGATTCCCATAATTTTTTTTCTCAAACAATTTTGTAGAACATAATAACATTCTATCTCCGTCTCCCCACAGTGTTACCATACAAAATTTAATTTTTAAAATTTTTTTTAAAATTGCTCCCATAGCTTCAAGGTGGCTCCAAAAAGGTCAGATGTAAGACCGACCCCAATTATTTTTTCACCCCAAACATTTTCGTGGAACGCACCTACCCCCCATCTCCAGCCACTTACAGGGTTTCCGTACAAAATTTAAAAAAAATTATAGTACAAGCCCCTATAATTTCCCCGGAGGAGCCCTTAGAGAAATAAAATGTATTACAGGCTCCTATTAGTTTTGCCTCCCAAACATATTCCTTAAGTATATTTACCCCCTATCTTAATCACCTAAGGGGGTTGCCATACAAACTATACAAAAATTATGTAAAAACGCCCATAACTTCCCCGGAGTCAGCCTTAGAGAAATAAAGTGTAGGATCGACCCTCATTAGTTTCCCCACCCAAATATATTCCTATCTCCATCGGCTAAGAAGGCTCGCATACAAAGTTAGGAAAATTGTAATAATTTTCTCCTAAAGTTTCCAGGGTGCCCGTGGATAGGTCAAACATAGGACTGATCCTAACTCATACTTCCTTGCAAACATTTTCCAAGACCTAACCCTCTATTTCCACCCCCTGGGATTGTTGCTATAAAAAATTAAAAAAAACCCCTACATACTGTGAAGGGTATATAATATTCCCCACAGCCGAATATAGCGCTCTTGCTTGCTTTTTTTTTTTTTTTGCAGTTATTTGATAAAACGTATACCTGAACTCTTTTTCCAGCATTACTGGGAAAAAGAGAAAAATAAAATAAGATCTCAGTTGAAATACAGAAGCATCGAAAAGTTCTTTTGAAAATATAATTCTTTACAAAATGCTCGCATGTTTTCGGTAAAAAGGACGATTTTTTTGTTTCATTATTTTAAGGGAAAAAAATGTTTCTGTAAATGGAAAATGTGCATGTGAAAAGAAAATTGATTTTTTTTATTACATTCAGCTTCATTTTTTTTTTTTTGACAAAAACGTATAAAGTAAAACCATTTCAATATTTCTTTAAACAGCATTTTTTTTAATGTGTGCTTAAAGGAGTGTGTGCACACAGACAAATGTATATCCTTATACATATGTACATGCGTATATGAGTTGATTTGTTATTGAGAATAAAAAGGTTCGTTAAACCACTGCTGTACTGCAATAGCAATTTCAAGTTGAACAGATATTTGTCAATCAGTTATATACCTTTTGCAATTGAAGTAATCGATTCGTTTATATTCAAACATACACACAAATGCACACAAAAACACACAAGTTTTAGTCTTGTTTTTAGATTCCAAGTTGACCAAACTTTAAGATATTTTTAAGGATAGTTACAAGGATATGTATGATTAAATGTGGAGGATATATGAAGGTTATTTCAAAAGAGCCGTTGGCAAAAATTTTACAAGGTTGCCACCATTTTGTCGTTACATAATAAAAGTTATATAAATAACTACTTCTGTCTGTAACAAATTTGGGAATGTCTTGCTGAAAATAATATAATGTTTGATAACTTTGTCAATTGTGCTTTGTTCAAAGTTTATTTGAGTGCATTTAGTTTGAATATATGTGTGCATGCTCGAATGCATGCATTAACGTTTGTGTAAGTAAGACAATACTCTTTACGCAATATACAGGTTTATATAAGTTTGAAGCTTAAAGTTTTTGCTCTTTTTTTCTTTTACCAAACTCTTTTTTATAATAGAATAAAAAAAATGCACATAATATATGTTTTACTCAAGATTAATAGAAATACATTAAATTTGAAAACATTATCATAACAGATAAAGCGATAAAAAATTTCTGATTTAAAAAACTTCCACCTAAAGTTAGAAAATTCATATAAAGTCAATTCCACGTTAAATGATTTGAAATGGGGAAACCCCTTTTTTCTTTTTTAAAAAAATTTATAAGCTTTCATTTTAAATAGAATAAAAATGATTGAAATATAAATAAATTGGACATATTTTATTTAAATTTACTTTGCAAGAACCTAAAATGGCCACATACCTAATAATTGGGGCTAGAGATACTGTCCCACAAGCTCAGCTTTTTACCAGACACTTCAATGTCAAAATGCTGGTAGTGAATGTGCCGACTGCCTTGTAAACTGTGGGCGGGCCGTAAAATGATTCGTCCGAAACCTTTTAATATACCTTAATGGTACATTAAATGTAATCTATTAGTCCTCTTTGACGCTAAGTTTGCTTCTTCCAGGCGAATAGCTCAGTGACAACGTCAGGCTAAGAGGTTCATGGGCATCTGAAGGTGCAAGTGCATGAAACTTTTCTCCCTAGATAGGAGGGATCTAAGGTTATTGTGTCTTGTCCAGGCTTACACTCAAGCTTTAGGCCCGTAAGGGAATCTCATTCTTATAAACAGCTGATTTAGGGGCTTTTCCCAGGGGGGCTGGGCAAACTGGTTCAAAGCCTTCATTAGTCAAAGTACCTTGTAGACTATGTGTTGTAAATACGAACAAAAGGGGCTTAAGAATGCAGCCTTGCAGGATTTTTTTTCAACATTGTTCTCAATAGTTACATTATAAAATCTGTATCCTCATTCCTGTTGCATAACATGTAGTCAATGCAGTCTGCTAGTATATGGTCAAACGTAAAACTAATCCAAGAATTAGATAAGCATGTGGGTGTATTACTGAATGATTTCCTTTTCCAATGCATACAGCTGAAGCTTACAGTTTGTCATTTTAAGATCCTATAAGCTGATCTTTCTTAATTTATGTTGTGTTATGAACCATGCCATTACAGGAAGTCTGATGAATTTTGCTACATTAAGAAAAAAAATAATCGAACTAAAATGGGCTCCACCCTCGGTGACACATGTTATTCCATACTGCTTGGGAGTTGCAGGGGGAATTGTCTCAATTATCATTCGAATGAATTGATTCAAACTAGCCAAGTTTATTGGTTTTCTTTTGTGAACTTCTAGTTTTTAATGAGCCCACAAAAAAATCAGGTGCAGTAAGGTCAGGTGAGCTAAGGGAGGGAAGTCAGTCAATTGGGGAATTTTTTCTGCAATTCTATCATAACAGGCGTGGGTGTGTGACAAGTTGCCCCATGGTTTTAAAACCACACAGAATTAAAAAAGTTTCTACTTCGGCGTAGTTTTAGGGAGAAAAACTCTTTTAACATCTTTAAATACCGGTCTCCATTGAAAGGCCTGACAATGAACCATGATAAGCTGCACACCATACTCTGACGCGATTTGGATGCAATTGCAACTCTCGAAGTATCTCTGTACTACACTTACGTCATATCAAAATTTGCTTGTTTACTTTGCCATTTAGATCAACATATTCCTCCTCAGACATAAAAATGCAGTTCAAAATGTTTTTATCCTCTGCCGCCATTTGAAAGACCTTCTCGCCAAATTCCAACTGCATCGGGAAGTCTGTTGTATTCAGTTTGCTTTTATTTAAATCTTATATGGAAATAAGTTTAAACCTAAATGCAAACTAGTCTACAGTGATTGTCTGCTGACACCCATTTAGGCACATAAGCTCCTTGTTGAAACTTTAGAATTGGATTGTATGGCAGCAGCTACAGCAGTGATAGTTTCCAGCGTCTCCATTTTCGTTGAACATAAGGACTGATCTGTAAAAAAAAAAAAAAATTGAACAGGTTGGTTACACAGAAAAAAAGGTTGTTGTTTTTTTTTTGGTAGCAGCTTTCATCAGCTACATCTGTATTTTATAGTTTCAAGCATAAATTAAGTTAACCAATAGGTCTTCCCTTTTTCTCTTTTTGACTCTCCTGAAGGGATTTAATAGAGATAACAATTTGTACTCACCACTATCCATCTTGACCGAATCTAACCTTATGGTTTGAGCAGCCTCTCTTGCCTGGCTAATTGACACCATTTTAAGATATCTCTAGCATAAGGCTGTAAAAAAACTTTAATTACAGGTCTATTTCTGTAGCATAAAAAAGTTTGTGTTAAGGGCTTTTTTTGTTTAAAAAAACGTTTTATGTTAAGTAAAATACAAAATCTTAGAAGCTTCTTTATATATTACATATATTATAAGGACATTTCTTTTTTTAGTAAAATGTTATCCCCAGCTTCCTTCAAACAAAAAATCTCTAAGCCTAAGTGCAAATCCGTGTAGGCGTTATGCGATTATTTTTTGTTGGGACATGATTTTTAAAATTATGTTTGGTAGATAATTTTTTTTAATTTAACTAAGCAGCATGAAGTTCATATTTTTAAAGTTCATATAATAATCTTTAATTTTTTTATTAAGGTTTCCTTTTTTTTCTTTTTTGAGGGTTTTTTTTTTCTTTTCATTTATTCATGTGCTTTGTCTTTTATTTGTTTATTTGCTGCTTTTGTCGTCCCAAATTTTGTTTCCGAAAAAAAACTAAAATATTTATTATTTTTAAATATTTTTGTTTCTTACAGATTTTTTATTTTCGACTGCCGTTTTTTCTTTGAAAAGAATTTTTTATGCTCGTTTCCTTGCCCTTTTCTGTTTAATAAAGTTTTTAACACAAAAATCAATTTAAGGACTTTATTATCATTAAAAAAAAATACCCGGAAACTAACACCTAAATATATACACTAAACAAAATTAACACCAAACTATAACAACACACAAAAAAAAATAAAAAGAAAACCAACAAGATAATTTTGTCTTGAATACAGGCCAAATAGCAAAACAAAAAATCATATATTGGAAACTAATGGCAACAAAATAATAAACGATCTTTTAACACACAATACAAGAGTCAGACAGGAAACCAGCCAAACAAAGTCACACACACAGGTACACACACACAGACATACACACGCCAAAAAACAAACAAACAATCAAGAAAAGAAATTGATAGAAAAAACATGGTGGAAAGAAAGCTTATTTTTTGTAGCATATTTTTTGGGGCAAGTGTTTTTAACATGTACAACATTTGTAGCTTAGAGCATTTGGCAGACAGTATTTCTACATAAAATTGTTTGAAGTAGAATATTCTAAGATTGTTTTTCTCCTTCTGCTTAAGAATGTTTTTTGTTTCTTTTGCTACAAAAAAAACAATGTTCACTGTGTATTTGTAAAACAAGTTATTTTATGTTATTTTTCTGTTTGCTTTTATGTGGTTAATTTTTTTGGCTTGTTATGATGTTTTGGGCCGTGGTATTTTTCTGGGCTTTCTTATCAAACATTCCTTAGCCTTAGTGTGTCAAATAACTGCCTTAATATATTTGATTTAATATATTTATCAATGTAAATCGTATTAAAATGTCCATTTTTTTCCTTATAAATACCTGCTGTTTTGTTTTGACACAACTGCCATTTTGGCATTTCATTTCATTAAATTCTCTTTCCTCCTTTGCAATTTAAAGCAGTTCTTTTGCTTATTTTTTTACTGGCTTCAACATCAAGTGCTTATATTTGTTTTTTGTTGTTTTGTTAAGCCCGCAATTTCTTTTATCCTCTTACGTTTGGTCATTGGCATAAGGTTTTGTCCATTTTCATTTACAATTATCATAACATTTAATTGTTAATGAAATTAAGTTATTGCTGTTGTTCTTTTCTATGTTGGCAACCATGAAATGAGCAACTGAAATATTTGTTTTTAATGGAAAGCAATTAATCAGATTAAAAACCTGCTGAAAAAAATATAAATAATTTTAAAATGAAAATAAGAACAAAAGCATAATACAAATTGAACCCACAAGACAATTACTGAAAAAATTTATAATTAGTTTGTTATAAGAAACTATTCATAAATCCTTAAATGAGCAAATGAGGCCCTTTCATCCAAGATCGTTGTAGGAGTATAAGGTTGAAGGAAAATTAAGGACAGTAAATCATCTTACCTATCACTGTGCAAGATAACAGAACCATTAAGCCACGGTTTTGGGTAAAAGATTTCACAAAAAACTAACCGATGCTTTGTGGTGTAAACTATAGAGCGTATTTAAGCTTATGATGTTATTTAAATTGCTAAGGAAAGAGAATTAGAGAGGGGGTCTTACAGGAGTCCTCAAGGTGCTTTTTCTTTCTTGGACTTAGACTCAATCTTTCCTTGTTGTTAGTCATACAACTTATTTTGCTCGTTTACTTTCTATCTTATTTTTTCTTAAAAAGATGCACACTGAACCCAAGAAATACTTAAGGGCTGATACATATATGGAAGAATGTACTTATCTTCATAACCCTATGTAACCTTGCATTCCTCATCCTAAAATTTTAAGGCTTTCACGTCTATAGGTATATTATCGTTTGCTGTTAAAAGTTTTTCATCTTAGAGGTTCTCATCTTTTCATTTCAAAAACTTCTGTTTATGTTTAAGATTTATCTTCTAAAGATTCTGAATTAGTATATGATTATTTATTTGCTTGGATCACAAAACAGCTACCGGATTGGCACACACATTTTGGCCTAAGAAAGGCGAGGCAATTTGCATCCCCGAAAGCCGAAATATTCTGAGACACAAAACTTTAGGGGATATAGTTTTCTTAATGCACGAAATCACTCTGCTGTTTACAATCCAAGGTTAAACAGAACTCAGCACTAGGTCTAATGAAACCCCTTTTTTGCATGTGTTTGGAGCCACGGAAATAAAAAAGCCTTCAAAACTAAATTTTGCAGTGAGCACATAAGGGTTGAGTTGTAAAAAAAATTTTTTGAAAAAAGTTCGAATGTGGTCAATTGCTTATCTTTATACGTAATTTGTGATGATTTAATTGCTTTATAAATAAATATCAGTTGTAGCTTAATTACTAATAAGGTGATGAGGTAAATTTTAGCAAGTGTCGCTATTACAAGGAATAAAATGAGATTTTAAACACTCTTTAACCAGTCACTTTCCAAAAAATTAAAAGCGGGCTCTTTGCAAATATAACACTTTGATTTTTAAAATTTGATTTAAACAGAACAACCGAACTGAGAAAAAACACAAGGGTTAATCACAAAATTACGGGGTTATTGCATTGAGAAATGGACACTGTTCCGGGGAATATAGAACCTGTACCTTGTACCCTTAAGATTAGAAAACAAGTATCAGAATTCGTCCCGTACCTGAGGGTTTTTAAATGACAAATCTTCTTACAATCTCTATGAATACTTGAGGTAGGTAGGTTGAATTCAGAATCATTTGCTCCTTAAACTAGGCATAAAGTAGGCCTTTAGTAAAAAAAAGGCAGGACGGCCTCAGCCAATCAGTTGGTGACTTTTTCTCCGAAAAAAATTTTTTGTGCTCTTCTTGCAATGAAAAACGTATTAATATGGAAAATTCCACAGAAATTTGATGACTTAGCCGAGTTTCCGGTTCATGCTTCTGAAGTGAGAAATATCTGGTACAAAAACAATTACAAACATTCGCATCTGGTCTGCACAAGAGATGTTACAAAAACTCGATGCTCTCCCTGCATTCCAATATATTGCTGATATCCCCAACCGATAGAAATGTGATTGTGAGTTTGAGTGACTCATCACACCACTCAACATATTGTTCAATTAAGATTTCCTCAGTTTCTCGATTTTTTAAATTCGGGGCGTACCCTATTCGGTTGACCTCAAATCATTCGTATACCTGTTAACCCTTACTGTTTTGAAGCAGCTTGTTGTCAGCTATTGTTAAATTTTTAAGCTCTGCTGTAGCTACAATGAAATGTTCAATATTTATTAGGTCCAGCTTTTATTGCAGGATTATTTTACCATTTATTTGCGGTAATGTGTGTAGCAGTATCCAGGCACCCATATACTTAATGCGTACTTGGCTATTTAATTATATTATTAATCATTCTCTTGCATTGCGCTACTATAACCCTAGATTATTCCTTAGATTTCTGATTTAAAAACTGCTTTTATTTACACCTGGCTATACGTGTAGATGTTTTGGTCTATGATGTCTTTATTTCTAGATCGTCGTCTTGTTTGCCTCCACAGAACCCATCAATGTAATGAGCAGAACTGTCGAACTTTATAACCTTATCCAATCAATTTTTCTGTTGGCTGTAGGTGCTTTGCCACAACTGCCCCCTCACTGGTCTTACGGGTTTCAACAGGCTGGATATTTTAAACATTCTTCAATGTTCTCGTTGCCCTGCTCACTCGGAAGTTAAATATTTGTTAGAGCTTTTGTAAGAACTATTTGCTCTTTGATGTTCATGGTACTTTCGAGGTAAAGATAATTCTCTAATTACGCTTCTGTTTGTACAGTGTGGCATCTTTGGATCGCAGCCCCATTTTGAGCCTAAAAGCATTTTATATTGCATCGAACATCGCATTACCACCAGTGGTGCTTCCAATTTTTTTTCGATTCAGAACAGGGTGCTTATATGTATGTACAAATGTAAAATTTAGAGTGGCTCATAAAAACAGTTTTCATTTAAAATATGTAATCTAAAATTTAAGCCGCAAGAGAATCCAGCATGTGTTTACCCCACCTCTTATTTATTAGCATGAAAATAAATTTTAATTTAATGCAGTTTTTTGGATAAGTTTTCCCTTAAACTAAACCATATGTATAAACCGAAGACAAATTATTTCTAAACTATAAAATATGCTGCAAAACCAAAGAAAATACAAACAAACTAAAAACTTAAATCAAAATATAATTTATTAACATACTTAAGCCACAAACAAATACAGTATAAACAACAACAGAAGTAGGAGTAGCGGCAGCTTTAGCTCTAAAAAGACAAAAACACCAAAAAACACAAAACTTGGAACGAAATAATTTCAAAGTTGTAAATGATAAAGAACAAGAAAAAGAAGAAATCACATACCGACTAGAGCAAACTTTCACTAAAGAATAATTAAGAAAAAATTAAAATAAAAGAGGAAAAAGATTGTAATGAAAATAAAAGAAATATTAAAACTGCAGATATTTGCACAAGTTTTTTTTTTTAAACACAACAGAACAACAACTACAAGAAATACTTGTTTAAATTCTCCATACTTTTAAGTGTTTTCTCTCTCTCTCTCTCTCTTTCTTTTTCATAAACATATTTGGATAAAAGATAAAGTGTGGTGGTAAGGCGCAGTCTGAATGAATTGTTGTTGTTTTATGACAAACAAATTATGCCACAAGTATTACAAATGCAGTTTAATTGAAGTTAAAAATAAAATAAAAATTTAAAAGGAAAAAGAAAACAATAATGATTTTAAAAAGAAGAAAAATTTTCAGTTTGTTTACGGCTCGCACAGTAATGTAAGTTCAGGAAAACTATGTCTTCGTTAAAGGTGGCTTTACATGGTAATAAAAAGTATTTAGACTTTCTAGAATTCAAAATATTATCAAATTGTCTTCTTGCTTAAGAAAAGAGAATAAAAGTATGTTTTAAGTAATTTTCCATGTTTTCGCAGATGATGTTGGTAAAATCAATAGATGTTTTATTAATTTTTTGTTTTCTCTTGTGGTAAAGGTGAATGGTTTAGATCTTACAATATTAACCAAAACAACGTTATCTCCTGCCCTGTACATTATGCTTTTACATCATGAGATTTTATATTATTCCACAACACTTTTCGGCATGTCGTGATACTTGTATTACCATGTAAAGGCACCTTAAGCTGTACTGTAGACTATTATTTTTTAATGCTTTCTAATTGCTCTAATATCCCGTATTATAATTCTGCATGAAAATATTGCATTACTCGTTATCAGACTTGAATACGCTCTTGTTGCTTATTTAGAAAGTTGCTACTGTTTGGCAGTCAAAGGATATTAGATAGATTCAGAGGTTCTATATTAGCAGATAGATAAAGTTTAGCAGAATTTTTCATCCATCAGTAACCAGAGTATATATGAGCCGTTTATTTTGAAAGTGACATTAGACACTTTTTTAAAAAAATCGAGTTAATGGCAACACTAAATACTATTGAACGGTATTTTTTCATATCTTTAAATATCTCGACTTTAAAAAAAAGTGACTTTCAAAATAAACGGCTCATATGTGTATTTAAATAATTTTGTTAAATGTTTCTTAAATAACAATGAAATGAAAAATATTTAAGTTTGGTGGGCAACCTATCCCGAAGAGCAGATTCTATTTTAAGAGAAAGCTAAATGTTATGATATTATAATCTATCATTAAACTAGTGTCTTAAGGTGTTCATTGGAAACAGAAAGTAACTGCAAAAATTTTAGGGGTTGTATTAAGAAAGAATGAAAACTGCAAACATAACTGTGTTTAAGAAGGCAGCCATACTTATATTGGGTTGAGTGAGGCAAGGCAAAGTGAAAATTAAGGCTGTTGAAATAGAAAAAGGCATGATGCAGACCACCGGAATTCACCTTCTGACTTTCTTTGCGCAGAGAAGCTTAGGAAGGAGAAAATCGAGTGCTTAAATCAGAGGCAAAATTTATTCATAAGCATTAGATGCTTTGCTCTGCGTACCAAAATTAAAACAAGCTCTATCCCTAACAAGGATAATAAATCCCACAAATACTTAAATATGTTAGGTTAGAAAGGCACATACATGTATGTATCTTCAGAAACGTGAAAAGTGTGCAGTGCAGCTTATAGGCGTTCATTTTATTTCTTTAAAGCCGACTCTGGGCATTTTTTCATAATTTTTGTAAATTTGTATGGCAAACCCCTTAGGTGATGGTGATAGGGGGTAAGTATATTCTTATAATATATTTGGAAGGAAAAACTAATGGGGGTCTGTGACATATTTAGTTCCTCCAAGGGCGACTCCAGGAAAGTTGTAGGGAATTTTACCCTTTTTTTTAATTTTATATGGAACCCTGTTAGGAGCTGGGGAAAGGGAGTAAGTAAATTCCACAAAAATGTTTGGGAAGAAAAATTAATTGAGACCGGTCCTACAGTTGACCTTTGTTGGAGCACCTTGGAAGCTGCGGGAGCGATTTAAAAAATTTAATAAAATAAACTTTGCATGGGAGCCCCGTAGGGGGGCGGAGAAAGCCTGTCACAAAAACGTTTGTGAGGAAAAACTATTGGGAGTCGGTCTTACATTGCACCCATGTAGGGGAAATTCTGGGGCAGTTGTTAAAGGGTTTTTATGTATAAATTTCAGAGAAATAAACATAGTTAGCCGTGGTTGCTGGCTTATATCTGTGTCAGTTATAGGGCGATTTGCTAAATTTAAAATGGCAAAATTTACGAGAGTACACCTTATGGTTTGATATCACAAGGGGCTTTAAAAACTTGATATCAATAGATTAACGGACAACCCGTAATCAAGAAAAAAGAAGGATCAAGAAAATAAATACTTTATGAGGTCACAAATGACTATTAAAAAAATTACAAATGAAATGACAAGTGAGTTACTGAATCAAAGAATTTTTTTTAGGGCTGCGTAATAAGGGGACACTTGAGTATACTATGTGCTACTGTCAACCCCTCAAACGCTCCAAGGAAAATTTTCAATGGTTTTGAGACTGTTGGAATTTCTTAAAAGATAGTAGAGTAGTCCCTACTATATTTCACTGAGTAACAAGTTCCATTCAGAATCAGTCTCTACTCAAAGGAACGTCAATATTTAACGATGAGTTCCCTTCTCCGTAGGGAGGTTATTGATGAAACTGATCTTATAATAGATAGCTTATACACCAGGTCTGCAAGTAATGATTAAGTGCTACCCCCTGGCTACTTTTGAGATACAGAGGCACGAAAGAAAATAAAAAAAAAACTATTTTTCTTCAAACAGGAGTTATAGAATTTTGTTAGTCAGTATGATAGAAACCAAACAAAAAACATGACTCCATATTCTTTCTACGTAAATTGTTTCTGTTTATTTTCTACATCTTGCAGTCTGATGAAAGTATTTACATAAATATAAAACCTTGTAATTTGTATCCTTTTTACAACGCCTTTTGTAATTCACAAATCATAAAATATAATATTCTAGTACGACTTTTGTTGTTTCTTTGTATTTACATTAAAGTTCCTTTTCAAATTCATTTGGCGAACTAATAATTTAGTTTTATATTTTTTTAAACAAACTAAAAATAAACAAATTTTTTTTCCCTTTTAATAGTTCGTGTTTATGTATTACGTTTTGCGTAATTTATTTACTTTTTTCATTTTCAATTTAAAGTTTTTTTCTTCACCTTTACATAAAAACAAATTTAAATGAAGAAATTGTTACTGCTGCTTGGGAAAATAAATGTTTTTATTAAATTTAAGTGAATTTTTGCTAGGAAATGCCAGGAGGGAGGCAGAATAAAACATAACTATTTATTTATAGGTGGGTAAGGATTAAATCAGAGCGATAACCTTACTAAAATGCAATGAGAAATTTATTTTTTCTTTAAATTTTACTTATTTTCTGTTAATGTTACATCTGAAATGAGAAATGTCAAAATAACAAGTACACATAGCACACATAGCAACATCTGTGCTAAAATCATTTCGAATCAAAATCAAGATCAGACGAGTTTGTCTTAAAGATGTTGCATATTTTTGGGCGGTTTATGGAGTTTTGAAATTTGATTATTATTTTTAAAGCATTGTTGGGTAAGAAAATTATATTTCGTTTAATTAATTAGTTTTTACACAAAACTATTGCTGTACTGTTCCTTCAGCTTGCCTAGCTATGACTTGCTTGAAAATTTGAAAAATGTCTATCTTAAGCTATTTAGCAGTAAATAATCTGTTAACCATTAAACTAAGCCTACATAAAATGTTTAGTGAAAAACATTTAAGCTTAAAAATAAATTCTTTTATATCCCTATAAACATTCCAGACATTGTTTATTTCTGCTTTACAGAATCTAGAAAACTGCTTTAATCGACAAAAAGCAGAAGAGAAGGAGTCGAAAGTTTTTTTGAGAATTTTTTTTGTCAACTGTTTAGACAAAAATTAAACTTTATTGTTTGCACTATACATACATATTTACTGTTTGTTAATGTGTATGTAGAAGGCAGTTTCTTTATCTTTTGCTAAATATAGAAATTTGTGCGTGAAATAAGCTGAGAACAATATTTCAAAAAGATTCCATGAGAACAAAGTTCCTAAGAAATTTTACATTTAAACATGTGTTTGGTAAAGGGTGGGAAAGCACAGAAGAAAAATATCCAAAGAAACACTTGAAAAACTAAAGCAGTGAATTGTCTAAGTATTTTGTAAGTAAATAGCAACAAACAAAAGTTAATGCTTCGCCTTTCTTTACATCATTTAAGGAATTCCTTATTTCTTTTTTTTGTTTGTTGACTGTGTAGCCCCTTTTGTTAAACATTTATTGTATTTAGTTTTTGGCACTGCTTGACATACATTACAAATATTTGTAACACGTAAAGGTTTTATTTTATCATCATTATGTGGGTGCTAATCTTAAGGCATGCTTAGAAATCTATATTAAGGATTTCAAGTACGGTTGCCAAACTCCGCTGGTATTTACTTGTATTAAAAGAATTGTAATGAAAATATATGATAAGTTCTTTTATTGTATAAAGCATATGATTAGGGTCTTATGTTACATAATAATTATAGAATAGCCTACTTTTAGGTAGTTGCAATAGTAACAATTTTATATTAGAATGTATTAAAGGATTACTTGCATCAAAAGCATTATTAAAGCGATTAGAATTTATAACACAATTGTATTATTTTGAAATAATTCTATTAAAAATGGCAACTGTCAGGCAACATTTTATATATTTTGCTATAAGAAAAGTAGCCTTTAATAGCTTTAAACTAACAAAATAATAACAATTTAATAATCGTTAAAAATTTCAGTAAATTTATATTTTAGTATAATATCAATTGCAGACACGATGCCCTGCATAAATAGCCTTTTTTAAATTTCAGAAAATACCATGTTACACATATCTAGTACAAGTGTGGCATGTGTGACTTAATACATTCAAAGGGAATTGATTTTCCTTTTCTTTACTCACTCTTTTTGTTAATTTTATCAAAGGATTAAATTAAGCATTTGTTTTTGAGAGAGAGAATATTGAATAAAGCTTTTTTTTCTGGTATTGTTGTAGTTTTTGTCAAATCAGTGGCAAAAAAGGCATAAGAAAAGGCTTAATAATCGTGCTCATGCCATGACATTTTGCCGCAATTAAGAAGAAAGCGTTTATTTTTTTTTTGCTCAAACTCTATAGCCTTTTGTTTCTTTTGTAGGTTTAGTTTTATAATTTTTCTTTATGACTTTTGGTTTTGATCAAAAAACTTAAAACAAGAACAAATAGAAAGAACTTGAAAATTTTTAAATAATAACTTAAACTTTTGCGAAAAAAACGGGCTTATGTTAAGACAAAGGAGAATAACTTAAACTTTTGCGAAAAAAACGGGCTTATGTTAAGACAAAGGAGAATAATTTTGTATGATGTATAAGCCTTAGACCTAACTATTCTGAATTAAGAGAGTTTAATTTCAGTTACTTTCGCAAAAAAATTGCAAAGGGTTTATAAAATAGCGTCACTTATGGAATAATTATACTTTCAAAGTATTCCGATACCACGCCTCAGATGAAGCATTCGACAGGGAACGATTTTGTTTTGTTAAGGCGTGACTACATTACGGTAATAGAATTAGTTTTCTTATTAAAAATGAGTTCTATACTAGGAAAGGATCCCCTGAGTAAAAGAGAGTTACACACTTACTGTGTCAGAAGTGGTTTTTTTATCAATCTGATTCGCCCTTAAATGGCAACAGTAGCATCCCTAATCACGAAATTAAATTAAATCGATTAGCGTTTAAAGTCAACTTTAAATTTGAAGTAGATTTTAAATTGTTTATTAATTTGGCCCATTCAATTTAGTGTTTGAGTTACAATTTATTCTTCTAAAAATTACAGCCTTCTGTACGTATACGCAATATAGGTACTAGAAAAAGCGTTACTTATAAATTAAGTATACGTACAGAGATCCAAATTTTAATTTTAGTTGTAAAGAGTTTGAAAATTTTGTTTCCTTTTTGGATCATGATTAAAAATTAATTATTATTTAAAAACGGTTCTGGTAATAAGTTTAATGTTTAAGGAAACGTAAATACTGAAATAATATAAATTCAGTTCATGGGGGTTATTTTGTAGCTCGTTTTGATTTAAAAACATTTTCGCAAAGAATTTTAAATTTGAAATGCAATTCGTATCGTCTAATACGGTGTTATGAAATAATTTAAGCAAAGTATCTTGTGATGTCAAATTTTAAGATGCAAAAAGTGGTGTCAATTTAAAAATTTGCGAAAGTACAATAAGATATCAATTTGCCTTCAAAAACAAAGTCAATTTCTGAACGTTCGCAAATAAAATTTCAAAAATCGTATGACATAATCCAACTTTTAACTTCAAGCTTTGAAAAAAACCTAAAGATAAGTTGTTTTGAATAAAAATCTGCATTTTCCTACAAATTCAAAACTTGCCCTAGGGCTCTGAAAAATATAAGAAACGTGCGTAATTAATGTGTTTTCTTTTTGTCTTTAATCATACTTAAGCAATTAAGGAAAACGTTTCAAACCTTTAAATCCAATAGAAAAATTGCCCCTTGTCTTATTTCAAGGGGTTTTGACTGACCCCCTGCTGAAAACAAAACAGAACTTAAAGCGATAACAATGAATGTTATACAGGATGTCTTTGGCAAATTAATAAATTAAGAATTGTTTTTTTTTAAGTATTAAGCTATGCGGAGGAAGTGTTATAGTGATAACGATGGTGCGGATTTGTTAGTTACTATTTTGATGTGGTTCAGTGACCATCGTGCCTTCGCTGTGAAGACCTTTTTAAAAAGTAATAACTTTCACAGTTCGGTATTCGGTAAATACGTGATGAACCGAGTGCAAATTTGAATCGTTCGTGGATGCAGAAATTCTTCAAGGACTTACGAAACATTTAATTGGTTAAACAAATTTTACGTTAAAATTTGCGACTTCTTTCAATACGAAAAATGCAACTTCATTTGGACTTTCAAGAACGAGTATTTATGAAATATTAAAAAAGGATCTTGAGTCCCATCCTTTTAAACTTTAAATCGTTCAAGTACTGATAGAAATTGACTTTAGGTTACGCAAAAATCTTTGTGAAACGATATTGGTGCATTTTCTTACTAAAAATTAAATTTTTTTTGGCACAACGAGGCTCATTTTGACTTGAACGCACACGTCAATTAGAAAACTGCTGTCACTGGCCTCCAGAAACTCGCAGCTCTCAATTGAAAGATCAAAAACTATTGCATTATCGCAGAGCCACTGTTTTGTGTGCTTTATCCACGCATGAGATAATTGGGCCCTTTTTTTTGAAAATTCTTGAGGCTGAAACTATCGGCGAAAACTATCGAAGCATGACTATGGAACTCTTTTTGAAATCCATTGTTCTCTTCACAGATGTAGTTTCAACAGAATGTGGCGCTTGCACCCAAGTTCAGAGCTTAGATAATTTCGCTTTGTGAAAATTGCCTCCAAAAACTGATAAGTCGCTTAGAGGAGATTCAATGGCTACCAAGGTCGCCCGATCTGACTCCCAAGAACTTTTTTATGGAGCTACTTTAAAGAGAGTGTCTTTAATTTTCAGCCTTTTGTGGGTTTTAAGAAAAATATTCGTTGAAAAATCAGCTCAGTTGAGCCAAATTTACTGCAGCGTGTGACAAAAAATACAAGGCTCCGTTTTGAACAGTATATTCAACTCGGCGGAAGTCGTCTGTACAGAATACCCTGTAAAAAATATAATCCGCATTTCCATTCTGTCGTTTAGTGCCCGTAATAAAACGTTGACACAATTTTGGCGTCTTCCTTTAAAGTTTGAAAATATAAATTTGCCACCAGACACCCGGTACTAATGCTGCAATACGTCAAAGTTTTAGTTAAAATAATTTGAAGATATTTGTAAGTTTTTCTACCTTTAAAATAAATTCAGGCAAAACGTTTATGAAAAACGAAGCAAAAACCGTACGAACTGTAGCTTTTGCACCTTGTCCTCAGCCAGTGTATTTAGCCATACATTTATCTCTTACGCTATTATATATCGTCATAGAAAATGCAAAACGCCCTATCTAACATTTACAAATTTTTTAGAAGGGGGAAGCATTTTTGTGTAAATGAAAAATATATTTACAATTAACACAAATTTTTGCCGTATATGTTAGTTAAAAAGGATCAACAAATTTATTTCTGCTAAAAAAAGAGTTTTGCGAGAAGAAGTACATATTTGAAGGCTATAATTTATAAAAAGCCATTTTTTAATTGTTTGTTAGATAGGGCGTTTTGCACTTTCTGTGACAATATAAAAATCATTTAAAATATTGGCCAAATACTTTCAAAATAATATTTAATGTTTGTTAAAATAAATTATTACCTTATTTTCACACAAACTCGTTTGGTTTTAAAAACTTAATATTAATCATTTATTAATTTGTGCCTTTCCTGTTTTATTTTTCTTTTCAGCATTAAAATAATTCAACACAACAAAAAAGTTATAAGAAAATAAAAATAATAAAAATTTTATTTTTAATTAAATAAAAAAAAGCAAACACTTGATTAAAAAAAAAATCAATATAATTTTTAGCTTAAATTTCTTTATTAATATTTAGTTTTCAAAATAAAGAAATTATTTTTAATGTTTCTTTCTAAGTCCACGAAAACCTTAAGGGTATCTATACTCATATATAGAGAGAGAGTATGCAAACAGGTAAAACTACGTCATAACTAACAACAACTATTTCTTTCTACAATTTTATTTTCACGCTCATTGACAAACCGCCCCATAAACAATCTGAAACGCACACACCTTCCGTTTGCCCAATACAATTACAACTTTTTAATTAAATATTATGGCCTTTATGTATTACTTCATTTAAACATATTTAAACCTGATGACAAACTGAATACTGCGCTGCTACTATTTGATACAAATAACCATAATAATTCTTGCCGAAAACTCCCTCTGGTTTCTTTTACTTTTACATTTGAAAACAAATTATATGTCTTTAAAAATGGCTTTTGTTTTAATGAATATTGTTGCGTGACACATGCCATAAATATGTTTTATTATGTTTGCTGGCTACAACAAAAAAATACTTGTTGGTTTGACAAAATACTACAACAACAACTGCCATAAAAAATCAATCAATTAAATTTATTGCGAATGCTTGTGCTGCAATG
This sequence comes from Melanophora roralis, assembly GCA_963583895.1. Lineage (NCBI taxonomy): Eukaryota > Metazoa > Arthropoda > Insecta > Diptera > Rhinophoridae > Melanophora > Melanophora roralis. The sequence goes on from OY757188.1 coordinate 23,677,633, forward strand.
CTGCTAATGATGATGATGACATCGCATCTGTTAACCCATCTTGTTATATCCGATGACTTTCGGCTTAAACTCATAAACAATCAAATAATATTAATCAACGACTGAAATCTAAAAATAAAAATTAATTTATAACAAATTTAATTAAAACAAACTTTTATAACGTCATTAAAAAATTAACTACCGAAAAAAAATTATAAAAAATATTAACTTCCCATTTTATGATTTATTTTTAACACGTTTTATATTTTATTTGTACCCAAAAATACAAAAAGGCAGCTTTAAGAAATACCTACTTTTCTACTTTTGTTAACAAAATCACAAGTATTATTGTAAATAAGCAATGATTTATTATTTTCTTCTAGCCATAGAGTGAGTCTAGAAAAAAATAACACGAGAAAAACTAACCAACTCTGTACAAAGTTCTTAAAAAAATTTTACTATTGTACATAAACCGAACAAACTAAAAATATCTATCTTCCATAAATGTATAAAACATTTGCCATATATTGCTTGCATTCCCTAGAAAAGTTGTTTGTTGTCGTTTTTGTAAACACATAAAGCTTTTCTTGAAAACCCTTAATAACATATAGACAACGCAACAGCAGCTGCATCGGTAGTAGTAGCAAACAGGCCACAAATCTGTAACAAGTTTATTCTGCAACTTGTAATAAATTGTGCCTCCTTGAGATACAAACGCTTGTGCTCTTCGTGTGTGTGTGCGTGTGTTTGGGCGACGAAGTTTGTTAGTTGGTTGTAAATAATGGGGCTGCAAATGGCAGCATTGCCAACAGCAGCCAATATTGTTGCAGTAACCCTCCTACTATTGTTGATCTGGACGCCACATGTTATAGATGCAGTCCGTGAGTACAAAAAATTAAATTTATATTATAATATTTTAAATTAAAAAAATTTTACTTAAGTATAATATAAAAAGTAAGTTAGTTCTTAATTTAAGTATTTAATATAAAAACTTCTGTTGTAGGGCCTAAAAGTATACTTCATATTAACATAATTAAGAGCAAATCAAGTATCAAATAATAATTAAAATTCTAGCAGATTTCTTCAATTTTAGAATTAAAGCTACCAAAAACTTAATTTTTATTTCAAATCTAATACAAAAATTTTTTTACTCTCTGCACATATTTACGATCACCTTTTACATATATTTTTAAATTAGTTGTAAAAAAATATTTAAAAAATGTAAAGTTTTTTGATGTTAATCTATTAATAACATTGCAAATGTTTAGTATTTCCTTCAAACTTTCACGGCTTTATTCCTTTTATTTTGTTATTTTACAACCAGTATCTTCCTCAGTTATATACTTAAACAACAAAATATAAACTAAAGCATGAGTTAATGCCAAAAAAATGAAAATACAAAAAAAAATAATTATTATTGCCAGTTATTTGTCATAACAAGAAAACATATTGCAAAAGACTATAAAGTTTTTATTCCCAGCAATTCCTGTTCCTAATGTATTCTGCTTAGTTTTTTTAGAACTTCCGTTCCCCGATTCATAGAAGCCAAAATTTTTTTTACATAAAACGCCATAAAATTAACAAAGAATACTTTTCTTTTAGTGCCATGTTTATACATATACTTTAATTGCGTAATTAGCACATTTACGCAATTAAGGCCTTAATTTAGCTTAACTTACCATACAAGAATTCAAAAATAAATTGAGCAATTTAAAGCAAATTCTTCATTAATGGAGTTAAACTCGAAGCAAAACCCTGCTAATTTAATAGGAATTGTGTTAAGTTAGCATAAAAGCTTGAAAGCTCTTAATATGTATGCCATGGTGAAATTATAAGGTGACCTCGTCCCTACAACAACGACTTGCTGTTAAAATTTACCATATATTTTGTTTTAGCTAAATTCGAGCTAAGTTCACAAAAATGTTGCTATCACACATACGGTATACACAACCATAATATAAAATAAAAAATTTGCCAATCTAAGCTAGAAAACATATAGTGCATATAAGGGTCTGCTTATCAGTTGCTTCTACCTTGTTTAATGTACCTTAAAAATTAAAATAATATTATTTAGCTGTCATATGCTAATTGAGTAAGCCTTAATAATTATGTGAAAACAGAAAACTTAACAGCTCCATTTACTTTAAATTGTCTCAATTTATAATGTATGTTTGGACATGGTATAAGTATTTAATAACTACTAAGATCGAAAGCCCTTGTTTTCATATATGTCCTTGGATTCAAATATGCAGAAAACTAGTACGTCTTTGGATGTTCCATAAACATTTTTTTTCTTTGAGCACGTACCTATTTTCCCACTCCCCTTTTGGGAGCATAAGACATCCATAATGCAAAACCATTTCACCCAGATTTTCTCTATTCTTCTTACATAGTCCAAAGATAGATCTTCTTGTCTATGATCCTGTTTGGGTTAAGTTAAATTTGTCGATGCTCTCGGCTTCTTAAGCCCTTAAAGATTTTAATCTAGCGTCATTCTTGTGGCCCTGTTTTGTTTCTTCCTGACAACATCGCAACTTATGCCGTTAAGCCACAAATCTGGTATGTTCCTCAACCGAAACTTGTTGGAAAAGAATGTAGCTTCTGCGACATAAAGTTGACTTTAAACAAACGTTGGACATTCTAAGCTTTCAAAATGAGTCAGAATATCTGCAAACTTCCTAACAGCAATTAAAGTTTTTAAAAGGTTAACCGAAAAGGTGATGCCATCCCTGTCAAAATTAATAATGATTAAAATTTTTTTAAAAATTAATACATGTTTCAGTTAAATATGTCCAGTTTAAAGTTTCCGGCCAATAAAGTCGTAGAAGCTTTCACGCAAACATTAAACGGATTTTGTTGCAGCGTGCTAACTGCGATCGAACAATTTTTACAAGGGTCCCATGTGGCTCTTGTGATTGAATGAAACTAAGTTTCATTAAAAAATTCTATTTGCATACAAGGTAAGGTTAGTTTGAACAAACCGATCTTAAAGAATTGTAAGTGTTACTAGACAGGAAGAAACAATAACCCGGTAGTTAGTGCTATTAATGCCAAAAACATTTGAGCAAACTATAGGGAAATCTGCCTCTGCAGCAGTTTAGGATGGTTGGAGACCCTGACGATGCCGAAGGAAAAATTTTTAGCCTTCTTAATGTATTGAAAACTAAATAGTTCATAACCAATGGAAGTAGAAATTGGCCTTAGCACTGCTGGTAGGTAAGCGAAAACTTTCTTTTCGCCAGAAACTTCTAAACAGTTTATTGGTCCCCTGGTACACCAGAAAACATATGTACATCCTTCATCTGCTTTTTTGCCATTGACCGCAGTTCGACTATGACCTTTTGAAACCTCCTATGAACTTTCTTATAACAACTACGTTGCTCCTATTGCCTAAAAATAGCCTGAAATAGGAGACTTTTCACGAAGTTGTATATACCCTGAAACCCTTATTACAAAGGTTATACCCCTGTTGTAAATCAAAGTTGTATTATAAATATTATCTTCTTTTTCCATAGGCACAACGTCCCTTGGCTTTGCTAATTCATTACTCATCTTATGTAACTGTGGGCATGCCTCAAAACTCGGAGCTTGCCAAGATACCTTTCGCACGCTTAAACAATTGAAAAAAAAAGTTTTTTTGTGCTAAATTAAGTTTCGAAATTTGTTTGTACAAGTTGGGAAAAGTACTTAATCTGCTTAGTTTAGCTACCAAAAACTCTTCTGAAATTACACTGAAATCATTTGAATATTTCTTAGACTCTCTGATATCAAGCTCTTTACAATAGACCGAACTTAAACCCTTTTCTATCTTGATTTCACATAAAAAGTATTTTACGAAAACAACAACCTTTCTGTACTTGTTGACAGCAAAATAATCAATATTTTAAAATAATTTCTTAACATATTATTTTACCAACCACACTTCTACTTTATAAATACGATATTTAACTCCTCTTATCTTTAAAATTTTTTCGCCGCATAATTCTTAAAAAAATTTTAAAATGGGCATCTTTTTAGAAATTGCTATTTCAGCATTTTTGAATGTTGTCCAGTTTTGTACTTCCAAGCAACAAAATATGTCTTTTGCCCAATGTTGTGTAAAGATTCATGCCAGAAGATTTTTCATTCCCCTTAGACTCATAAAACATTTAACAAAATTGTTTTTTCTTTATTGTAAATGGTATTTAGCCATTAAGGTTGCAGTTATTGTATTGTCTTGGTTATTATTATACGTTTTTTTTTCTGTAAATGTTTAAGCCTAAGCTTAGGGGCTACTGGTCATTTAGCAACAACAATAATGACAACAACGACATCTGTAAACAAAAAACATAATAAAACGAAGTAAACATTTCTGTATGATAGAAAATTGTCATTGTGCATTAAGCCTTGTGAAAAGAAAGTTTAACTATACGAGTTTTCAGTATTAAATTAAATGTATTTAATTTTTTCTTTTATTACTTTATTTGCTTTCCTTTTTCATAGCATAGCCTTAGGCTTATGATATGGGTTTTCTTTAAATTTGTCGCTTAATTTTTTTTCTTTTATACATTAAAAGCTTTTTAGGATCTTTTGTTGTTGCTTTTTGGTAACTAGCAGTTATGGTTTTTTTAATGTATCCTTACGGCTATATGGTTTCGCAAAGAAAAATATTAAAATGGAATAAAAACAAACTGAAACCAGATAAAAACAACAAGTGTAGGGATCAGGTTTTGGTTCTTATTTTGTCCTTAAGTGAGTAAAAATTTAAAAGAATTTTTATATTTCTTTATTATATTTTAAAACAAAAGCTATTGGGTGTTAATGGAAGATTTTTCAATTAATGCTACTTTTTACAAAAAAATTATAAAAAGGTTTTTTTGAATTCTTTTTAAAGAAGCAAAGCCTTAATGTTCGTTGTCATTAACATTTTAAAAATAAATGTGCGACTGAAGCAAAAAAATCTTAGTCCCATGTTAAATTTAAATTTGTTATTTTTTTTCTTTACTTTTATTAAAAATTAAACTTAAAAAAAATAACACTCAGGCGTATAAGGAATTCGTTGGAAAGTTGTCTGCTGCTAAACGGGTACACATTAATTGGGCTCGTTGATACAGAAGAGAGATATAAAGTGGTTCGTTTTTTTAAGATGGGGCAATTGAGTTTTGTGTTTCATAACAATTATTTTGAATGACTAAAGGCTGTGACTTCAGGGTCAAGTCCACAGAAACTTGGGTATATAGCGCTTGGCATAAATACTCCCAAATTATGTGAAGATTTTACTTCCGAGGGGCGATAATGTTCTTCCTCCCTAGCGTAAGAACAATTAAACCATTAGCTTGTATTTAGAATAGTAGCTGCTAAGGGTTAATTGGCGATTTAAAACAAAAGAGCAATGTGAATGGCGGCCGGTGATTTCAGGGTTGGTGGTTTACGGGGAGACAAAAGGATTATGCTTTTTAACAAATGTTTAGTGCTTGTTCATGCATGTACAAGGTGCATGTAGAACATGTGTATTGTCGAAGATGATTATTTTTTAAAACCTAAGGGAAAATGATTTTAGATAGTCCAACTCGTTTAAGAGCTGTTTGGTTCATCTTTGCGAATAAGCTTAAATAATAAAATTGTAACCTAGGCATGTCTTGCAAAACATCCGGAGCAAAACTGGTAACTTGTGGTAAGATCACCGTGAGATTAATGTCGTTTGAGCAAAGCACTTACATAAATCAACTAAGGTATGTCTTGAGCATTAAAGGCAAAATTGTCTTATTGCATCTGAACACTAGCAAAACAAAAATATTATGAAATTTTGATAGTTAAAGGTAGAAAATGATTTGTATGCTTGATGAAACAGCCCATATCCTACATAAAAGAGAAGAAAGTAAATATGCTAATGGTAGCCATATCTGACTGCCCAGTTTGCTGACTAATACAGACATCGTCAAGTACCAAACAAAAGCATAAAATTCTTTACATACTGAAAGCTCCTACAGAAGTCATTTAAGGGGCAAACCGGACCTTCTGGCACGGATGGGTTCAAAATCGTAGAATATTGCTAAAAGCCTTTGTTGAGATCAAGCAAACATTTGGAAAGCCCCAAATACAGCCTTTAACAAATTTTTTAGTGGTTCCTCATCCCTGTTTCTCAAACTCAAAATATTCTCATAATTTTTTTTTGTTGGGCCTTATATATATGTTTGCACCTTTTCTGAGGCTTAAAGGAACTAACTGGGATTTGTAGGAGTACCTTCGAGTTCAATATATTAAAAAATATATTAAGAAACTATAATCTTCTTTTTTGGTTATAAAAAGGATCTTAATAGTGTACGGAAGGGTTATAGGGACAACAAGTCAAACTAAATTTTTAATGCTCTCTACGATCTTTAAGGGCCTCTTCAATCTGACATAAACAACAAATGAAAAAACTGACTCTTTAATCAACTGAGAATCCTTGGCATTTAAGGATGTTTAGATAAAATTGATTCCTGGCTCAAAAATGTTAAAACTGAAAAAATCTGAATTCGGCTTACGTGCTTTCCAAACAGCCAAAATAGGGACAACTAGCGAGAGCATCATCTGATGAAGTGATTTTTGTATCACTATCCAGATAAGCCCTAGTATTTTAGGATGCGGGAAATGAAATGGGTTCCTGGCTCAAGTTTGTTAAAGCTGACAAAACCTTAATTCCGTTGACGTGTGTCCAAAACAGCCAGATTAGGTCAACTAGCGAGAGCATCAACTACCCAGGTTTTCCAAGCGCTAACTAATAACGTGCAACAAGTCGAGCAGTGGCTTAAGTGTACTTTCTTTGGGAATTAAGGCATTTTCTTTAAGGTCGTCTCCTTTTAAAAAAAAGCTTACTTATAATGACCAAGTGCTCTGCTCGCTTTAACATTCCGAAGTAAATCCTAAATTTCTTATGTCTCAGGTGATTTATCTCATGCAACTTCGGGGCGACTTACCTCATTGTAACGTCGGGACCCACAGATTTTAAACAATTGCGCTAAATCCAAACTGTGTTTATTTTAATAAATGGATGATCAATAATTTAGTTGAACATGTGTTAGGCGATTGTTCGTCTCTTATGTACGGCTTTACCAGATAAAAACTATTGAAGATATTTGAAGCCTGCTATAAGCAGGAAGTAATTAATATCGGATTTAAAATAAAGGTCATTTGCAACGAGAGTTCACTGCTACATCGTATATGATATTTCAACCATTAGATTATATATAAAAAATAACTTTTTTTTCCTTTAAATGCTAATTTGTTTAGGTTGCACTGACTCTTTTGGTCCTGTAAATTTCATTGCTTAAAATTGCAAAAAACTAATTCCTTTTTCTTCGAAGCACATGGAGTTTAATACATGAATCCAACTGTTCACTTACAACTTTATTTTTTTAGCCCAATTAAATATAAAACAAATAGAAATAATTTTTTTAATTATTTTTTTTTTTACCAAATTTTCATTTAACTTTTATTTTTGTGTGTTCTTTATTACTCTTTTGCACTTATTTGAAAATTAATGGAAAAAATTAATAGAGAAGTTCTAAATATGCCATAAAAATAAGGAAAAAAATTAAATAAAAGTAAGAGAAATAGTAAAAGTGAAGCATATTAATTAGAAAAGTTTTTGGCGCACAGCTACAACAAAAACAATATAAAAAATTTAGCAAATGTTACTAAATATAACAATTTTTTAGTTGGTATTATTAACTAAACTCACACTTTTAGAAGAAGAACACTGTAAACTTTGTGCTAAACAAATCCTCTTAATTGCACAAAAGCTGTTTTAATAGAAACCAATAAAAAATGTGGAGTGTTGGCATAAAATACTGGCCCACTTTTACATACAAATATATAAACAAAGTGCAAAACTATTAAAATTTTGTGTAAAAAGTATTTAATTTTTATGCCAAAATTTATGTTTTATTTTGACAATTTTTTTTTAATATTTTAATGGATCAATTATTAACAAAAGATTTTGATTAGTTATTTTTTTTGTTTGTTTATTGCAAACATTAAAAAAATTTAATTTTTCGGTATAGCGTGATCAAAGGTTGTTGACACGAATAAATGGTTTTCGACATGGGTAAAATAAAATATTTAATGACGCTTGCATTAATTGGTACGATTAATAGTTTTGTGAACTAAAAAACCTTTAAGAGCAAGTCGAAGTAATAGAGAGCTTTTTGTTAAGCCCAAATGCTTTTGGTAATTTAACCAGATTTAGAGTAATTTTTTTTTGTAAAAATCAGATAATTTTTATAAGTTTTACGTACAAACTTATTTAGTCTTGCCAGCTTTGATTTTAAAAGAAGTATTTGCTACATTCGTATTTAATTAAAATTAAATAGTTCTTTAAACTTTTTTCCTCAATTCAAACTTCATTTCCTGATTAAATAAAGACTTCTCTCTACCAGCAGTTAATTTTCCATTTCAAACCCTAGCAGTATTTATGTTTTAATCCTTACAGTAACAAATTTTAATCAAATATATCTCCCAAAACTTTCTTTTAGTTATGTTTAATTACAAACTTTGCATTTCAAATTACAATATAATATTTCTCTTTATATTTGAAATACAAACAAACCAAAATTTTCTATAGCATATCTTGAGGGGGTATACATTTAATTGCAATTATGTGTTTGTGTGTGCATATCTATCTTTGAGTTAAATGCAATATATGTATATTTAAAGAGAAGGACACATTTAATAAAATTACAAAACAATACAATTTAAAATATATAAACTTGTCAGTTTGAGGGAATATTTAAGAATTGCCATAATTAAACTTTAATGTTAGTATAGTGTTTTAGATAAATAAGTTTTAAAAAAAAAACTTTTAGCATAAGAATTGTCATCAAAATAATATGAAGACAAAAAGTATAGTCCTCAAGTTAAGAAAAAAATAAAAAAGAATGCAAAGAGGATCCTTAAATCCTTTAATTGACTCCAGGACCTAATGAGGGTCAACCACTTTTACTTTGGGTTTGTAAAATTGAACATTTATATACTAATAGTCCCAAAAAAGGCAAAAGAGTACCAAAGATTAAAAAAGGTACTTATTCCTTACTAAGCTAAATTCCAGTTACATTATAGTCCTTAATTTTATATAACAAAAAAATACCTAAAATTAAAAAAAGTGTTTTCATTCGCACAGTAAACATTTTAACTTCTTTATTGGCCAGAGGCTCTTACATTTTTTTTCAAAATCAATGATCCTAAAAAAAATTTAAAAGTGTTTAAAGATTATAAAAAAAGTTTGTTTTCAAGAGTACGTTTTTCTTGCAAGTACTGTTTTAAGCCTTAAAATAAGTACAGAAATAAATTTATTAACGTTTGTTTTAATGTCAAATCTTGATTTTCATAAGCCAACTGCAAGTTTTAAAATCTTAACCCTTTAATGTCCGCATTAACTGTAGCAGATTTATGATTTCAAACTTAAATAAAAAACGTAATAACTGACACACGGTTTTGTTAATAGTATTGAACGATAGAATAAAAATGCGGATTTTATTTTGAGTTAATTTCTCGACGAATATTTTCCTTTGAAGCCACAAGAGATAAGGGATTGTCATTATAAACCCTTTCTGTGAGGCAGCTCAATTAAAAACATCATTGGAAGTTAGATCAGGCGACCTTGGTGGTCACGGAATATCCCTAAAGCAAATGCTCAAATTTTGGGGGATATTTTCCCGAAGCAAATTTATCGAAGCTGCGGCTGTATGAGTAGTCATCCCATTGTGTTGAAGCCGCGTGCATGAAGAGTACTATTAATGAGCTCGCAGGTTTAACAAAAAGAATTTCGCAATCATTTGTCGATAATTTTTACCTTCGACATTTGTCGCCTGGGCTGGAGAATTTTCGGAAAAAACGGTCCCATTATCTTGTGCGTGAATTAGGCTAACAGAGCAGTTTCCCTGCACAATGCAATAGTTTTTGATATTTGGATCGAGAATTGTGGGTTCTTGGAGACAAGTTGAAGCAGTTTCGCTTCTTGGCGTGGCCATTTCAGTAAAAATGAGCCTCGTTGCTTTAAGAAGTTGGATTTGCAGTGCTAAATGATCCAACATCGTTTTACAAAAATTTTTGCGTAAATTAAAGATATTTTCTGTCAGTTATTAAACGATTTGAATTTTAAAAGGGTGGAACTTCAGATTCTATTTTAAAATTTTATAAATAATCGCATTTGCTCCCAGTTAGGCTGCTCTGTTTAGTACTGAAACTCGCGGATTTTTACGTCAACTGCTTTTAACCAGTTCAGTGTTTTCGGAAAACGTTGAAGAGCGACTAAGCCCTGGCCATGGGACATTCAGAGCCGAAGCAGTTGCGCTGAATCTGAATTAGATTTACACTCGGTACAACACGTTTTCGCCGAACACAGAACTTTGAACAAAATTGTCGTCTTGTAATTACGTAATAATTATTACGCTTAAAAAATGTCTTCACAGTCAACATGCGATGCTCAGCATCGTGACTGACAAAACCGCGCAATCGATAATTCTAATAATGGCACCCTTTATTACTTTTTGAACTTTTGTTAAACTTTTATATATATTTGTATGGCAAGATGAAAAAAAAATCTTGTGTGTTCGAACATAGGTAATCTTGCATATTGTGCATTTTGACCAAAGATAAAAGGATAATCTGTTTTAGGAAGTCTCAAACACTTTTTGGATCCTCATCCAATTCAATAATTATTTGAATGATATTTGCAGCCTCGGCTACTGTTACTGGGGATGGTGGGTCTGAATCTGTTTTTACTTTAGCGCATAACTTTTTTAACAATCATTTTGAAAAGTTTCTAGTGTAATTTGCTTGTATAAAAAATGCTTAGGCTTTTAGAACTGAAGAGGTTTCGTTTATTTTTACCTCATTGTGTTAAGTAATACCCAAATTTTTTATAATTGGTCACATTTGTCATGTACACGTAGATTGGCCATGTCTGCAAAAATTAAAAAAAAAGTAATAATTCTTAACAAAAAGAAAAAATAAATAAAAATCAAAAACTAACTATTATTTTTTACTTAAATTATGTATTTTGATTTTTATTTTTTGCATATTTATTACGGTCCCTGCCTCTTTTGCTTCATATGATAAAAACTAAAACGCAAACAATTTGGTCTAAAACTCACCATGACCTCAAATATAAATTCTACCACCTTAAGGCCAATTAGCAACAAATTGCTTTCGACTGCAAACAAATTGTAGACCAAAAAAAAAATATTTGGTTTTAAATTTTCAAATATTTACAAACGAATTGAAATACAACAAAAAAAATAACAATATGAAAGTAAATTGGTCAAATTAAAACTTTTAAACACTTAGTAAAAAATTGTTTTAAAAATTCTATAAAAGCAAAACAATTTGTAGGCAATAACATTTGCAACACCTGAAAGAATGCAAAACAAGAACTAAACTAAATGCCACAAGGTAAATAATTTAAAATAAGAAAAATAAAATGAATTAAAATAAAAAAAGCAAAGATTAAAAAAATACCAATTAAAAATGTGGAATAAACAAAAATACATTGTATTTAATAAAAATTTTATAAAACCCCAAATTTATTTTAATAAAATAAAAAAATTTGCGATTTTCTATTACAATCTGTGGTTTTCTTAACATGTTTATGGTAAAGGCCTCTTAATAAGATAAACACTTCTGTTACAGATACATGCCGTTTGATTCTTAGTATGCTTATTCTTTGTGAGGCATCAAAGTGCAGTATCTCAGCAGGTCTTGCAACAATTAGGATATTTTTGCAACAGGTTGACCGTAGTCCTCCGCCTTTTGATTTGGCTTAGATTACAAGAGGCAATGTTTCTTCGGGTGGTACAGTTAAGCCAAAATGGCCTCATTCTGAATCCTATTTAACAGTTTTCAGTTAAAAGTAAATTAGAATGTAAACTTACAAACGAATCGTCTAATAAATTTTAAATATAAAATGGGGCTAATCAGTTGAATAGAATATATCTTGTAGAAATCACAATTTTTATTCTATATCATTATGGCTTTTTACTTTTGATATTATAATATACCAAGGAGCAACAGTTTTCAGCCAAAAAATCTTGTTTTGACCCCATTGAATTTTCTCTACATTGGAGGCAAAGACAATGCGCCATAACATTATCCAATAGCATCAAAGTAGTTTCAAGATCAAACTCAAGAGCAAAAAAATGAGAAAAGTTTTTTTGTTACTTCCATGGGTAGTAACGATTCAGATATATGCCAAGTATTCAGGCAAAATTTGGTATGTATATCTTGACGATTGGGAAGCATTTTTCCCTTCATAGAGTAAAAGCTATGTAAGTGCTGTTTTGCTCATTTATTTTGATTCCCCATTACTTTACATACTTTTCCACTTTCACCAGGGTATCTGTTTGGTGCGCCTTATCCACGCACGAGATAACTGGAATTTTTTTTTGATTCTCGGGGTCAAAATTACAAAATACTTTTTGCCAAAGCTGATCCATCCTTGTCTTCGCAGACGTGCTTTCCACAGGATAGGGCAACTGCACATCAGGGCTTCGATGAATTGGCTCCGGGTCAATTTTCTCTGTTCAGTCACTTTGGGGATATCCAATGCCCATCGAGGTCACCCGATCTAACTCAAATGGATTTTTTATAGGGCTACCTCAAAGGGAGGTTTAGTAATAACAATCTTCAATCTTCTTCGACTTTAAGGAAAATATTCGTCAAAAAAATTAGCTCAATTGAACTAAGTTTAGTGCAGCGTGTGCGGCAGAACACAAGGCTTCGTTTCGAACAAATTGTCTTATTCAACGGAAGACATATCTACTCTTTAAAAAATAAAATCCTCATTTTCATTCTATCGTTTAGCGGTCTTAATAAAACTTTGTCTTAATTATTACGTTTTTTATTTAAGTTTAAAAATAAATCTGCCGCCAGACACTCTGATTTTATATGAATACATTTGATAATGTAATTTATTTTAAAATACTCATTCCACTGCTGGAAAAATATTAATTGATTTAACTTTGCTGTAACTTAACAATTATTTTTATAAGCAAATCAAATATTGAATAATCTTGAAAAATCAGTACAATCATAACTTCTTGTTAAAAATCAGTACATTTCAGTACATACGTTTGTAGTCAGTACACCAAGCCAAAAATCAGTATATAGACTGATTAAATCAGTACGAATGGTCACCCTAGACAACATTTGAAATGCGACAAATTTTTTTAATTAAAATTATTTTTAAATATCAAAAGTTAGTAACATTTGTTAAATGTAAGATTTTTATTAAATTAAGGAATTAAATTCTTGGTTTTGAACGCGTTTTTTCTTTTTGTTTAACTTGTACTTGTTATAACAAAAATATTTGTTTTTTGTTAGAAACTGATTAAGACCACTTGCTACCGCCTTAAGAAATTCTCTGTAAACACGAACGTATATCGATGCCACTCGAAAATTCTTTAAAAAAACTTAATAATTCCCCACAACAGGTTTCCTTAAGTGCAAAATTTTTTTCTTAAAGCAGTATTGTAACGATCTTCTTAAGCTTTTACATTTTTCAATATGACCATACATTACATAAATAAATATTTCATTTTACATCGAGTAAGTATCATAATTTATTGCTTCAATTTACTTTAATTATTAAAAATAAAAATATACAAAATACTTATTTATCTGCAAATACAAATTGGGGATCTCCTTAGAAAAACTTAGAATATTACACAATCATTTAAATGTCACTAACACACACAAACAAACATGATTTATTTTCTTTTACTAAGAAAATAAAGAAAGTAAAAAATTTTGTTATAATTCAGGTTGTAAAGATGTATTACAAGCTGCCTGCTTTCCTCTATTTATATTCTCGTTTATTTTGTGGTTTTTCTATCATTAAAGACGATTATTTATTTAGGAAGTTAATGGCAAAGATACTATTAAGGCGCATGTATTTGAGGTGGCCTTAGTTTTACAAAAAAAAAACTAAATGGCCATTTGAATGTCAAAAACAGATAACAAAAACTCACAAATTTTTTACTTACACTCTTTGAGCTTTTATTAAAATACTACAGTTGTTGTTAGTAAACAAGGAAAAAATACAAAAACATAAACAAATTTTGACATTTAAATAACGAAATATTGTTACTCAGCTGACTAACTAAGGCCACCTGATATATGTACATACGCCTTGGATAATATACAGAACATTTTTGTTTTTGTATTTTGCTGTTTCACACTTAAATTTGTAGAAAACATTTGCAAGAAAAAACATAAAAAACCTGTAAGTTTAGTATTTCCTAGGTAATGAAGTGACATAAACTAAAATTAACAGAAATGGTTGTTAATATTTCAGTTAACTGATGTATGCGTATTTGTAGGTTATGGGCTCTTTTAAGGCTTCTCTTACACACACATACATATTTATACACATTTGTTTAGCCAATTTTTTTTTTTGTAGTAAAGTTTTTTCGGCAAGTTTCGTTTTGTTAATTTTTTGTTATTCGTGTGTTATACTATGTTGTAGTTTATGGTTATTTTAACTAGTGCTCTATTATTTAGATTTATTACCCACATGTTTTTCATTTATTTGGTTGAAATTTGTTTATAATTTCTGGGGCAACACAACAAATTTTTACAAAGTTTTGTTTAACTGTCTGTTTTTTAGCCTCTTAGTTGTATTAGACAAATTTATGAGTTGGTTTTTTTAATAAAATTTGTGTTAATTTTTCATGTTGGTAGATTAAAATAAGCCGAAATTTGTAAAATTTTTAGGAAACATTTAAAGAGTGGGAAAAAATTTACGACTGACTCTAATAACTGCTAAAGAGCTCTAAATAGTTAATTTATTGCCTTCTTAGAAATTCATCCCTTTAAATAAAGCTGAGGTGGCTTGCGCTGGTAACGTCATAACTTGAGAGCTGATAAACCAATAAAGCTAATCCTTTACTAATTTTATTGCAAGATTTTAAGTGGAAATTTTAAGTGGAATAGGCTTCTCTAAAGCAAACATATTTTTAAAATGCATTAGTTAAGTATGTATGTTTTCAATCTTATATTTCTTTTTAATTATCTCCTGACTCTTTACTAAGAACATTTGGTTTTAGTGTATTAACGCTGTTTTTCTCCCCAAATTATCCCTTTTCACATTTTGTATTTCTTTTGGTTTAAAACATATTCATTAGAGGAAATATACTCTTAGAGCCTCTTAATGCTTTTTGCTCCTTATTTTACTGCCTATTTTTTTTAAAGAAGTAATACGTGTGGAAAAATCACTTTTATTTTGTATTGCCATCATTAAGTTTAAAAGTAAAACAATAGAGTTGCACAATGCAACTTCAAACACAAATAGGAAGCTTTAAAATAACACTTGACTATAACAACGAACAAGAGGAAGGAGAGAGATAATGAGCACAAGGCAAAAAGAAAACAGTAGAATGTTTTTAAATAGACGGCTCGGCAGAGTAAACATAAACTATAATTTGAAAAGTAAGAGCGATATATTCGGCTGTGCCGAATCGTTTATACCCTTCTTTTCTTCTTCTTCTTCTTGGAACACCTGGTCATCTGATCTACTCAAGTTGTTTGGGAACTGCAAATATTATCATAAAATTATTTTGTGGCGGCCTTGAAGTCGATTGCCATATTTGTAAAATAACCAATAAAAAACATTAAAAAAAGTTAAAAAAGAAAATGGAAAAAAACACTTTTTGTTCTGTGATAATCTCATGGATATTTCTGAAAATATTTCTGATGAAATCTAGAAACCTGATTTCAACAGAAACACAGACAGAAAAACATACATGGCTAAATCGACTTCCCTATCTATAATGATTCAGAATAAATACAATTTATGGCATCGCAAATGCATATTTTTTTAAATATATTTGTGGCGTATAAAGAACTTAAAACTTGTCAAATTCTCACACAAAAATTTAATAATCTAAGCCCTCATGCTTGCATTGTTTCTTCAGAAAAAGCTGCATGAAAAGCCTACTATTTTTCCGGAAACCATAAAGCTGCTTTAGTTTTGAATCTCTCATCGTTTTCACTAGCAAGTTTCAATTACCCCCGGACAAAGCTGATGGAAGCTTTGCTATTTCCACAAGAACCAAACCACCTGCAAAATTAATGAAAAATCTTTTCTCTTTTGTTAACTACATGATGTTTCCTAACAGCTTTTTTGATTGTGTCTTGATTTCTTTTTTTCGTTTATCATGTTGATAAATTCTACCTTAAATAGTCTTTTATCTCTTCATTTGCCTTTCGTGCACGTTTTTCTTCCCTGCCGGGCAGAAAATGCTCATCAGTCTTCTTTGCCCCCGGTTCACCACATAATTTGCAGTCATCGCTGGCCAGTCGTTTTGCTTTTTTGGCAGAAAGTGTTACCCAACAATGAGCTGTTATCATTTCCACTAGGGGCCCGCAAATGCTACTTTGCAAGGACAAAGAAAATTTCTACGATTCTGAGTCATAAGGTCCCCACATAATCCCGAAAGCATTACTTAGAGTGGTATTTACCCAGACTTCCGTGGCTCTGACCCTCACCGCACCTTGTTGTGGAAATGAAGTTGGGCCCGAACGTCCATTGCTCTTTCAACAGGAAAATGGACCCGCTGCTTTTTTAGCACGTCTTCCATCTCAATATCCTCAATGCCGTGATGTTCCCGACCCCAGTAGATGTGCTCATATCTTACGGCATACAGTCTACCAATGGATTATTTGCATGCCGGAATAATTGAGAAACAGGTGAAGTTCACGGAGATTACTTTAATCGCCGCCTGACTACTAATAAATAGGTTCACCTTAGAATTCTTAGATTGAGAAGACCAGGAATGTTTTGCGGCAAACTTGAATGCCAGAATCTCCGCCTGAAATACACTGCACTGATCAGGACATTTTAAAGACTCTATAATAACCTGTTCTTGGCAGAAAACTAAAGCTCAATTTCATTTTCTGATTTCGGTCTTTAGAAATATTTTCATTGGCTCGAGTACTTCAATAGACTATCTACTGTTGTGCCAATCTTAGGGAGTTTTTGCTCGTTCCTTATTTTCTTTTTTGGTTCTTATCTTCTTGTTTATTTTATATTGATATCCGTTTCGATTGTCTCTATTTTCAAGTTCGGAAATGAACCGGATTTATGAGTCCAAGTTCTATTCAATTCATTCTGGCTATTTGTATCAGTTTTCGGGAATTTTTGATTAATCATTAGTCTGCTTTGGAAGGCTTAGCATTGCCCGACCGAAATTTTTAAAGCGCTTATTTGGAACTCAGTTCTGGTAGCTATGAGTTAGAAAAGTGGCTTCTGCAGTAGTGTTTCAAGTATGAGATCTAGGTTGCCGTCTATATTGACAGGTAAATTTTACTGAAATATTGCTCACCGTCATCTCAGCTATCACGCGTTTTCCGTTCTAAGTTTTACTACGTAGGTGGGGCTTACGTTTTGGTGGTTACGTTTGTACATTTTAAATTTATTATCCCTTTAAATAAGCATAAACCACTCAGTTGAGCGGCTGTCTAAATTTAGTGTTTTGCTTTATTTTAAGTAGCATTCTAAATCCTATCTCAGGACCTATTTTTACATGTCTTCGTAAGGCCAATGGTAATTCCCTATGTCGCATTGACAAGAAGCTTCGAATGCTAGTGAAAAACAAGCCTACTTCAGTCTCCTTGCATTGCCTGCGAGAAGAAATATTAGAGAGGCTGAGGTGTAAAGAGTGCAAGAGAGAAAAAGGCCGGATTAGGTGAGGTATACTTACCAGATTATCTGTCGGAAATCAAATTTAAGACCACTAGTAAGCGTTGCCATTTTGGTTATTTTTTGAGCAGATTTGGATGAATACTTTTCACTTGGTGGCTCTATTTGAATGAAACCGTATTTCTGAAGTTTCAAAAAAAGTTAAAATCTTTTTTCACTTTAAAAGAAGACAAATGCTTTAGTCGCAAGAAAATCATGGACACTTAAGCTATAATTACACTATCTAAGTTCTCATCTAAGTTGAGTGTCAAAAAAATAAGTTTAGATTTTTATGAGTGTCAAAAAACCATTTGAAATTTTTATTTTTAGTATTACATTACATCTGAGAAATTATAATAAGTCCGCTAATTCTAAAAGTTGTTAAACTGGTACAAAGTGTATGGCAATACAAAAACAAGCATTTAATCCTGTAACCTTAAACAAGAATTTCTTTTAAAAAATTTGGTTGTTTTCCCAAACGCAGTATGCCTTGCATTACGAAATTTCAACTTCTTCCCTTATACACCCCTTACAATTTTGACAACGCGTTTTGTTTCCGGGACATTAATACAGATGTAAACACTCATTTGGAAGCAGAAGATAATATTAAAAACCTCATCTTTACTTTTAGAAAGAACTTGAAATTTTGTAATGCAAGGCATACTGCGTTTAGGGAAACAGCCTTTTTTTCTGGTAGTTAACGCCTCACGTATGATCTCATGTGCGATCTCATGTAGGATTCTTCAATTAAATAATGAAATACATTTTTAATTAGAAACAAAGGAAATGGTTTTAACTTAAGTAGTAAAACTTGAAGCAGTCATACGAGTATAAAAAAATAAAAATTAAACAGAATGCTGCTAAAGTGTAAATCTTAAAACCACCAACGACAGGAACAACAACAAAGGCAGAAGCACTACAATTTTATCATCAACGATAAGTACATGTATAGACAATACACACATACAAACACATAAATTGATGGATGTTGTATTTAAGTATTAAATACTATAGTTTATATTATATAAGGATGTAAGTCTGTTTGTTTGTGCCTACAAGTTGTTGTTAAGATGGCAGTTTACTGTTTGTAAGTATGTTTGTACGTGTGTAATATTTGATACTTAAACTGAGCATTAAGTGTCACTCTTGTATGCTTAACGCCTTAACAGTGATTATATGTTTTTTCTTCTCTCCTTTTTCTGCAACATATACAACACAAACTGTCATCATCATCAACCAGCTGACGATAAGGCTGATGTTGGTAATGGTAAGAGTAATGCTAAGAATATGAAAAACAACAAAGGATGAGAATAGTTAGGCCTTAGTTAAAGAAAGAGCATTTACTGTTATTGAGAAAAAAAGGACGAATAATTTAAAAAATTGCTTCAATTTATTGTAATACAAGAATTCAATGATGTGTTACTAGTCGTACATAAGAAAACTTACAAACACAACGTTCTTTCGTGCGACATCCTTGGCATTACAGAAATTCTTATATGCAGTAGAGGAGCATTTGGCTGTTTTAAAAATTTTAGTTTGAATTGCAAATTGAATGCGACAAAGAAACACACATACGTACATGCAAGATCTAACAAACAATATTGAGTTTAAAGATGATTTTTTCCTTTTAGATAAAACTGCTGCAAATATATTTAAAAACATTTAAATTCGTGTTCTCGTTGTGTGAATGCCATAAAACTTTTTTTCTATTTCCTTGCTTGCTTTGGAAAAAGAAAATAAATTTGGTAAAAGCATACTTTAGGGCGTATAAAAAAGTTTTAGGTATATTTTTATTTGCATTTAGGTTTTCTGAGAACTGCATATTTAAACGAAAAACAAAATCATGTGGTTTGATTGATTTTTTTTCGATTTCATTGATTTTTGAGGTCGTTGACATAGAATACTTTAAGAAAAGTTTTAGGTAATTAAAAGCTCATTTAGTTTTAAATTGAAATATTAAAATGCAAAATTTTTAGTTTTAAAATTTATTGTATTTTGGAACTCATGGTAAAGGTAAGAAACCATTTTGGTGGGAAATATGTGATTTAAACAAAACAGCATATGAGTTGAGTTAAAGTGGGTTTAAAAACTTTTTTGTTTTATTTTCTAAGCTTGAAATATTAGCAGCTGGAAATGTTTAAAGGCTTTAAATTATGGAAAAAAAATTTTCACAAAACAAGGAGAAAATAAGCCTGATCATTAGCGGTAACGTGTCCAATATACAGAATCGGAGCCTTACTTGTCCAACTGCTTGGTAGGCACACTACTAGTATTATCTCAACATGTCTTCTCTCCATTCTTTATTTCGCTCATATGTTTAAATGGGCTTGTGAGTTTGACTGAGCCATTTGTATACTGATCACCCTAAATGCAGGATCTCCCTTTTCCTTTCCCTCATCCTAATCGCCCTATCAGGATTCGGTATTTGATTTTTTGGCTTCATTACTTCACAGTAAGCTGTGGTTTAATTTTTATATATCTTTAAGTATATGTATATTGCATCAAAATCTTTCTGGTTTTACAGTCTACCGCCTTAAGTTTATAGCAATAGCCGCCAGGAAACGATCGTGCTCCTATGTATCAAAAAATCGTTAATTTTTTAACATTTCTAGTTAATTAACTTGATTGTTTCCTTTCAAAGGGTCTCTAGTGATCCTGTTTTACACAGCCATTCCACTCAGCCCCAACAGATTATTAAAATTTGCACGAGTGTACTTCACAAAGGACATCTTGTGTGAAATCGCTCCGAAGTTAATGTCTTCCTAAAGCCAATTCAGAACGTCCTCAGAGAACACGCAAACCTCAAGACTCAGCAATTGGAGAGGGTATGAGTGGGGGTAGAGTTAACGCAGTTCCAGATACAATCAAATTTCGGTAACGTTTTCTATTTATCACCTCCAAAGCAAGCCACATTCGGTATATTTGCTCTTAATTAAACCTGCATGTCCTTAAAGGATTTGACAAATACTGTCTGATTTTCTGGATTTCTATACACATTTCATGTTCTTTTAGCTAAAAGAAGCTGCAGTATTGTGAGAAATTTAGCAAAAATTCCAATGAAATTCCAAAGAAGTAATAAAGATTGTAACGTGTTAAATGTCTTTTAAAATTTACAAAACCCGCTCAAAGCTGTACACGTTTTTCTTATGCCTCAAGCTGGGTCATCATTGCAAATGTAAAATGGTTTGAATACCGCAAGCATATTTGGCCTTTCTAGCCGCGAAAATAATAGTTTTCGAAATGTTATCCAGTTTTATTTTCCGGCTGAATTATAACTCATTCTACCCAGGGTTATTTAACCATCGGTTAACGGTGTGTAGGGTGTAGAAAAACTGAAAGGTGATAAGAAAAGCAATGATTAAAAAAAAGACGGGAGTGAATTTTAAGATACTTGGTTTTGACAAAATAAGCCATATTTTTTCCAACAAACACAAAGGAAATAAGAGGAGCCTTGCCCTTGGTCTTATGTATGACTTAGGATTGTTCAAAACGACAAGTAAAATACGAAAGGCTTTGTGTTCGGCTGTGTACGATCGACTAAAATGCAAAACTACATCAACTTACTTCAGAGAGCAGGTACTGATACCGGTTCAGGTATCAGTAGCTGCTCGTTTTTGTTTTACTAAATTGTTACCTTTATACGGCATTTGTTATAAACCAAGTGAGAATTATAAAAGCTTTGACACTGTTTTGATTGTTTGAAGCTGTTACTCACAAACTTATTGAGAATTATCGAGAAAAGTGTCTTGTTGTAATGCTTTGTTACAGAACACGTTGCTGATAAAAAGCAATATTATTTTTAAATTTTTTTTTTTGCACATTTTTGGCTTTTATTCATTTTTAAATTAATTTATTTTTTTTTTCGGAAGAAATTAATGTTTCCCATTATTGTTGCAAGAAGTTTTATTTGAACAGACAAATTTTTGCCGATACTAGCCAAATAGAATGCATTTTTAAAATCAGGTATCTTTATCAGGCATTTTTAATATCAGGAATCTTCATCATCAGTAGTCTAAATGGACAATTCAAAGAAATTGTGCCTTTCATATACAATTACTTGTACTTTTACCAATTGCAAATAATATTGATTTATTTCTTTAAGCTTCTAAAACAATTCCACAATGCAAGAGTTGTTGCTTGTACATTTTAAGCATTCCATACGGTTTTCAGAAAGTACGGATTTAATTTATTTTAAAAACTTAATCATGTTTATAACCTCCTTTATTTCGTAAAATAAACATTTGCAAATACATAAACATGCATACATATGGAGCAAAATTCAATCTAACGTACCAAAGCGTAGCCCGGTATTTTTTCTTAATTAAGAGGTTTTTAGCTCAAATTTAATCGCGTTAAAAAAACTCGTAAAATTTATTAACGAGAAAAAAATTTTGCACTGAAAAAACTACTGAGTCCCTAGATTATCTCATGAAAGTTAATAATAATAATTGAATTATTTGATTGAAAATTGAATTGCAAAATGTAAAATGGCCTCAAACTGCCGGGCAATTTGGAAACCCTTATTGCAAAACAAACTAAATGCTTGTTGTTATTATTAGTTTTAATGTCTATATGAGTTTGTAAATGTATTTGTGCATTTAAAAGCATTGATATTAGTAGAATAATATTTATTTTATTTGAATCCTAGAGGAAATGTACTTAAAAGCAGTTGTACCTTAATGTGTATAGTTGTTATTCTTCTCTCAGTTACATAAGCACAAATACTTAAACACATATTCATGCTCACACACATACAAAAGCACTCTGCAATATACGGGATAATTGTATTCTGTTGTGTTTTTATTCCAAGTAAGAGCAAGTTTGTTTTTTCAAGCCAATAGCTGGCAGTTGTTTTTCTAGAATTGCATAGACGAAGCGTTATCACATGCACTTAGTTACGCTTGAGTTAATTCTCAAGTGGTGTTTATATGATTTAGTTTAAGTTATTTTCCAACTGCTGTGCGTTTTCTTCTGCTGCTTGTTTTGTTAAGGCCCCCTTTTTAAAATGAGCTTCTCTGGTTCTTTCTCTTGCTTAAGGATGTTTTAATTTTAAGTAAAGGAAATGCATACATACATTTGTAACTACATAGATAGAAAATAAACAACTACTTGGGAAAATCCATGTTTGCGTTTTGCAAATGCAAGCAAATCACAATACGAGCAAAATGCAAAAAAAAAATTTCTGGTAAAGTACCAGGATATTATGAAAGTTTATTCTTCTCATTCCTATTTATTCGGCTTTAACCACACACACATACTTATACTCACAGATATGGTTGCATGTAAATACTTTAAATTACAAAATAACGAACAATTTTATTAATGTTTATTATCATTGCTGTATTTAAAGTTTGAGGTACATTTTATGCAAATTAAATTAAATTGAAAAAAAAAATTGCTTTGGTTCACTGCTTAAAGTTAGCGACGCGTACGGAAGAAGTTAGAAAAGGCTTAGCCACCTCGCCTAAGACCATAAGTTGCATACGCCTTCGGATGGCTCGTGGATGGAGTCTAGCTCGAGTACTCACTTCCCAGGGTGCAGAGTACCGACCGCAGTGGAGCTATCTGGTGGCATGTGTGTACGTCCCGGGAAAATAGCGGATATGACAGTGGTGGCAGAGGACCTTGTAACGCTTGATAGAGTAAAATGGGCGGTGGATACCTTCCAGCCGTATAAGTCACCGGGACTGGACGGTGTTTACCCGTGTATGCTACAGAATCTTTCGACGCAGGGATTGCTACTTCTAACGAGGGTGTTTGCTGCTAGCATCACACTCGGCTACATACCCTTGAGGTGGAGAGGGGTGACGGTGATTTTCATACCCAAGGCTGGAACGGCCAGCCACTCGAAGCCGGGGGTTTTAGACCGATTAGTCTATCGTCTTTCTTATTTACGACGCTAGAACGGCTGATCGATCTTTATCTTAGGAACACAATTGATACGCATGTCATTAGTAATGCTCAGCATGCTTACCTCAGGGGTAAATCTGTTGAGAGTGCGCTTCATGATGTGGTGGGGCTCATAGAGCGCGGGTTGTACGGGAAAGAGTACACACTGGACGCGTTTTTGGACATTGAGGTAGCCTTTGACAATGTTTCGATGGAGGCCATTAGGAACACACTGAGGGAAATAGGAGTTCAGGGCATCCTTGTTGAGTGGATCTATTCTGCGCTTGGTAGCAGAATAATCAGCTCTGAGTGGGGAAACCCAGGGAAGACAGAGCTAGTTCTCTTTACCAGGAAGTACAAGGAGGCAGAGTTTGAGCTGCCAGAGCTTGAAGGGGCTCAGCTGGAACTAGCGGAGAGGGCTAGGTATCTGGATGGCAAGTTTTCTTGGAGGGCGAACGCAGAGGAAAAGGTTAGGAAGGCTATATACCAATTATGCCTGTAGGAACGCCATAGGTAGGAACTGGGGGTTACAGCCTGCTGTGGTAAATTGGATTTACACATCCGTTGTAAAGCCAGTTCTTACGTACGGTTGCCTTATATGGTGGAGAGCCCTGGAAGAGGGCGACATAGGAAAGCTCTTGACAAAGGTCCAGAGATGTGCGGTACTGGGCAATACAGAAGCCAGGAAAAGGACACCACAGGCAGCGCTGGATATCACTCTGCATCTTCTTCCCATCGAGGACTTTGTTGCTGGAATGGCGGCCAGGAGCTTGCTTAGACTTAGTGAGTCAGGTATGCGTGGGGTATGTTTGGATGGACATGCCGGCAGTTTGGGAAGGGTCGCGGATGTTACTTTTCCCAGAGTTTAAGTAACTTTCTCAGCCTACTGGCTTATGTCACGCATTGGAACCTCCATCACAGAACTGATCGCATTCTGTACCTTCCCGTGACCGTGGCCGTTATGTCATTAGTGTACACAGTTGTTGTTGTGGCTTTTCCTTACGTCCCATGGGAAGTTTGTTCACAGAGTACTCCTCCCTTGTAAGTTCCTCTAAATTACTCTCTGTATTTACACTCCCCCATCCCACACATATTATCCTGCGACTCAAAGAGCTGATAGCCAGTAAACGAATGGGTAGTCGGTTTCTGTTCTGTTAAAAGTGCCTGTTATGTCACATTTGCTATAGTGAAGGGGTTTCGTAATCTGCAACACGACTGAGAAAAATAAAGTGTTGAGGTAATCGCTTTTCCCTTCGTAAAGAGTACGCTGGCTATCGCAGAGCCAACTTAAGAATCCTTATACGAGAGAAAACGTATGAACATTTGCAGAAATGAAATTTCTTTTTGTCGTTAAATCTGTGGTTGAAAAAAAATATCAGAATCACAATTTTGTATCTCAAATTGTTGTTTTATTGTTCTAATGGCGTGGCATTAAAGGATCGACATCGATAAGCAGATGGCTTAATACGTCTACTTAGGCTACAAAGGATGATGAAGACAAGCGTAACTTCTTTTATTTTTGCAGTCAAAAGCTTCTTATCCCTTAGCCAATAATTTAAAGAGAATGAGAGATCAAGTTAAGAAAGGTTATAAGACAAAAGCTAAGGAAGACAAACAGTATAAGTCCCAAAAAGAAAAATATCTCAACTGGCCCTGTAAATCTTCCCTCTTTACTGCCCGTCATTTTATTCTATTGTAAAGCCAGTGATGTTTTCCGGTTAACACTATAAAACATAGCAACTTAGCTTAGTTCTTTGTGGAATATTTTTTTTTTTCAATCACTTGACTCTTTTGTTCTATAGTCACGTGCAGTTAAAGACAATCTCCTTTGTTGTTTATAGTTCTTTCTTATCCTTACATATTCTACAATATTTCGAAGTGCCACGATTCAATTTTTGCGTCCTACACCTAACTTAAGATGGAACTAATCTTAAAGACTTATAATAAATTTAGTGTTTGCTGATTTAAACTTTGAATTTATGTCCTTATTTTTCATGCAAAAAATTCTGTTTCTACGCTGATAAAATTACCAATCGATGTGCTTACGGCCTAATATTCCTATACAAGAACTAGTTATCGGTCTCCCGGTTCAATCTTTATATCTAATTAAACGACTAACTGGTTACTTATGTGGAAGTACCGCATGAAACCATAAAAGTCTGACGTTAAAGAAGTCCTTAAATTCATCCAGGATGCTTTATGGTATCCTAGAAACCTAGGCTTGACGAAGTGAGTTTTCAAGGCTACATTAATGGTGTTCTTTTTAACCTCTTCAACTGTTATCGACTTTGACATCTGTTTTCCTTAAAATCTTCACCTAAAAACACTACAGTCATTAGATTGGACAATGCACTCTCCGATCTCACGATATAGTCGCCGACTCTTGGTATCATCTATGTATCTATCATGAGTAAAAACTTTACACCCCTCATACGTGCTATCGGAGTTCATGGTGGTAGTAGTATTTAAAAGGGTTGATCAGTGGTAAGTGCACAAGTCTACCAGTCTTTCTTTTTGAGCCTTCTTTAAAATTCTTCTTTCCCTCCACTTCCACCCATTCTATCTGCTTCTCCAGGTATCACAGAGAGACCGAATCAAGCGACCCAAGTTAGCTGTGTCCTTTCCTTTAACGAGTGCCGATTCTACCTAACCTTACCAAATCGAAATTAGGTTAGGTTAGATAGAACAGGCAGCCGTTGAAAGAAAGGATACAGCTCACTTGGGTCTGCTTAATTCGGTCCCTTTGAGTTACCTGGAGAGGCAAATAGATTAGGTTGAGATGGAAGGAAAGAAGAAATGAAGAAAAGGATAAGAAAGAAAGAAAGAACAGAAAAATGAAGCAGACTTACCAGGGTCTCTAGTGGGAGTCGAACCCACAACCCCCAGACTGGTAGACTCGCGCACTTAGCACTGATCTACCGGGGCACCCAAATCGAAACTAACCTAACCTTACTTTTTAAGAACATATCAAAATAATTTCACAGGTTGTTTTGCTTATGCAACTGTGATGAAATAAATTTTATTAAAAACACATCTGGTAAACATTAACAAAGCATATCTTTTAATTTATTTTTCTGAAAAAATTTACTTTGTATTAAAGAAATAATAAGATTGTCGGGATATTTATTGTTTTCTAATATTCGAAGTGGCTGTTAGAATGTCTTTATATTTTCATACTTTTTTAGTCACAAGAATAATTTAATAATTTAAGACATATAATTAAATATTTATGGCCAGCTAATTATTTTTGCATTACATCAGTAATAAATATAAACGATTCTTTAACAGCTTACACTTCCGCTGCCTACGAAGGCATACAGCCAGGCGAAAGACATATTAAAAAAAAATTTCAAAATGTTGTAATAAATTCTTTCGGTTTTCACCTTTTCTTAGTTATTCCCTAAAGCCTTGTGTTTTTAAGAGCTTTCTTTACAAAATATCTTTTTTAAAAAAAGTTTCCTTAAGGTGGTTATAAACTAATATTTTAAATATTTAATTGTTGGCTTGAGATGTGGCTAACAAATACCGCAACATTGTCATTAGCCAACAAGTTGTGGGTGGTTTGATGGCAACAACAAACAATGTAACTTTTATGACCGAGACCTTGTTTTATCTAGAAAATTTAATAATAAGTAACAACAACTAAAGTATACACTTAAGTGATAAATATTGTTTGTTATTGTAGCTGAGATTTTGTACCTTTTCTTGTTCTTTATTCTAGTTTCCTTTTTATGGCCTTTTTTTGCAAACCATTGTATACTTTTTTCAGCCGTTGCAAGATGGTTACTTAATTGTACTTTGTCTTGAAGTGGTGTCTTAATAATAAAATGTTTTAAATATAAATATTTGTTTAAATTTATGCTAAAATTCCTTTCTTATATTTTAGTATTTCATTTTGTTTGAAGTAAAATTTTATCTGTTGTGTTCTATCTTGGGAATATTTTCACAGGCCACAAAGGATGTGGAAAAATATTATGCTTGTTTTCGTCTCTGTTTTATGGTAATGACTTTATTGGCTTGACAAAGGCATTATTTTAAGAGGAATTTTAAATATAAAAAAATTAAAATTTAAAGTGTTTTGGGAAATAAATTTGGCCACTTTTATTGGGGTTCTTTAAGTACCCTTTAAAATTAATTGTTTTGTATAAATTTTGCTCAAGATATCAAGTGAATGAAAATCTGTTACCTTTGGGATTTTTTTCTTTTAGACTCGGGTAACATTGTATGAATAAATACTTCAGCTTTTGTTTGGCCCATCTATTTTTAATTTCTAAGGTGTGCATACCCTGCCGATTTCAACGTATTATTTTAAAGAACAATAATCTTTGGTTTTTCAGTTCAGAATATATGTTTCTAAATTATCTTAAAGTGTAAATAGGATTGAACTAAAAATATCTCTTAATTTATAATAAAAGTTTTTTTCTGATGCATAGTTAAATTTTTTTCATCACACTGTACTTAACAACTCTTTATTTAAACTTAATATGTAGGTTTAGTCTACTTAAACAGTACGGAAAACTGTATGTTTATATGGATGCATAATAGTGAAACTAAACCAAACAAGCTGCCGTAGTTTTTAAAGTTTTAAGCTCAAATATACTTACATCTAGTTAAGCAAACCTAAATATAGACTAAAAAAAGTTCATGTAATTTTAACCCACAAACATTAACAAAGACCTAACTAAAACTGCTAGCAAACACTAGGACCAAGTTTATCTTGGTGGGGAGCTAAGTTCCCTAGTCTTAATTAAAAACTGCTATGTTCCCCATAGAAATACAAATACATTTAGCGTTTACTTTCATAAATTTTTTTCTAAGCAAGCATAAAAATTTTGGAAAAAAAGAAACAAGTGCAAATATACATAATACTAGATAACCCTAAAAGTATGCAATTTTAACCAAAAATTCATATTTTTTTCTTTCACTAAATAACATTTAGGTTTTACAAGTGCAATGTAATAAAAAATATAAAAAGAAAACTTAAAAACGAGATGAATATATATGATGATATTTTTTTTTTATTTTTGTGCTCTAAACTACATCTACAAATTTAAATTTTTTATTGAGGTTGGTTGGTTGGATTTTTCATGTAATTTAGGTTTTCATTTGGATGCATGTTCAGTGTTAAATAATAGTTTTGTTATTGTGCAAACTACCCAAAAAAATTGTAAAAAAATGCAAAAGGGGCTGGATTTTTTTTATTGTGGTAGATATGTTGGGGTTTTCTTTAGTTTTTTTTTCGCTTAAGTGGAAGGAAGGTTGCTCGTTTTGTTATAATAATTGCATATGCATGTATGGCATATTTTAAGGCAGCATATTTAGGTCAAAACTTTGGTTTTATGTATTTTAGTGCAAAAAAAAGAATAAGCTAGATATAAAATGGCTTAAAAAGAAAAAGTAGAGTTGAAAAGAATAAAAGTGAAAAGAATGTGGTAGATACATATTTCCTTAAAATTTTATAACTTTAAAATTTATTTAAATAATATGAAATTGTTTTAAAGAAACTTGCAGCATACTCTAAGGTACTAAAATCTTAAAAATTCAAAATGTATACACATTTGCCGAAGCAACAAATAAATTTTTTCCGAAGTCCCTGGATCTAGAACAGACTCATTTTTAGTAAGAAATTATTTATTAAAAATTTCTAAGCAATAGAAATAGCAATAACGCTTTATTCACGTTTTAAATCTAAGCCTAAAACAGTAACTGCCTTCTTTTGAGCACACTTCAGATTAACTGTTGTTGCTCTTGTATTTTTCTTCAATATAAAATCTATAGCAAGACTTACGGGGCTGATCAAATTTTTTCTACTGAATTTTGAAAGGGAAATTATTTTTTGGCATGCTTCTCAACAGTTATTTCGAAACCCTTTTGATTCATCTTGTTTCTTTATAATGACACAAAATAAAAATCATCTAATTCTAACTAACAAGACTTTATTTTTTCTACCTTTAACTTTATATAACAGGTGTGGCTTACTGGCTTTGCTAAGTAGGTTGGTTAGAGATGTATACAAATTCGTTTGTTATTTTTTTTGTACAGAAACTTTTGCATTTATATTTATCAATTTTTATAATTTAAACCTTTCTACACATAATTTATTTTATAGCCTTGTAGAAAACCTGACTTTATTCGTTTGTCAACCTATAAAGATTCAACAAAACTTTTGCTTTAAATTTGTAACAATCTTTTTTTACCTTAAATTTTAATATTTGCTAAGCATGAAATTTACCTTAAAAATTGTATTTTTGTGTGCACGTGTTGAATACCATTAACATATCTCGCTGCTGTGTTTTGTAATAACCAATATAAGAAATTTAAGTGTACTCCTAAATGTATGCTACAAAATAATTTTTCTTTGCGCCTTAAACCGTGTCGTTGACCATCATTAACGCATGTTTGTATCGTGTTTCTGCCAGGGTGAATGTTTTTTGTTTTTTATTGCTTTCAATGCTGGTATAAACAAATACATTTGAATACGAAATTTAAATTTTTATAGCTTTACAACACGCTAAAAACTAATGCTTTTATAACCATTTAGAGCTTTTTACTGTAACAAAGTATGAGACCGTTAAGCTGCTTTAAAATTTTTGGAGACTTCTTAAAAGCCTCTTATAAAAAATATATTATGACAAGTTGTTGTTGTTTTCTTTACTTTGCTTTGCAAACAAAAAGCCTAAAAGCAGGTATGTGTAGGTGTGTGCTTTTGCCAATGTAATGGTAAAGCCGTTAAATAAAATTATGATATTCATAAAATTTAATTGCCAAAACAAATTTCTTAATATTTATATAATCACTATAAAATTAATTTTAAATTTGCACAAAAGTAAGGCATAAAGCTTTAATGAATATTTTTAGTTTTATGTAAGGATAATTTAAAAAAAATTTACTGAGGTAAATTTAAACGCAATAATATCTAACCACTCGCCATTTACGAAACGTTATCTTATTATGAGAACTTAAATTTTGGCCTGGTACTGACTGGACTAATATCGATTACATTGTTTTAAGATTTGAATACTTATTGTCAGTTTGCTTAAGCGAAGCTTCAATAATAAAAATATGAAGAAAAACAAAAAAAAAAAAAAAAAAATTACGAAACATTGTAGGAGTTTTGCAAAATTTTTAATTTTTCAAAAAAATTAATGTTAACTCCGGCTTTACCAAGTCCTATATACCATAAAATAATACCAAAACAAAATAAGTTAACATTGGGAATTTTTAAAGTTGTTTTTTGTTAGACATTAGGCCTACATTTTAATTTCCCCCTAAAGCATGCTGTGTTTTTTTGTTGGTTTTATTATCAAAGTTGTAATTATTTTTTATATTTTATAATTTTTTTATATGTTTTTTAATGAACCTTCGCTTCTATAAACTGTAATTAAGTATTCGAATCTTAAAGCTTAATATCTAAAGTCAGTCAAGCCAGTATCAAAAACAACTTAGGGAAACTGTATCAATTTCAAACGACTGTGCCCACCATGTTGTAAGATGTTTTAAGCCAGCGGATCTGGATGTTTTTCCAATTTATCTATATGATCCACGTAGTTCACATTTGGGATTATTAGATCTTTGTGGATGTTGCTTTTGTTTTTTTTAATATGCAAAGAAGCATCAGCTTATATTCTTTCAACTTTGTTTTGACGAAGTTGAAATTGATTTTTGTTAGAGCCGGAAGCAGTGTATCTCGTCGCACTCATTGATTTCAAAATTGAGTTTTAGAGTTGAAGTTTATTCGGACTCCCATAGAGCACTGAAATGTGTACATCGGATAGGGCCTCTTCGAACTTCTACGGATTACGCGGGGATAAGTGAAAGATAGAGACTATAGAAGACTTTCTACGCCACTGCCCTAGAAGGTAGATCCGCTGACAGAGGTGGCTAGGAGAGAGCTTTTTTTAAGAAATAAGTAAGTTTTTTGGCTGTGAGCTAGGGATCATCATATAGTTAATCAAAGGCATTAGGTGTCTGGGTAAAAATGTGGTTTGAGCGCCAGCCCATGATTGACGAGGACTGACGGGCATACTGTCCTCTGGGTGGAGGTGGCGAACTCATTCTCCGCTATTCTTCCTAACCTAACCTCACCATTATATGCTTGGTATTAGCAAAAAAACTAATTGTAATATTTATGAGAAATTCATTAAAAACTAATGTAAAGGGAAATAAAGTTTCTTCAGAATCAGCTTAGTTTAAAATGAAATAATTTTCCATATATTCTGGTTTGCTTTCATTGGCAATAGATTCATCTCCAGCAGAGTGGACCAGGTAGTACTAGGAATGCATAAAATTATAATTTTTAAGTTTAAGCTTTTCCGCCTTTCTATATAGCGACGTAAATATCACTGTTCAAGCATACATTTTTTTTACAAATTGTCTTTTGAAATTAATATTTGTTCTTGCATTCTTTTACTTTTAGCTTAGACAAAAGATAAAAATTGTTTCAATAAATTCTATTTTACAAATTTTTTTTCTTTAATGACATCCATTTTAATTTGTTATATTTGCATAATATTTACCTACTTTTTCAGGATAAGAAAATCACAACTCCTAAAACAAGAATGCTTAAGGACTAAAAAAGCCAACTTACATATGTACGTTGAAAAAGAAACAAAGCGTTAAGAAAAATATTTGTACTTTATCCACCAAGCAGCCGTCAGACGTCTTGTCTTGAGTGCTTCTGACTACTTTGACAATGTATTAGAAAAACTAACCAAAAAGGAATCTTTTTCATTTTTATACATTATTTTTGCTATTTTCTTAGAAGATGCTTTTCTTTTTGTTATTTAGTAGAGCACGTTGTGCATAAGTCGGGCAGAAGGATATAGAAATTTCAACAAAAAAAAATGTTGTTAGAAAAATTTAAGAAAAAAGTGTATAAAGAATTATAGTTTGAATTTCTTAGATATTTTTCTGTAAAATATACATATATTTTATGCCAAGTCATTTTGAATGTCTTTGAGAATTACACTGATTTCTTTTACATTAAAGATTCACTTGTATATCTTTCCGCTCCACTAGCCACATTTTCTATTCAAAACAATTTGCATTTGTTTTCTTAGGACACTCAATACTTAGCATTTGCAACCAAACATATCTATGCAAAGTTGCTACATATGGATGCTTGATTTTAGTCCCTACAGTCTTTAAAGCAATTCTTTTTAATTCATTTTTATACCCTTCACATAGTGATAGGGTATATATCACTTTGTCATTCCGTTTGTAATATCTTTTTTATTCATTTGCGACCCCATAAAGTATATATATTCTGGATCCTTATAGATAGGGAAGCAGATTTAGCGATGTTCGTCTGTCCGTCTGTTGAAATCAAGTTTCCGGGGTCAAATAAAAAGATACATTGTCAAAAGATAATGTTGTCAAACTATTAGAAATATCCTGGAGACAATCGCTATTTAAAATCAGCAAAATCGGTTCACTATTGACCGAGATATAAGCGAAAATCCAGAGTAACCCATTTTTTTTAGGACAAAACCCATGCATATATCCCAATATATCTCAGTAAGTATAGTCACTCTTGCCACAAAGCTTGGCACGGATACTTCTAAAGAAGGGACCTAAATAATGGAAAAAAGTTTTTTCAGATAGGACCAGGGGAAGGGGTTTTTTTCCTACAAATTTACAAATTTGGTGAAATATTTTATGCGCTATATCTCGTAAACTATAACAGCTATCGACTTAAAATGTTCTACAAAAAGTAATTGTACGCAAAGACCTACACTTTAAAGAAAAAATTTTTTGAGTGGGGGCAAAAAAAGTGGTAGCTCCCATACAAATCGACAATTGTTATAAAATATTCGATACGCTTTATCTGGGAAACTACAACCGCTATCGACATCAAATGCTCCACAAAAAGTAATTTGACAAGAATGCCTACGCTTTAGAGACAAATATTTTTGAGTTGGGGCAAAAAAAGGGGTAGCTCTCATACAAATCAACAATTTTTATGAAATTTCCGATCCGCTATATCTCGGAAACTATAACAGATATCGAAATCAAATATTATACAAAAAGCAATTGGACGACAAGGCCTACGCTTTAGAAAAAAATATTTTTGAGTGGGGGCAAAACAAGGGGTAGTTCCCATACAAATTAATGATTTGTATGAAATTTTCGATACGCGGTATCTGGAAAACTATAACAGCTATCGACATCAAATACTCCACAAAAAGTAATTGGACAAGAATGCCTACGCTTTAGAGACAAATATTTTTGAGTGGGGGCAAAAAAAGGGGTAGCTCTCATACAAATCAACAATTTTTATGAAATTTCCGATCCGCTATATCTCGGAAACTATAACAGATATCGAAATCAAATATTATACAAAAAGCAATTGGACGACAAGGCCTACGCTTTAGAAAAAAATATTTTTGAGTGGGGGCAAAACAAGGGGTAGTTCCCATACAAATCAACAATTTTTATGAAATTTCCGATCCGCTATATCTCGGAAACTATAACAGATATCGAAATCAAATGTTCTACAAAAAGTTATTGGACATCAAGGGCTACGCTCTGAAGAAAAAAATTTTTGGATGGGGGGTGAAGAAGGGGTAGCTCCCATACAAATTAACAATTTTTATAAAATTTTCGATTAGCTACTTCTGGAAAACTATTACAGCTTTCGACTTCGAATATTCTACAAAAAGTAATAATCAAATAATTCATACATTTTGGGGAAAAAGTTGGAGAAGAGCAGGGGGACTAGAACATTTAATAAGTTTTATTAACCTTTAAATATGCATAATGTCGAATACTTGTAAAACTCTCGACCTCAAATCTTCTTCATCTATTTTTATTATTCATACGAACGTTAAAATTTTGTTATTTTTTCTACGAACTTTAAAACTCGCACAAGGTTTTTTATTATATTGTTTGTAGTACAAAATTACTCGGCTGGATATATTTAAAGACCAATGTGAAGGGTATATAAAATTCGGCACAGCCGAATATAGCGCTCTTACTTGTTTGATTTTACTTTTTATTTGGTTTAATTTTAAATTTACGTGAGAATCAATTTCTGGCCTGGCAGTAACCAATAAGTGCATTTTTTTCAATTATATTTTTTTCTGGAAACGTTCTAGAACTGTTGGAAATTTTAAATACTATTTGAAAACTGTTGTTATGTAAAAAGGTTTGGTTTTCAGTATCCTTTTAAATTAGGGGATTTACAAGTTGTTCTATTATTAACTGTTGTTATAATGTTATAAAGTTTTACAATTGTTTTAAAACATTGTTTTAATCTTTCATACAAAAATAGCCCTAAATAAATACTATGTATGTCGTATTGTTTGCATATTGAATTGCCAAAACATTTCCGCATACACCTGCGCCGTTTGTCCAATAGTTGGTGAAGGTTTTTAGCCCATTTTAAAATTTTTTAAGATTATGACAATAGGAAATAATAGAACACCTTGTGAATCCCCAAGATATATTTTGTGAATATCCAAATGTATAAAACTAGTAGGAAACCAAGATTTTTGAATGATATGTTGAATATCTAGCTTTAACCCTATAAATAAAATAGAAACAAAACAATTTTACAATAAAACCTTTTTAAGAAAAAGAAAAAATATTTTTAATGTTTAAAATGAAGTTGTTTGAGCTTGACTTCCAGGAACTTGGGTTTTATCGATTCGAAAAAAATACGAGAATATCACCATAATGAACCTTTATCGATAAGCACCAGTATATGCGGAGTTCTTTCGTATCACAGTGGTATGACTTAACATATTTTTGTGTAACGTATAGATCCTAGGTCCTTGCTCTCAGATTATTAAACGTAAGCTTTGAACAATCGAACGGCGTAAGAAACTTTTTTAAACATTTGTGTCTTTGGCGGCCCCCACTAAAATTTTCTGACAAAATGCTTGAAATCTTAGCATGTCTTTTTTAAAAGGCTTTTTTTTATTTTTTTCAAAAACGAGCAAACTGATATATAAAGAGTGGAACTGGAGAGTTCGAGCCTTCTATAAAAGTGATCCCTACAAAAATGCATAATGCAATTCTTAAAAATACATTTTCTCAGATAATAACAGTGCAATAATATATGACTATTTTATTGTACTTTTTCTTTGTAAAATTTTCACTTTTACTAAAAAGTTTTTTATTAAAGATTTATATTTTTTTATATTTCAGTTTGTTTTTAATAAGAATTGCTGCC
Organism: Melanophora roralis; assembly: GCA_963583895.1. Taxonomy (NCBI): domain Eukaryota; kingdom Metazoa; phylum Arthropoda; class Insecta; order Diptera; family Rhinophoridae; genus Melanophora; species Melanophora roralis. Next base: position 23,713,371 of record OY757188.1, read on the forward strand.
ACCCAATTATTTAATGGGTGCAACAAATTTTACCACAAACTTTCTCTTTTTTTTGCCTGTTTCAGACAATTAATAATTTTGTTTCGTGATTGGGGAAGTTACTTTACTTACACACTCTCTTCATTTATTTCGTTTAAAGTATTAAGAAAAGTCGTACATCCTTTTTTTCAATAAAAAATATTTAACGCCTATTTATATGAAAACATTTAATTTATCTCATATATTCCTTATTAAAACTAAATTAAAATTTTAGCAGTAAAAATATATTTCGCTAATAGGTTGCTAATTTGCAAGAAAATTTACATCAGCTTAACAAAATATCACGTTTCTTATAAAATAACTTATGAGTTATTCTTAGTGAAACACTTTCCTATAAAGCAGGCCCCAACAGAATACCACTGTGCGTATAAGTTATATTCAACATGCCTGTTAATTATGTATTACTCATTCGTACAGCTACAAAAATTAAAAGTTTACAAATGTTTTTATCATTATGTTTGAATTACGAAATAAATAAATATGTAAAAATCGTAAAGGAAATATTTACATAAAAACATATATTTTTATTATCTTTTAAAAAGATTTTTGTTGCTGAGTGCAATGGTTTCTTGTAAATCGCTACAATTTGTCGCTAGCACTATTTGATCGTTACTAAAGTGCAAATGTTGATACATACATATGTATATGCTATTAAACTCAAAGTAAACTGAAAATCCATTATGCTTGTTTCCCTTTTTAATTTTTAAATATATTTTTTCCTCCCAAAATTTCTTTTGAAATAAAATTTCTAAATAAATAATATTTTTTGAGTTTTTTTTTTTTTTTTTTTTTTGGGGAAAAAAATTATATTTAAAATTTTTTATTAATTATTTATGAAGGTTATTATTTTATGTTTACTTAGAATATATATATTTCTAAAATAAAATAAAATCGAAAAAGAATATTTCTTAGCAAAAATTTAAAAAATCATAAAGTACCTATTAATTATTAAGAAGAAGATTCGAAATCAATTGTTTAACAAGGACTTAATAGAAAACTAAAGTTTAATATTATTTAGATAGTGTAATTCACTTGAACTTCTTTGAACATATTTTTCTCACTGAAGATTCGTAAATAATTATTATTTACAGTCACTGCATTTAACTATTTAAATGACAATTTCCTATATATTTTATGTTAAAACATAAAAAATTTATTATAACGGAATCTTTTACGGCATAAATGCAAATTAAAAAATTAATTTTAAATTCTTTTTCCAACCCGTTTACTTATTATAGACTTTCTTTAAAGTTACATATTTTAATTACCATAAAAATACCTTGTTAAAACATGCTTTAAAAAAAGGCACTTAACTTAATTGAACAAACTTATTGTTAGCAATTAAGACTTCTTATAGTCTATTGTAGTTTTTTGGGTATTAAACAGAATTAAAAACACTGTTGTCTTAGATATGCTTATAAAGAAAAATGTGAGTCAAATAGGTCAAGGCAAAATTGTCCTTTTCTAAAAGAATTAAAGCGCAGTTTTTAGCAGATTCGCCACCTTCAAAGTAAAACACTTTCTTTAAAAAAATTCAATTAATTCAAAAATACCTTATGCTTAAGAAATTAAAAATTTAATTACTTTGACTTTTAACTGGCAAAACATTAATTATAAAAAACCACAAAAAAAACAACATAAAATTAAAAAAAAACAAACCTATAAAATTTCAACAACAGGAATCAACAATTTACATGAATAATTCCTTTAAAAAATAATAGACTCTTGTGTTCAAAAAGAACTGTGAAAAAATTGCGAAAATAACTGAAAATATGAACTCATAAAGGCTTCAAAAAGGTTGAAGAATACAAGAACACACTAATACTCGTACTTATGTATTTATACACATACCTACGTATATATGTACGTACACAAATAATATGTCTCTATTTTGCTTACTGGCTCCTTCTGTTTGTTTTTATTTTTATTACCACCTTGAAGAAAGTGCAAATAATAATAATAAAAAAAATGTGTAATTTTTTTGCGTGTTGAAAAAAGGTACTCTTAGGTTATTAAAAGTAACCTAAATAATTTTTGTTATTTTTTATGTAAAAGTGTTGCATATTTTTAGGTTCAGCATGAAAAACTTTAATATTTTCTTATTTAAATTCTTAAATATAGTACATCTTAAGCTAAAAAATAATATTAAAAAGCATACAATTATTTTACATATTTTTTTTAATGCTCACGTTTTTATAACTTTCATGTTCATGTTCATTTTGCATACACACACAGACATTATTTTATGAACAACCACACATACTACGAACTTTACTTGGATTTTGTGTAAATTTTTTCCACTATTCCTTTTTGCCTATTTTTGGGGTTATTCTCATGTATGTCATAAAAATGAAATATGGGCCTAATGAAAAGTAAATTATAACAAAGTGTTATTACTTTTGCTACTGGTTGATTTGGTTTTTAGTTTTGTGTGCAGAGCGGTCAAAAATTATGATATAAAATAGGAATATCACATGTTACCGCACATGCTAAAATCACGCAAAGTTATTAAGTTCTTTAATTTCTTTAAGAGATCATATAAGTTTTTATGTGGCTTCATAAAAACGCATCATTGGTTGGTGTATAGAGATATTGTAATTGACTAACTTTTTGTATATTTGCTAATGACTTGGCATTTGCTTTATGATATGACTTACGAGAACGGCGAATATTTTTACCCTTTGCTATTTTATGATCAGATCTCAGATTTTAGTTACTTTAAGAGAACGAATAATTTACCAAGACTAAATGAAAAAATTATCTAAGAACAGGTATGCACACCTTTTACCTATTACCATTTTATGTTTGTGGTAATCGATATTTTGGTCATGGGTATTCACTATCTTGATTATGGGTTATAAAATATACGATGCGCCTAGAATATGGGTTTTATAATCTCAGAGCAACATATGTATGATAACCCATATTTAAGATTATAGTTACCTATAATCAAAGTAATTATTAACACAAATATATAATGGCAATTTTAATCATAATTATGATTGCATTTCTCGCTAAAATGTTACTTCAATTATAGTATGATTGTGCGGTCATAATTTAATCTTCGTAGCTATACAATGATAAATTATTCGTGATCATGTTTCCGTGGCCCCACTCAACCATGTGTTTTAAGCAAGTATGGGTTATTTAACTCACAATGGGCCTGGGGGCATCCGGGTCGAGTTGGACTCGCCACTACCCTTCGTAATCTCACAAATTGTAGTATAATAATTCAAAATCGGACAAAAGTTTCACTTGATTTGTTAAAAATTATAGCATCCGTTACTATAAAATTTTCTCTTTCTTAATTTAAATTTAATTAAAATAAATATTTTTATGAGTAAAATAATTTCCCGCTATAAGCGTTTTAACTTTACAGCTGTAATGTAAACATGAAACATATGTATAACTTTTTGCGTTGTCTGTCTACATTTGCAATAAATGTTTTTGTTTCATTTACATATGTTTTTCTTAACAACAAAAAGATTATTAATTTAAATATGCCAAGAAATACGCACTTACACAGTAAGCAATTCTTCTACTGTTTATGTTACAGGATGTGTTCATTTACTTTTACCTAAGAAATTCTTGAATGCCATAATCATAAAAATAAAGTTTAAAGTTTTGAAAATAAGTTTTTGTTTTCGGTAAGTTTTAGTTTCGAGGGCAAAAGGGAATTAAAAGTGTTTGCTTTAGTTTTAAAAAATTACGAAAGTTTGTTCGAAATATGTTTATGGGTGTTATGGATATGTGTGCTTGTATTGCACATACGCATGTGTGCTTTAGGTGTTTTTACAAAGTTGTAACACTTGCTTTTGGTCATGTTACTTTCTTTATTTGTTTTATATTTTTACATAATTTAAAGATATTAAGATTAAAATTTTAAATTTTTAAAAGTTTGTAAAAAGGTTTTTATGTAAGAATTTTTAAGGAAAATTTCAGGCTCAGGCTCATGGTAAACTCAGTTTACTTGTATCAATTAATGTACACCTTCTGGGCTACAAAGATTTGCTTAATTAATTGTGTTGTTTAAATTGTATTTTATTATCTTTTTTTTTTTGAAATCTTACATTTGTCAAAAAAATTTTTTTAACTAAAATAAACATTTTTACAAAAGACAAATTAGTTTATACAGTTTTAGTAAACTCATCTTTTGTGTGAATTTTAAAAGACATTTTATATTCAGTGAAAAGTACAACTAAGGTATAACTAAACTAATGCACATGTAAAGTTGTTCATATATGTATTAAGGTTTTTTCAGACATACATATTTTATGTTCTGTTTTCCTTACATGTTGTTGAACCAATCATTAAATTTTTATAGTTGAATGATTTGTTCGAAAGTTCATAGATAGGAAACCTATTTGCACATACATAAAGCCCATTTGTTTTATGATTCTTTAAAGCCTTGCAATTGAAATAATCATATATGTAAATAAAAAACTATTTGTCTTAAAATAGGCAGGCAAAGTAAATGCTACAGCTTTAAGAAATTAAGGAAATAAAATTTAACAAAATGGAAAAAGGCAGTTCCATTTTTACTTAGGCTGAAGTTCAATACTTAATAAATTCTAATTTTTTGCAAATGAAGAATATAATATTTTTAGTTTTCACTCTATTAGCGTTAGTTAAGAAAGGAAAATTTTTACCGATACTAGCCGAAGAGAATTCATTTTCAAATTAAAATTATATCATAAAGCCTCTTCCTTGAGTTGTTATTTATTGTTTTGGTGGTAAAAATCATCCGTTTATCCCACGAACTAAGCCAAAGGTTTTTTTTTCTTTTTAATTGTTTTTCGCCTTCATACTGATGTTAATCACCATAAGCTGGCTCTAATTCAGGTGGCGGAGGGAAATTTACCCCCTCCCCCCTATCAGTAACTTAAACTTCACATTTGAGTCATTAAAAAAGTATTGGTAGCCATTGAACAAACGTTTCATATATTTTATTAAACAAATGTATTTGATATATGAAGACACAAGAAAATCTTGTCTTGAGGTGGGAAATCAAATACAAATTTCTGCACTTCAACAAAAAATAGAAAATCGAGAACATTTGTTTTCTATAATAAAGGCATAATATAAGTACCTTTTCGTGGACATCGAAATGATGGTCCTTGCTATATTCAAAAAATACAAGCTCGGAAGGTACTTTCCCTTCACTTCTGCGATTTCGTATAGATGCCGGAGATAAAATTTTAGGCCACCGTTTCTAAGTTTCCCTTTAAATGATTTAATTATATCAAAAACAATTCAAAATGAAAGAAATAAAAGTTTCCAAAACCTTATTTTAGAAATTATACAAAAAATTATTTATGACACTAAATACTATTCGAATATTTTTGAAGAAACGACTGATGTATCGATAAAAGCCAAAATTCTTTAGCTTTAAGGTATTTTAACGTAAGCAAAAAGTTAGTAAAAGAAAGTATAGTCGGCTTTATTGAAGCACTTAAAGATGCTTTAACTGATACTGGCGATGACGTCGTAGTGTCAATTAATGCGAACACACTATCATCAGTAGTTTTAAGAGCCTCGGCTGTGATCAACAATTATGGAGGAGAGGCTTAACGGCTTAGCAGTGTCTCATATACAAAATTAGTTGAAATTGATGATAATGTCGTGCTTAAAAAATTAGCTTCAACAGAAACCATAAACAATTAATTTAATAAATTTTTTTTTCGCGGTTTACGTTATTATTATTTTAATTGAATTAAACTTCTTTGTTGAGTTTTTATTATTCATCAAACCACATTTACAATTCCCCATTTTCTACAAAAATAGCCGAATTTTTCTCTACTTTTTAAAAGGTTCCAATTACTGCTCACAATGTTCAACGCAGCGCCTCCAGGTAGCAATTTTAGTTGCTGATCACAAGCAATAACTTTGGCACATCGATTGCTGATTGCTTTGGATAGACAAAATGGGAAAAAGTAATTTCATTTGTTTTTATAAAATTATGCATATGTTTAAATTGAGCTAAAAAAAACTTAAAATTAACTCTTTAACATAAATTTAAGAGATGTATAGACTAAGACTAATATAGTGTATTCCAAACACACAACTGGTTTATAACTTTTCCTTTATATTTTATTAATATTAATTAAATTTCTACTTAGAATAACTTAAATTTAATTATAGATTTTAATAGCCTATTTACATTCACCTAGAACTGTTTTACGTTTCTAATCTTTGCCATTAATATATCAATCATAAAATACAATTTAATAATATCCAGTTGTTTGGGTTCGTATTTCTGTGTGTTGGCGTAGCATCCATGGAAAACTATAAATTCAATTTAATATTGATTAGTAATAAGATTTGACGTCTTTGACAGATGGTTACAATATATAAACATAAATAAAAAAATAAATAACTAACAAATGCATCAAGAAGGTGGAATATGAAATGCTATACATACATACATACGTACATACATATGTCAAAGGATATTAATGTAAGTTACACTTGCGAAATCCATACATATCTAGAGACCTGTATTTTATTCTTATGAACAACTTTTCTTAATTTTTGAACTCACAGATATACATACCTACATATATACAAAAATGAACATACATTAAAGCAATATGTATTTTTATAAACATAAAATTGTATACATATCGATTTGAAAATAATTAACAACAACATAAATAGAAAAACCATCAGTATTTGACATTTATGATATTAATGATTACTCAATTGAGTAAATTGAAAATAAACACATACATGTTTAGATTAGTTTTGACAACAAATGGACAAGTTAATATATGTTTTATTAAAACATGTTAGATGTCTGATAGAACCCTGTCGGATATTCAGTAGTTCACTTCAAAATTAAGTCACTTAAAGAAAATTTCCTTAAACTCCGTACAAAGTTGACTACAAATTCAAGCTGAACTACCCAAAAGTTGAAGAACACACTATAATCTGTTAAGTGGTGCATTTTTTTTTTGTGGTGTACTCTATGTAAGTTTACTATAATAAGTTTTGGTATACGTTGTTGTGGACTAGTAGTAAGAGTGCAAATTCGACAATCTTGAAAGCAGTGGTTTAAATCCCACCAGTTAGCCGAATGGTAAAGTAAATAAATTAAGTTTCATTTCTGAGAGTTATATTTGCATAACTTTCACTGTTATTTCCCTCTTTTTTTAGTATCAAGTATTAAGACCCAAGTCTTATCTGTGCCCCTTCCTCTCGTATAAGGGCAATGCTTGTTAAAAAAAGTTAAAAATTTAAAAAAGAAACTATTTTGATAAAATTTGTTCCTTTGGGGGATTTGAAGCCAGGACATCTAAAAATTGGGAAACTTTGAAAAAGCTGCAATGTAGCTGACTATAAGTTAGTTAAAATTTGTGAATCGGGTAACCGATTACTTTCTAGGACATCACAATATAAAAATGGTTAGTTGCTAATAGAGTTGGGTCAATCGGTTACTTTAGTTTGTTTTTGCCAACAACCTCGTTCGTTTTTTCCACGAACCACAATGTAATTTAAATAGGGTTCGGAGATTAAATGAACTAGGTTGTTGGCAAAAACGAACTAAAGTAACGAGTCGGGCACAACTCTAGTTGCTAACATTGAAAAGTAATCCAAGTGCCAGTTACCACTAGGTGCGGAGTAGTAAGTTTAAAGTAAATTTTAAGTTAACTTGAATTACGACAGGGTAGGTACTACTTCACCCAGCTATACACACACACCCACACAAACAAATGTATGTATTAGGGTGGGTCAATTTGTATTGACGAAAAAAAACTGATAATTCGTAAAGCAAAAATAAATTCAGCTGAAAATTAAATGCAACTTTATAAAATCAACATTAGATTTAAAATCAAATTCTATCCTGCGCAGATCCACATAAAGGAGTTGAAGGGACGCTAATAAATTTGAAAAAAAGAAAACTTTAAATATAATTGGAAAAATCTCGGAATATATAAATATTTCTTTTCTTTTTTAGAAACAGAAAAAAATATATCAAAGACAAGGTAACTTGCTTTCGAATGCCTTGTAAAAGTTCAAAGTCGGTTTAAAACATAATGGGTTACAAACACTTAAATGTTGAGGTACAAATAACACACTGCACAGTGGGCCAGGATTGGAATTTTTCGTAAATGATTTATCCACTTCTTTATGTGTTATCCGTTTGAAAATTTTTCTTGGGCATAGCAGAGTGGCATTTAAGCTAATGCTTTCAGGATAAATTCCTCCATTTAGCTCAGGTGACGTGCTATAAAGGCGCAAATAAGGCACCTTGGATAAGAGAAATTTTTTTCAAAATTTTATTTTTCTTGGTATTTATTCAATTTCATAAATTTTGTGTACACTTAATCTTGCATTATATCCACCAAAAAACTTTCTTGGGAAATGAAAAACAACTCTCCATCTTTCTAAATGATGTTTAAACCTGCACTATTTTTAATTAACAAATTTCTTGTAAACACTATAATATTCAGAAAAATATTCAATTTAGGGAATTCGTTATGAAACAAAATAGAGCAATCTGGGCTCCGCAATTATTTATTTGGTGTATAACTAGCCCTAGACCAGTTCTAGGCTTTATGGTTAAAAACACAAAAAAACAAATAGTTCGGAAACTTTGGTTAGGTTTTTTGGGAATCAGTCTTTTGTCCATAACAAAGAAGTTTCTCTGAGAAAGCATTACGAGCTTATCTTTCTCTAAAAGAAATCTCAACCGGAAAATGTCTAAGTTCAAAGTTTTTTTTTGTATATTTCGATACAGTTGGCTCAGGTGTTTTGCTAGCCTAACCCCGATTGTAGGCGTTTTGGCAAAATTTTTAAAAATCCCCATTTTGGAATTTTTGTTAGCTTTCTTAGGAATATGGGGATTTTTTTTTATTTATTTATTTCTTACTTTATTTTCTTCTCTATTTGCGTAAAATTTCACAGTAATATCCATACTGTAACAATGTTTTCCAAACACAGCTTTACAATCCTTAAGTCTATTTGCGCAGGATAATCAATATTTGCAGACCCATGGTCTCTAAGGAAATTTTTCTTATAATTTCACGTAGATTACGTTTTTGATATACGATTTTTGGTGAAAAAAAGTTGATCCCCCCTAATATGTATATATGTACGAATAAATAAATGCGGCAACTGATTTGGAAATATAATAGATGGTCTATTACATTGCAAAAGCAACCAGTATAAGGAATAAATTTCTATTTTATTAATTATATTTCAATAGAACTTTTTTCTACCTCCTTTAGCAAAAATCAAATCAATACTAAGTCAACAACAAGAAAGCACAACAAAAACAAAAGTTCCCCCCTTCAGGTTTCAGTACAAAAATAATGCTTCTTTTTTTCTCTTTTCGCTTTTGTTTTCTTAAGATGAAAAGAATTTGTAGAAATCTATAAGGACCCCTTGGCGTTTCCGCTTATTCCTGCTACGGTGTTCACACTAAATTAGTCTTTTTTTTTCGTTTCTGTTTTTATAAATGATGTCTGTTTGCTGTTAGAATGGGGGTTCTGTTTATGATAGCATAAATCTTTCAAAGTAATTAAGACAACTTAGGGTCTTTTGTTTACGCAAATTATATTTAGTTTTGGCGGCTGTCTTACAACTCCTTGCAAATTATAACCTCCAATTTACAACATGTGAATTCACTAGGTGATTACTACACCATTGTCCTATTACCAGCATATATTTACGCCAACAACCACACTTAGCATTTAGAACAATGGAATCTAAAAGCAGAAGGAGATTGGCAAAATTTGTTGCCTATTCAAAAGACAATAGTTTGCTGTTTTACGATATACATTTGAAGTCTTCTTTGAAAATCAAACTTTAGAAATTTGTTTTGCATTTCTAATAATATTTAAGCAATATTTAAATAATAATAAAAGACTGAAAATAAATACCAAAATCAAAGAAAAAAGAAAAGTAGAATAAATAAAAATTAGTAGAATATATAAAACCAACAAGACCTATTATTTTTAATTTCCAAAGAAAAGTCAAAGTTAATTTAATTAATTAAATTAATTAATTTCTTGCAAAACAAATTAATTTGGCTTTGAAGGATGCCTTTAAACGATTTAAAAAATTACTTTCTGTCAAGTTACCATGTCTTGTTTTAGACAATTATTGTTTTACAAACCACTTATTCGAAAACAATTTAGAATAATCGCAAGGAATCTTAATATCCTTAGAAAGAAAAAAATCATAGATTTAAAAAATCAACTACAATTATTTGAATTGTTGTCATTATGTGTTTTCTAACAATGGCTCATCTCAAGAAAACATTCTAAATGGTACTGTCGTAGGAAAGTTTAGTTTAAATCTTAAACGAATAAGAAATTTGTAAAATCGGTGTCATTTGTAAGCATGTTCTTTTGCCTTATGATATGCTTTACTTTTTAAGGTATGCTTAATTGAGAAATGAACTAGCAAGAGTCGTACACAAATACGTATGTCAAATGTCACTTTTCTTTTGAACAATACCAGAGAGTCATTTAATATTTCTAGTAGATTAATACTAATTTCGAGTCCTTTTCATAGGCGAGCATGTCTAAATTGAATTTTTAGGGTCGCAAATAAATATTATTAAATAGTTAAGACAAATTCTTCTCTTTGTAAACCGTATACAAGTAACTCTGTCGAATTCACACCAAACTCACACCATCGGCTCCAAATCGAGTAATTGATATTTTAAAAACATTTAATTTAAAATTGATTCGGTTTGTAGAAGGGGCGAAAGTCAGAAATTCCTTACCAACTTAAGACTACAGAACAATTCATTTAGGGTAATAATTTGTTTTGTTCTTAATTTTTAGGTAGGTAATGTCAAAAAGAGAAGGACTTCACAAGGCTGCAGGACTTGCCGGACCTACAGTTGTCGGCTTAATATGCACTTTCTGTAAAAAACAATATGCAGAAAACAATTGTCAGAAATTCAATGATGCAGGCGAACTTCAAATTCCCTATCCCTCTTACGTTGATCACATCTTTTATAGCATCAGGTTTAAATTTCGGTCATTGACCTGTGCAAAAGCTGCTCAAATGCACAGATGATTTTCCAACGATTGAGTGTCTTCCACATTTTCTCGGCATTGGCTGTCCTCTACATCTCTTATCCCATAGAAGTTTGCTGGTAGGTGTCACTTATCACCAAGCTTAATTCATCTTTTTAGTAGTTTTTTCATATCTAATTCTCCGCAAAATATCCTTGTTTTTCTGCCAACTGCTCAACAATTACACAGTGCTTTATGGGCGATTTTCAGTCACTTTTCAAGGCATCCATGTAATGCGTATGGGCCCATTTTTTTGTAGTAATCATCCCCTTATACTGTACAGTTGTCCTCCCAGACACTAAGACATTGTTGGTTTAAATTTCATTTGACTCTTAGACTTGTTGTTGTTTTGTACCACCCAGACCTCTTACAGAACTATGTTGTGGTCTTATAAACAAAATATGTCTCGCTTTCCGGGATTTCCTCCCCCCTTCTTAGGGTAATCCCTGTAACAAAACGCATCTTAGGACACCTATCGCATAAAACTTTTTAATCTGTCGATCTGGCATTAGCGCACAACAGTTTATCTTGATCTTGTGATATATGGCTAGAGAGTTCCACTATCCCAGAAAAGCCTTAATTCAAAATGAGTTTAATATAAAATTCATTACGCCTAGCAATTTATTCTCTCGTGTACTGAAATAAGGTTATCTTTATTCGACTCCAATGCCCTAATCGTTTTGATAAAAACTTGCTTATTTGTAATTATTTGCGTGGACTTGCTCCTGTGTATAATAAAGTAAAATAAAAGAGGTTTCACAAGCTACTAGGACTTTTTTTTGAAGTTTTAAGAACCTTATACTTTCTTTTTATAGTGGACTTGCCAGATAAAAAAGTCTAAATATACTTTAGTGTAATATAGTTTTCTACCTTAAAAGTATGCAGTACTATTTCGTCTTTAAATTATTAAAAGGCGTTTTCGTTTCTGGAAAAAAATTATAAGATTTTTTTAGAAGGTGCAATTTTCTGCTCTCCTAATAAAAATATTTTTCACCTTTTATGGCTAAAGTGTTTTTTCTAAAAATTTGTATGCTCCGGTTATTAACGGTGATTTTAGACTTCAAGGTATAACTTAAAGTAAATAAGGAAATTGCAGATTAACATACCATGAGTCAGTTTTATCCCCAAAACTAGTGTTACTTCTGACCCGAAATCTTTTGTTTAATTATGGCCATTGAAGATACACGAGGTTAAAATAAATAAGTGCATTTCAACACATAATTTAGCTAAAAATTGTAGAACCTTCTATTTCTTTCATATTATTTCGGCATAAATAAAGCTTTAAATTCAAATAATTTAAAATTAAAAATCTTTTTATCATACCAATGCAGTATTGGTTTTATCTGCTGTGCAAAAATACTATAAAGACACATAAGTAAGGACAACTGAATATTTAAATTAGACACCAGGATATTGCACTCAGCCAGCTTATTCATATTACCGACCTGTATGTCCAACGAGAAAAACAAGAGTTAACTTAAATTAGCTTTATAAATTTTACAGTAATACGCATAATGTAGTTAGTGGCCATAGTTAAATAGTTTTCTTTTTTTTTCAAAATAGTAATAAAGTAAAGTATACCCATAGGCTCGTGCTTACATACAACTATATTAAATATACATTTACTTGGACCATAACCGAAAATATAAACACAAAAATCATATACATATGTTAAAGTAACGATTATTTTCGCTAAAAACATCAGATTCTGTAATAAAGTAAAACAAATGAATGGACAGGCAGACCAAAAGTAATAAACCTTGTCGTTTTACATTCATATTACGTTTTCTATACTTTTATGCCAATGCAAATATGCTATGAAAATTTGTTTTATTTTGACAATACAACTGCAACAAAAAGCAACATAATATTTGTCATATGGAAAACATTCATTTTTCGAATGGTTTATATTAAAATTGTTTATATAAAGTAAAAAATATTCCAAAAATTTTGACAACAATAAAGCTTATAAAACTTATAAATGTTGCATAATTTGAGGCGCCATTCATTCAAAACGGGAAATGAGTTATTTCTGTTAGTTTGTTAGTCTGTAACTTTGCAATTTAACATTTTAAGTTGGAAATGGTACTAATGGCATACGCTATTCCCTGCTTGTTTTTATTTGCTGCTAGAGTGCTGCCAACAATGTGGGAGTCTAACCCTTGGGGCGTTATATATCCTCTTTTTTCCAATTACATATGTGAAAGGCGTCTCTTATATGATGGCAATCATAATAAAGTGCTCTATGCAAACACATTTTTACATTCTTACATAAATATGTATGTATGAGCATTGGTACCAACGCTTATCCTAAAACAAATGCTTTCATAATGTAATGCCGCATAATGTAATGTTGTGCCATATTTCCATTGAAAGGCATTAATGTACTTCAAACAACAACTTAAAACGCCAAAAATTCTACTTTTGAAAAAAAAAACTGTAAATTTTTGACAATGTCATTTTTTGAGAATGGCAGAAACAACTGAAGTTTTGCATCACTTGTTCTTGTTTCTGTAACAATTTCTATTTGTTTTGTTGTTTTAAGCCTTTTTGTCGATAGGTGGCAAAACAAAAAAAATTATGTTTGAAATTTGGTAATTTGACAGTTTAAAATTTTATTTTTTTTAAGGAACGACAAATATTAATCTTGTATTACGCTCATCACATATATATATATAATATGGTCTTATTAAGGATATTAAGGGTTAAGCATAACCACAAACCTTAAGAGTCCATTTTATAAAAACTGAATATTTTAATTGCTGAAACAATCGAAAAGTCTATACGTGTTATGCAAATAATATATTAATTGAATTAACTAATTCGTTTATTGATAAAAAAACGTAAATTTGTTTAAAAAAGATGCCTACAATTTTTTATTATTATATAAATTTTATTCTTTTAGCTCTCCTTTATTGTTTTTTTTTTCTTCCTGACTTCTATCTTAATCTTTGCTTCACTTTTTTCCACCCATTCTATCCTTTTCTACCAATAACTTTCTTACCGCCAATGCCTGTTGATGCTGTCGATCTATGTACCCAAATGGTTGGAAGCCAAATTGAAAATATCTCCAAAGGTAAAGTCCTGACATAATGTCCTTCTAGAGCCCTGAGCGTGTACTGGCTCTCAACGTAGATTTTTACGTCCCCTTTTTTATCCGCCTTGTTCCATGTCAATCCAAATACCTCACTGCCACTAAAATTTCAGCCTGCAAAATGCTTCAATCGTCCGTAAGTCTGTATGGTATCCCTACTCCAGTATTCATTGTTTAAAAACCAGCCACGGTGCCCATATTTTATCGATCAGTGAAGACTGCTGATCTCTCATACAGCCTCTTGGATCCTTTAATGCATTCTTATCCCAAAACACTACCTAAAGCAAGACCCCAGAAGTGAAGTTTCGACCATATAGTACGACAAACCTAACTGCTGCAGGTGTCGAACATATCCAAACATTTCCAGAAAGTCGGCGTGTCCTTCTGATCTTGCCCAAGGCATATCTGACCTACAAAGCCTAAACAAGATCATTACCGTCATTCCAGAGGTACTTTAATGGTACACCCCTGGCCCCTGTTATGCTTAGTGCAGCATATCTCTGGACCTTTGACAGAAGCTTCCTTATGTCATCCTTTTCCAGGCCCTCCTTCAAACGAGACTACCGTACGTAAGAATTGGTGTTACAATGGATAAGTTAATCCAGTTATTTATCCTCTTCCTTTTAATTTTACATCTTTTTTTTTTAGCACATTATTTCATGCCATTTGTGTTGCTATTTTTTTTTTTTTAGATTCTCTTAAAAGCGCTTGAAAATGCCCCAACAAATTAATTGATTTTTAATTATTTATCGGTAATAAAAACCTTCATGATGTAATTCACATTTTCTTATTGCATGCCTTACCCTTAAGTTAGCACTAAACTATTATTTATAGTGGATTTTAATGACAATTTTTTTTCTTGCTAAATACAAATTTTGTTCTACACATGTCATCCTAAAAATATTTCGACAATGTGTACAAAAAAATTTCTAATTTTGTACAGCTATATGATGTGGCATGTCTATAGTTCTCAACAAAAACGTATTTGCGTGTAACTGAAAAGATTACCATAATGCTATACCTTAACGTTGTTGCTTTTAAAAGAAAAAAATTTGTTGGAGGGAGGGGAGAGAAAAAGCAAAAGAAAACTGGTACTAAAAATAAACCGTAAAATATGCCATAAAAATATTATATTACTTAAAATTAGTAAGAAAGAAACCAACTAAATAAAGAATTTAACGTACGTTATTATTTTTTTTACATTTTTCTTTAATCATCCTTAAGTTATGCTAATTGTTTTCATGTTAAAAGGTAAATAGAAATAACAGCATAACTTAGATGAGCAAAAGAGAAAGAAATAGTAAACAAATGAAAGGAAGAAAGAGATAATTGATCGAATGAATGTAGACGTAACATGAACAATAGACTTTGTGAAAAACGTTATATTGCATGTTGGTTTAGTAGATTTTTAAGCTTTTTGACATTTAAGTACATAAAAAAATTGCAAAACAAGAGTAGCAAAGCAGAAAACGTCCTAAAAAATATGCTTAAGGTAAAAAATTAACCATATACACAATAATTTATTAATTAAAATATTCGTTATGTGTTTTCTAAATGTACATATTTCGGAGCACGATTAAAGCCACTTAATAATAGTTTCTAATAAAATTGCTTGAATTTATCATTAAGTTACAATAAAGAGGCATAAGTTTACAACAGGATTTGCATATTTATAAAAAAGGTACAATCAAAGCTATCGAAATCAACACCAAAATTGTTAATTATAAACTGTTGTTGCATCTTTTTCGATATGAAAAGACATTTTTAGTCGATTCATAAACCATTGAATTAGATGAACTGTCCACGCCGGCACCGCTTCTTGTTTTAGTATTTTTTTCCATTCTAGATGTTAGAAAAACGCTATATTCAAGAAGTCGTCAGAGCCACACGAAATACCAGCACTGTTTTGAAAAAAGTCGTTCGTTGCTGACGATTTCATTAGCTTACCCTTTCAGCAATTTTTATCATGCCGTGTCAGCTTCTGTTTACTGGACTTTCCAGTATGTAATGCCGATCCTTTTGTTCAGCACTCTCTAGCATAAAGGCATGCTTAACCACCGGCTAGTTAACTATCTGTACCAAATAGGCTTTCATTGGCTCACTACGAAGGAACTACTGGCCTTTCTGACAGCGAAATAGTGCAAAACGAGTTATCATTCCGACCATAGTAAAGTATTTTCTGTACATTTGAGGGTAAATATGGACACCGCAGCCAGGGTTTACATCAATAGAAATAATAATGTCTAATAGACTATCTAATGAATTTTGTGTCTTCCAGGCGGAAATACTTTACATTTTAGGGCAACAGATCTAATAGCGGAACATGTTCCATGGAATAGCAATATGTTCCATAGTAGTAGTAAGTTTCATTGCGTCACTTTTAGGGCAACAGATCTAATAGAGGAACATGTTCCATGGAATAGCAACATGTTCCGTAGTAGTAGTAAGTTTTATTTCGTCACTCTTAGGCTGGTAAAGGATTGTAGGAAGGCCCGTCGTGGTGTTATGGCAATCTTCATAGGCAGGCTATGCAAAAAAGTTGGTAATGTATTAAAAAAGAATGTGTTGAAATTTTACATTATAGGTCATAGTTGGAAACTTTCTGCTAGGAGCTAGAATGAGCTGATGGGATCGGTCCCTCCAGATTATTGTTTGATTTATGAGGATGAAAAAAAAATTGGGGACAATAAGCATGTTGTCTGTCAATGCTTAAGATTAAAGAACCAGAAGGCTAACCAGTTGGTTAATTGAAAAATTCTTTAAATAACTTAGAGATGTTTCAAACTGTAAACAGAAAATCATCATTAGGTTCATCGTGAGAATCAGGTGGCTAGTAAATAGGCATTGGATCGATTCTACACTTTCTGTTTAAGTCTTGTTAGTAACTTCTTCTTTTTTTTTAGAGGTAGACCATATTCATCTCCTTCGCAACTTTGCCTAAGCTTTATCGAGTTTTCTCGGACATCGCGCTATTCATATTGTTCAAGATAAAATTTGTTTAAATAAGTTTAAAAGCAACTCTTGTTTGGGTTGTGAGACTCTAAGACTACCAATGGGTTTCTATTATGGGCTAATAGGGCCTTGGGTAATGGACAAGGTAGGCCGAACTTAAAGGAATAGGACTGGTTGGGTGATTTCTAGGCTTTTGTGGCCTATGCTAGGCATAACGGGCACTGACTTTCTCCCCAAGGAGAGCAGGGGGCTCTAAGGTACATTAATGGAACTCTCACAAGGCACTGTCATGTAAGATGTATAGCGAGCAAATGGGACAGGAACTCTCGCAGGTTGTGCGTGGATGACGAGAGGATCTGCCACTGCAGATCCGCCAACAGAGGGGGTTGGGAGGGCGCTTCTCAGATGGACTTAATGAGGCCTCTGTCTGTGGGCTGGGGAGCATAATGGGATTCATCAAAAGCGTCGAGAAGCTGGGTAGATAGGTTTTTCAGTGCCTACGATAACTGTCTTCTGTTGACTTCTTGCAGGCAGCATTCTGCTCTCTTTTCTCGTTTTTACTTATTAAATTCCTGTCTTTCCTACTTCTCTTTTCGACTCTTCTGAAGGGATCCACAATGAGCCTACACGCTTTTGTTTCGCGGGTATTGCGCTATTCATAATGTTCTAGATAAGATTTCTTTTAGTGAATTTAAAAGCAACTCAGGGATTCCGCAAGGTTCCATTGTTTTATTTTATAACTTCTTTGTTAATTTACTTTCTGTGTCAAATCGTGATTTCTCTCTATTCCTAAAAAGCCAGAAACAGCGAATTCCACTTATTTGACTTTTTTGTAATAAATGCTTTTGGTTAAAAAAAGCGACAGTTTATCTCAATCTTATGGTAAGCTTTGGTCAAGGCCCTCCGAGTTTGGTAAATTTTAATGCCAATAAGATTCAGTATTGTCAGTTGACATATAAGCGGCCAGTTGGCTATGCTGCATCTTCTGTTTTGGTGGACAGTATAAACTGTTTGGAAGGTAGACCTCTTGATCACCAAAATACGTTTCTTGTGTGCCTACGTCAGCAACCAATTGTTTTGAACTGTTTCATAAAATCGAATCCTCTTTATTTTTACACCACCGTTATCCAACCAAAAACGGAATGTACCTTTTATGTATGAGCTGGTGCTCAAAAGACTGTTTTGGAGCTTCCTGATCACTAAAAATAATAAACGAGGATTTGAGTGAGGAGTAGATTACCTCAAGAAACATAATTTTAGTGTGGGGTGTTCTTTACTATTCTATCGATACTGTATTGGGATAGGCTATTAAGCAGTCAGCATATTTTTTTCGTAGTCTTGAACTTTGTACATATTACTCGTTTTTTAAGGAGAACACATCTATTTATATCATCATATGGAAAATTCATTTCTTAATTGCATTATTCCTATGTGAAAAAAACTTTCTATGGCTGTCTTTCCTGTGACTTAAAATATATAATAATTATGTCAAATGCCCCCAAACACTTCTTTCTTTTCTCTCCTATCCATTATTTGAAAGAAAACTCAGCTTGTACAGCTCCCCCAAATGTAGGCTTTTCTAAGTTATCTTTATTTCCTTAATAATGTGTAGAGGGCTTTGTTAAAAACGTTTTGTTTCTTGTTTAAGTGCTTAGTATCTTTCAAAAAAATTCCCCTAAGTTAATTCGCTGTTTTATATACATATTCCTTAAGCAGTTATGTGTAATTACCTACTTAATCTATGCCTGTTTTGGTTTGTGACTTTTTTATTGTTAATAAAAACTCTTAAACATATTATTATCATATTTCGACTCAGTTTTTTTTTTGTTTAATTGCTAGCGAACCCCCTTAAAAAATTTT
Source organism: Melanophora roralis (assembly GCA_963583895.1). Lineage (NCBI taxonomy): Eukaryota > Metazoa > Arthropoda > Insecta > Diptera > Rhinophoridae > Melanophora > Melanophora roralis. The sequence continues at coordinate 23,732,349 of OY757188.1, forward strand.
ATTTTGCTTGTTTTTTCTTATTTTTCAAAAATATTCTTTTATAATTAGAGTTAAACTTCTTAAGAAATTACCAACATGTAATAAAAAAAGAAGCCCACCAATAAACAGGTCATTGTACTATTTTAGAAATAATTTTTTTTTCTTAAAAAAATCAAGTTTTACCTTAAGAAATTTCCGTTTTTGAATTAAAAAATAACTTTTTAAACAACTTTTCGCGCAACCAAAGAAAATTCAACCAATTTGACAACCTCATCATAAAAAGTAAACACGAGACGTTCACACACTTTAATGAAAAATAATTAAAATATTACTTGAATCAAAAGGAAAAAACTATTCTCTAGGCAAAGAAGTCAAGAAAAATAGGCGGCAATTTCAAGCCTTAAGGTAAAACTAACATACATTAAAAGTTTTCGTAACAGCCAACGAGAAAGTAAAAAAGGGCAAAAATAGAAACAAAATCATACAAAAACAAACTTTAAGCGACAAAATGCAACAACTTGACATGAAAACGTGCTCGAACACGACTATAAAAAAATGGCTACAAGGCAAAATGGTCACAAATAAACACCGACACGAACAAAAACACAAACTAACCTAAATTGATGACGTTTTTATGAATATGTATGACAATAGTAATAAAAACAACAATGGCAGCACTAGTATTGTCAGCACGAGCCCTAAGTTACTTACTTGAGGTAAAGGACCCTAAAAGTGTACGCTGTTATGTATGTATGTGTTAGTATTCTGTACATGCGGCAATAGTGACAAGAACAAGTAGAAAAACTTTTACCACCAAAAAAGGTGTTTGTGTAAGTTGGATTAAAGTAAAAGAAAACGAAAGGGTAGGGTGAGCTTTGAAAAAAATCGAAAGAAAGGGAATAACAACTACAAGTATTTACTTCAAAGGTTTTTGTTGTATGTTTTCAAGACATGCCTTTTAGCCAATTTAGTGTTTTTAAGACAAGAGATAGTAAAATCTAAAGTAAATATGTAAAGAAGGGAAATATAATGTGCACCAGATAATCTTTTAGCTGCTAATTGTAAGTGCATGCAATTTTCGTTTGGCATTTGGGCAATTCCATTAGTCGGGTTTAAAAATTTTTTTATTTTTATTTTATTTTAAACATTTCAAATTTTAAATTGAAAAAGTCTTCCGTATTTGAAAAATAGTATGTTCATGGGTAGACACTAAAAGAGCATTATTTATGCTCATAATGACCAATAGAAGACTGTGACGGATGTGATCCTAAACATTTTATTTTAGAAGGATTTTGACTTTTAGATCGTATTTGGTAAAGTAGTTCAGAGGACGAAGTATTATATTTTTTTATTTATTTGATGGGTTGTAATGTTTTAGTTCTACAAAAAAAAATATATTTTTCTTTTTAATTTTTTTTTTTTTTGAAAAATGTGACGAGTGTGAATTTTTTTTAAACCTTATAAAAAGAAAGGCAGATTTTTGAGTACAGTTAAAAATAAATAAAAAAAATATTCATCATTTATGTTTCTTCTTTATTTTTGAACCCAGTACGCAGTTTTACCCAACATTCAAGAAAAAAGAATTTCGATGATTTTTAAAACAAGTTGAAAACCCAAAGGTAAAGAAAAAAGCGGTGGTTTTATTGTTCTTTAAGTAGCGTAATAACCAAGCGCCTGCTTTGAAAGATATTGTACGAAGTGGAGCCAGACTTTTTCAAATTTAAATTTCAAAAGATATATAAACAGATTTATTAATTTCTGAGTAATTCCCTTGTTTGTAACTTTTTTGCTTCTTTAAAGGACTACCCTACTTTTCCCTCGGAAAGAAATCTAAAAGATCATCATGTACTCTTCTTAATGCTTATTTTAACCTTATTATACCCTTTATACTAGTGATGAGGGTATATATAAGTTTGTCATTCCGCTTGAAATTTTTTTACTATCCGTTTGTGACCCCATAAGGTACATATTTTCTAGACCTTATAGGTAAGAAAGTTAATTTAGCGACATCCATCTGTCCGTTAGCCTTTAAAAATCACGTTTTTTAAGGCCCTCGATACTTGAGCCGTTTATTTTTAAAGTTGCATAAGTCACTTATTTTTAAGTCGAGATATTTAAAGATACCGTTCAGTTGTATTCAGTGTTGCCATTAACTCGATTTTTTTTGAAAAAGTGACTTATGCTACTTTCAAAATAAACGGTTTATTTATCGGACCAGTTTGTAGTGACAAAACATCAGGTATACTTTCAAAAATGTCGCTGTTGAAATTCAGCGAAATCGCCCGATAACTGACAGAGATATAAGCCAGCAACCACGACTACTTCTGTTTATTTCTCTAAAATTCGTGTATAAAAACCTCTACACCTGGCCTGGAGCTTCAAATACACGGCTGGTGCAATGTAAGACCGACTCCAACTAATTCTTTTCTTACAACTATTTTTGTGGAACATATCTCTGCCCCCAAACAAGGCTGCCTAACAAAGTTTAATTTTTAAGAATTTTTTTTTAAATCACTTCCTCACCTTCCAGGGTGGTATCACAAAGAACCCTTCTCTCCAGCCCTTAGCCGGGTTGCCATACAAAATTTAAAAAAATTTGGGTAAAACTTCAAAAACTTTTTTATAGTCGCCCTAAGAGGAATATAATGTAATACAGACCCAACTTGTTTTCCCTCCGAAACATATTCTTAGAACATTTTAACTCCTTCCCCTAATGGGGTTGCCATAAAAAATTTACAAAAGAGATGTAAAAATGCCTATAACTTCTGTTTAATTTTGATGTATACACACACAATTTTAAATAAAGAATTAAATAAAATTATAAGAACTATAATTTTGCTGGCGGGGTTTGAGACACCAATTCTGGGTTATGGGGAAACCTCTAATAAAGGGGTGGTTACTAGAGGGGAAATTATTTGCGGGGGGTCTTTAATAAGACAACAGGAGTGGGTATCTGAGTTTTAATAATTAAATAAGGCCACAGACAAATTCGTTTAGATAACTTACATGAGTCTTAATAATAAATTCACTTATACTTATGTATTATGTGTACAGTTTTGGCTATGTACTTTGAAGAGCCCTCTGGTTGAGACGTCCTTTGCAGTTGAAAGCAGAGATAATAAGTAATTAAACTAACGATTTTGAAATCAGTTTTACCACTGTTGGCGCTTTTGACCAAAGGACTCGTTGGTTTTACTCGTTAATAAATGTAAAGAAATTCACCGAACTATACAGAGCTGGAACATTGCCCGTATACTATTTTAAAATAAATTCAAATAATTTAAATAGTTAAAAATAAACAATACTTAATAATAAAGAAAAAAAATAAGAAAGTGTGATACCTCCAAATCGGTTATTAATTCAAACTTAAGTAATTGAGTTTACACTGCTTTTAACAACTTCCCCAAAGTCTGTCTTGAAGAAATAAAGTGTAAGACCGACCCCAATCAAGTTTACCTTCCAAACATATTTCTAAAACATACCTGCCTCCTATCTACATCACCCATCCACACAAAGCTTTGGAAATTGTAATAAATCCCTCCTAAAGCTTCCTGGGTGCCCGTGGTTAGGTCAAAGTAGGTCTGACCCCAACTAATTTTCTTTTGCAAATATTTTCCTAGAACCCCTAAAGAGGTTCCCATACAAAATTTGGTCTTCTAGGCTTCTGAATTTCTTTAAGCTATATTTAGTTTTTAGTTTTAGCGAAGTCAGTTTACGGTGTGTTAATATCATTAATTTACAATTATTTTCAGTCACGCCACAGCTTGTATACTTCATAAATACAGGCCTGATTCCATAACTACACGTTGTGAAGGGTATAAAAGATTCGGCACAGCCGAATACAGCTCACTTACTTACTTTTTTTAACTTTCAAATTATTGTCGCTAGTTTTAGTTAAAAAAAGACTTGTTGTTCTCAGTTTATTCTTTGCCAAAGTGCTTAGAACCTGGTTATATAACAATCAAATTTACCCAAATAAAAACAAAAAAAAATTATGTGTATTTTTGTTTAAAGAAAAAGTAATTTTTTATATCTCAGTTGTTTGTGTGCAAAAAAACAAGGTCCTGTTTTCTCTGTATACATTTTTTACTGGATATCTTTTCAACTTTTGTATGTCTGTGTGTCTTTTTTTCAACAAGAATTCCTGCTATCAGAACATCTAAGATAACAAACATTAAGTGTTAAGTGTTAATTCACACTTCATTTCAAGTAGTTTTTGATTTTCTAATTGCTTTGGTAATAATGATTTTTATTGCACTTTCCAACATGAACAAGAAGGTTATTTTTGAAATAAGATATTTTCACAAAATAATTGAAAGAAAAAGCAAAATGTCAATTATTTTAAAGTAGTTTTTAAACTTCCTTTCAGAAGGATAGCATTGGTTTTAATATACATATAACAGTGCTAACTGTTCTTCCAAATCTTTATTATAAAGGTTAGTCTGTATATAAAACGTTGGGGTTAATAAAGCATTTTAAAAAAGATCGTATGAGACCTGTACGGTGGAATAAGGACTTTTCGTAGTTAAGGAACTTTTATATTTTTTATCGTTTAACTTTTTACCAAAATATTGCCTTTATTATTTCAGGCGAACTTTAGTACTTATGTTAGACTTTTATTTGAAAAATTATTATAAATTTCTAGAAAGAATGTTTCAATCTAAAGTTTAATTAATAAACTACATATATTTATTATAAATTTAAAAACAATTGCCGACTTTTAGGCTATGAATCCTGCCATTTTTCTCATGCCTTGATTTGCATTTAGTATTTTGAGCGAATTTCTGTAAAAAAAGAGTATTTACTTAAAAATTATTTTATTTACTTAATTAAATAGTTTTTGTTTACTATTTAACACACACAAGCACAAACACATACACCTAACTTTATGGCTCTTTGGCTGGCAGGATGATGGTTTACAAAACCGTACAGTTGAACCGATAATAACTTAAAAAAACTTCTAGTGCTTGTAAATTTCTTTTTGTTATTGTTAGAATAAGACTTCAGAAGTCTTATCAAGAATGAAGTAACAATTAAATCCAAATTGTTATTTACATGTTTGTAAACACTTTCAATAAATTTAACTTGAAATCTGAAATAAATACAAATATTTCTATCATTTAAATGTAACAATGCAGCAGCATCAGTACATAACAGTTTTCTAAGTGAGAAGTAAATAAACAAGAAAGAACTTTTGCAATATTTTTTTTTCTTTTTACAAGTTTCAAACCCAACAAAATGTTCGATAAAGATATTGAAACGGTGTTTTAAAGCAATCAGTAAACAATTTGATATTGAAAGAAGTATAGTCAAAATACAGCTGAAATAATTATGCTTAAATTTAATGCTTTTGGTTTGTGTTTATTCAATATAAACTAATCTCCATTATACCTTCCAAAGATCCCTAAAAGTTCAATATATTCTCAATAATGAATTAATATATTCCCACTTAATTAATTTTATTATATTTTAAAGATACTCCAACACTTTTTTGTTGGGTTATTATTGCAACAGTTTTCTTGTTAATGCAATTACAACCAATATTTTGTAATCACTTTAGAGAGGGTGAATAATAGAACAAAATGAAAAAAAAAAAACATTTATAAATCCTAAGAAATAACTACTTTGTAAGCAATCATTAGTACATTTGCACTAAGTGCATACAGTGTAAGGTAAACAAGGGAGTTTGATAATTGTATAAATTTTTTAAAATCTATTAAGCTAAATAACGGGATAAAAAAAGAAAAAAAAAATAAGTGAATCAGGCTATCTGCCTGCGGTTTTTAGTATTATTCGCTAGATTGTTCCCCTGTACAATTTTCTTATCGATCTTTACCCTTCCGTACTAAACTTCTTGTTTGTAAGACAAACGTGCGCTACGACAAATACTTCGAGACTCCACTTGTAGAATAGTGTTGTAGTCTGGGAAGAGAAGGTAAAAAGCATAAATTAAGGCTAAATATGATAGGACCGAATAGTCTCTGGAAGACTAGCAGAAATTGGGGGAACTGGATTTCGCCTGAGGTATACAAGATAGAAATATATATCAGTGAAGCTTATTATCTTTAAAGTGCTATATAACAAGACGCTCGTGCAATTCTCCTAACTGATTTCTGGTGGCGACTATAATCTTAAGAACCTCCGCTTAAAATGCATAAAATAAATGGAAATAAAATATATTTACACTCTAATTTTTATGATGGCAATCTAAGCGTACGTTGAAATGATCAGATGAATTGATGTTGGGTCATCCTTAATAGCCATCGAATGATTTTGAAGGTTCCGAATGCACGGATTCGATTTTTAGACTCCGGGGAAGTAGAAAAGGGTCTTTACCACATTTTTTTTTAATTTTGTATGGCAACCTCCTTAGGGCGTGGAGATAGGGGGTAAATATATTCGTGGAATACGTTTGGGAGGAAAAACTAATGGGGGCCTGTAATATATTTTATTCCTTTAGGGGCGACTCTGGAGAAGTTGTAGCGGTTTTTACTCTATTTTTTCAAATTTTGTATGGCAACCATGTTAGGGGCTGGAGATATGAGGCAAGTATGTTTCAGGAATATGTTTGCGAGTAGAAACTATTGTAAGTCGGTCGTATATTTTATTTCTCTAAGGCCGACTCTGTAGAAATTATGGGCGTTTTTACATCATTTTTGTAAATTTTGTATGGCAACCCCCTTAGGTGATGGAGATAGGGGTCAAGTTTACTCTAGGAATTAATTTGGGAGAAAAAAATCTAATGGTGGTCTGCGATACATTTTATTTCTCCAGGGGCGACTCCGGAGAAGTTTTAGGGGTTTTTACACTATTTTTTTTTTAATTTTGTATGGAAACCCTGTTAGTGGGCAAAGTACCAGAGAGAGTTGGTCTTACATTGCACCCGTGTAGGGGCAACTCCGGGTTAGTTTTTTATTACATACATAAGTATGTATTTTCCTTTGTTTTTTTAAATAAAAAATAGGAGGTAGCTTTGGTTTTGAGCTTATATCGGGGTCAGCTATGGGGCGATTCTGCTGAATTTCAACGCTGTTTTCTTGCGGGTATTTCTGATAGTTTGATACCACTAACGGGTCTATGCAACATCAGGGGGCTTTGGGAAGTTGATTTCAACCATAACACAAACAAACGAAAATGCCTAATCGGTTTCCCTATCTATACGGATCCAGAATATTTATACTTTATGAGGTCGCAAATGGATAGTAAAGAAATTTAAAATGGAATGACAAACTGATATATATGTACCCTTATCATATATGTGAAGGGTATAATTGAATGCCAGTGTCTGGTTCACTGCTGAACTGGGTCAATAATTTTTTTCAATTTTTTTTTTTTTTGTTTAATTTTCGTTCTTTTTTTTACATATTTTTCTTTCTTATTTCTATTATTTTGTTGAACTTAGATGATTTAGGTAATTGATATAAGCATTTTGGTGATAGACGAAACACGTTATTATATAATTCAATCATTTTAGTAATTCAAACCTTTTTTTAGTTTTTTTGTCTGCGATTTTAACATTCAGTTGGCATTTAGGACTAAACTAATGCAAAGCTTTCAAACTATGATTTATATATTTATAGACATATATCTTCTTCAGTGTGTAAATCAGGAAGTTTTAACTATAAAAAAGTATGGTGTTGTTTGCGTTAACTTTTGTTTATTTCATACTTTTTAGACCAACACCTTATTGTCTTAGGGGACACGTTTATTGTATTTAGTCTTACTGAAAATCGTTTAACAAGTGTCCCAAAGTTTTCCCATCCTTTAAAGCTTCTAACATCTAATAATCTGTTTTCAACCTTTAACGGCAATTAAATATGGATTTAAGCCCAACTGCTAACAAAACAACTTTATTTTTTTTTCCTTGTTTTGTTGCTCGTCAACATACTTTTCCAACTATTAAGCTGTTGCCCATGGCTTTCTTGTTCGCAAGAAACTATTGTTTCTCTTTTCCCTTGAAATTGTCATTATTTCTTCATTTCCATAGCACCACTTAAGTTTTGTTGTATGATAGTGAGTAGCAAGTAAGTGTAAGTAAAAGGGTGTCTTAATGAGAGCAGATGTTTTTAATGCTAAAAGTGTAGGAGATAATATTTAAACGGCTTGAAAATGTGAAACAAAACAAAAATAAAAATTAAATAATTAGTTTTCTAGAAAGTACAATATGTATATTAGAAAAGCTTTAACTCTAGGAATAGATTTTTTAACTTCTTCTCTTATTTAGAAAAGTTTGCTCAGAAAATGTAAAAACAGACATATAACACAAATTTAAACATTTGCAAAGACAAGAAAAAATCCAAGTTTTTAATGCAGCACTAATATCGATGCGATTTTTTGTCGATGAATTTGGTTAAAGAAGTATGTAATACTTTTAACCCTTCCTATAACCTTGACCACATTCTTGTTGTTCACTACACTTCAGCATTTGCTTGACTTAAATTGTTACAATTTTTATGAAAAACACATTGTTTTAATTACAAAACCATTATTAAATATCAACATAAAATTTTTCTTTTAATTAAAAATTGTTTGTTTGTTAAAACTTATATAACATATTTGCACATTATCTTATATTTATGCGATGACTGTGGCAGCTGCTGTGTTACTTTCTCGATTTTAGTTAATTATATAAAATATCTGTCCACAGTTTCGACATAATATTACATTTATTATCCATAATTTTGTTTCCCCTGCCCACATTTTTTTTATTTATCTTTTATATTGTTGGGGTGAATAATAAGAGAAAAAAAAACGCTTTAAGGCTTGCGGTTTTTTTTTCTGGCATATTGTGGAAAATGGGACAAATGTGAGGGTCCTGCTTGCGAGTGCGAGACAGTTTGTTAAAAGTTGTGCGAATATATGCCATGACAAAGTAAAAGTACATACATACACACATAGTATGTAGGCACAAACTGTCAAGTGTTTAATTAAGTTAATTACCTGTATATAAATAATTTTTATGCGCATGCCACACCTTTATGACAAAACAAAAAGAGTGTCGCGTTAAAACCAATCAAATATACAATTATTATTAAAATTTAAAAAACAAAAAAGTAATGCACATATTTGTAAAAATTTTGATGTTTGCGATAGATCCGAAACCCCCCAATTTCCATTTAAATACAATAACACAAATAAGAAATGTGTAACGGTAGCTACACGTAAAGTATGTATTCGATAATGGCAATTAGGACAGATAGTAATTTCAAATGTCCACTTACAAATAAACAGCAAATAATATTGCAAGAATATGCAGATCCTTTTAGCATCTACAAACTATCACTTTTTGGGTTTTTCTAATCATATTCTTTCATCCGCCTGGTTCATTAGACGTACAAGTCCTTTATATGATAAAACCATATGTAGAATTTTTAAAGAGAATTAAATAAAACTTGACATTATCACAGCCTTTTCAAATTTATAATGAACCAGAACAAAAACAAAATGTATGGAAAAGTTTTTTAATTTTAATTTTTTCCATACAATTGTTTGCGTTATTATGCGTTGCGTTTTACGTAATTAGGCCCTTAATCTTGTTATGATCCTTTTTTAATTTGGCATTACTATAATATAACATTTCATTTTTTGTTAATCACTCCCACAGCTTTCAGGGTCCTCCTACAAAGGTGAAATGTAAGATCGACCCCCATTTATTTTTCCTGTGAAACATACTTACACCTGATGTCCAACCTCAAAAATTGTTGCCATGCAAGATTTAAAAAAAGTTGGATAAAAACCCCTACAACTTCACCTTGGACATACTTACCCCCTATATCCATTACCCAAAAGGGTTGCCATACCAAATTTACAAAGGTTATGTTAAATCGCCCATAGCTTCCTCAGTGTCGGCCTTAGTGAAATTAAGTGTACGACCGACTCCCTTTACTTTTCCCTCCCAAACATATTTCCAAAAAAATACTCACCCCCTTTCTTCGCGCCCTAAGGGGGCTGCCATACAACATTTGAAAATTTACAAAATATATGTAAAAATGCCCATACCTTCCCCGAGATCGCCCTTAAAGGAATCATGTGTATCACCGACTCCAACTAGTTTTCCCTCTCGAACATATATCTAAGAAAATACTTCTTCCCTATCTCAACATTCCAAAAAAAAAATTTAGGGTAAAGACCCCTTCAACTTCCCTAGTCGCCCTGAGAGGGTTAAAATATGTCACCGACCTCTAATAAAAAGTTAGAAATATTTCATAAATAAAAAAAAAATGGATAAAAAAAAATCGGGGTTTCGAAAGGCCAACGTGAAGGGTATCCAAGATTCGAGACAGCCAAAGATTGCGCTCTTACTTGTTTTTGCATTAACCTTGGAAAATAAGCCGACACAGAGGAGAGAAATCGAAAAGTACCGAAATAGTCGCCATTCGTTGTTAAAATAGAGCTAAGCTCGTTTGTTCTCTATTTGACAACCACCGCTTTTTATTTTACAATGCATTGCAGCAAAAATAAGGAAAGCAGCAGAGCGTTATTTATTTAAAAACAGGGTGTTCACAAATTATCAACGTCTGGTGTTTATAAATGTTTTTTTCTTTCTTGACCATAGAGCTTACTTAATTTGGTACAGTCTGAGATTTATGATTATTCGTTATAGAATATATCTGACTATATTTAATTGACCGTTTAATTGGCCAACATTTTTACTAATAACTCAAACAATAAAAAATTTTAATAAAAAAAGCTTATATTTCCAAGGATGGAATGTTTTAAAAAAATAAGTAGCAAGTAGGTACTAAAAAAACATGATTTCCGCTCACAATGGCCACTTAAAGGCTGTGACGGGTGTAACGTTGCTAATTTGAACTTTGACCTTAAGATCGAGTTTGGTAAAATATTTTTGTTAACGGTCCTAAACCTTTCAGTTTTTAAATTTTTGTATTTAATTCATTATTTCTACAAAAAATTATTTTTACTTGACAAAACGTGACAGTTATGACATTTTAATTAAAACGTAAAAAAAAATTAGGAAAAAATTAATTTTTCTCACTTTTAGGCCGTTTTACATGAAATTGGCTATTTGTAAACGGATGTTCTTGAATACTTGAGAACAATTTGTTACTAATTCGGAACTAACTGTGCATGAATTTAGAAACTTTTTTTTCTTTTTTTTAAATTATTTTAATAGAGAATGCAGCTGGTACTTTAAAATAACTTGATTACAAAGTTCAGGTATGGCGGACTCGTATTACCTTCAGAAGTTCCTGTTTTTGGTAACTTTTTTTGGAAGTTAAGTTATTTATTAACCTTTTGCCAAAATTTCTGCAGCCTGTGATCTGTAAAGGTTTTAGCAAAAGAGTCAGTATAAAATCAGCTAAAAAGCAGTCAGCGAAAAGTCCGTCAGGATTTCTTCAACACTCCATGAGTTCCCATGTGGACTCGTACTGTCTGTATTTTTAACGTTGGTTGGCTTAAGCGATGATTCAATTGTTTTTTATTAACTCGCCTGGACAGACGCCACACCCGTCTATTTAACAAAATATTTTAATATTAAATTTTTAAAAACACTTGGAGATATTTTTAGTAAATTAAATATTTTATTTAAAAAAACATACATATATTTGTGCAGTGTTAACAAATTTAAATTCAAAGTGCATTTTTTTATAAGCCTAAATATATGCTTTAAATTCTGTTGTATTAGTTACCTTACTTTAAGCTACCATTTGTATTTGCCTTTTGTTTAAAAACTTTGTCATTGCCTTAATAGTTGCCACTTGAAAGCTTGTGCAAGTTTAATGCTATTAAGGATTAAAAGTTGCAATTAAAAAGTAAAAAAAAAAACAATTGCTTGATTTTTGTCAGGCTATCTGGATATAGTATGTAGTTTAAAGCAAAACTTTTAAGCATGAAATAAGATAAGAATATAAAAGTAGCATTAATATCCTTATGAATGTATTTATAGTTTTTAAATTCAAAAAAGGTTTGAAACGTGAAACTTAGCTTAAAAAGTATTTTTTTAAATTCTAAAAATTTATTAAGAAAATTAGGCTTAATACATCCAGAAATGTATTTCTTTTTCCAAAATGTGTAGCACATCTTTAGGCTTTTATATTAAAAACATTTTTCTTTTTATTGTTTATTCTTTCTAACGTTTTTTTAAGATCCCTAAGTAGTTTAACTTTTAATTTTCAATTGTTTGTTAATTCCCCTTTCTTCATTTGTGTCCCCCTTAGAATGTTTTTGTATTTTCAATTATCAATTTACTAAGATTGTTGTTTTACTTTCTTGTTGTTTCTGGCAATTATTTTTTCTAAGTTTTAGACACAAATAATTGTCTTTTTTTTCGTTTTTAAACAATGTTTAAGTTTTTGCTTACGGCCCTTTCTATAATATTAGTCTTCTTAAACTCTGCTTGATGTTGCTTTAACGGTGACTGCTGCTACTGTCACTTTTGAACATGCACAACTCGTTTATAGTTGTAATTACAATTGTTTGTTTTATCACAGCAAACTGTTTTTCCATTATTTTTTTTTTAATTTTTCTTTTTGTTTTTCTAACCAACAACTTCTAATTGGCATTCTAGTAATTAACTGTTTTATTGTTCTTATTTTTGTTGTCGTTGCTACTCTTGTTCTTACTATTATTGTTGTTGTCTTTGTTTGTAGAAGAAATAAATAATTGATGCTTTTGGCAGTGACACTCGTAAGTAAGATTTCTATAATGAACTGTTTGTTAAAGGGAAATAAAACAGAATAATGGAGAAAAATAACTGTAAAAAGGAAATCATTATTTGAAAAGAATTTTAATGAAGTGTAAACGAATTAGATATACTCTTCAGTACATTAATCTGAAGCCCTGTTTAAATAATATTTTACTTAATCATGACATTTTCTTATTGCAAAGAAAAGTTAAAATGTAGATTCGATTTAAATTAAAGCAGATTTTTACTTTTAAACCTAAATAAAAAACGTTAAAACATTGAACGATAGAATGAAAATGCGGATTTAAATCTTTAGAGAGCATGTCATCCAGATGTCTTCCGTCTTGTTGATCACACGATTCAAAACGGAGTCTTGTGTTCTGCGCCACACGCTGCAGTAAGCTTGGTTCAATTAAACTGATTTTTAGACGAACATTTTCCTTTAAAGCCACCGTTGGCATTCGTCGCATGGCCTCGAGAATTTTCAAAAAAAAAATTGGTCCAATTATCTCCTGCGTGGATAAGACACACCAAACAGTTACTCTGGGGCAATGCAATAGTTTTTGATGTTTCAATCAAGGGTTGCGGGATTTTGGAAACTAGTAATGGCAGTTTCGCTTTTTGACGTGGCCGTTTAAGTGAAAATGAGCCTCACCGCTCCAAAAGAAATCGTCCGATGTGGTTTGGCTTTAAATTTTTTTTCTAAATACAAAATTTTTATCCTGTTTTTTGACTATTTTTTTTAACACCTTTAGAATTTCATTGATTAAGTGGTTTTTTATCACTTTGGCAAGAACTTCGGACTTCAAAAAGCCCAACAAAAAAGTCTGTAACGGTTAAATCGGGCGATCTTGCAGGCCGATTAAAATCGCCAAAACGAGAGATTAGGCCACCCGCGAAGGCCGCCTTCAAAATAACGGTTGTGGCTCGGGCAGTGTGTGCCGTTGCTCCATCCTGCTGGAACCACATGTCCTCCAGTCCTAATTCGTTCAATTGCGGCAGAAAAAACTCGGCTCTTAGTTCAGTTTTTCCCCTTGTTGTGATTAATTTTTTTTATTGGCCTGGGCTGTATAGTCTGGTTGTTTTATGGTATAGAATACGGCAGTTTGCCGTACAACTTAATTGTATTGATTTTTCTTACTTCTTATTGTGCAAAAGAGCTTTTAAAATGTCGTATCTATTTGCCATTTTCACATCGCAATTACGAAAAAAGTTTAATATGCTAATTTTTTGTTGAACTAATTGTTTTTTAATACAAACTTTTGATTTTTAGTTTGGCTTAAGTTTATATAATTTCTTTTTATTAGAAAAAATTATTACTTTCCGTTAGTTTAATATTTAATGAAAAAGTTAATCAATTCAATTAAATATTTAATTGTTTTAGAGGCTTATATACAAACAATGAAACTTATTTAGAAACATTTTAAGAAACTTTTTTTTACTCTTGTTTTAATATTGTTTACTGTTCAAATATTTAATTTTTTCTTAATGAGGGACAGATTAAGGTAAATCCGGCAGCTTTGAAAAACTAGGGTTCGCTTATACGGTTGGTTCCTTTCTCATACCCATTAAGGAAGCTAGAAAGAGCGGTAATAGTATTAAGCAGACTAGCCAGAGTCTCTGACGGGAAACGAACTAGCGGCTGCTGGCTGGTAGACATGCGCATTTAATTGTTAGTCTACCTTGGCAACAAATTTTTCAATTAATATCACAAAATTTTAAATTGAACTTTGCTTTTTTTGTATTTTTTTTTTTTATTTTTTGTTCAATTCAAGTTCTTCTCCATTTCGATTTTCTTACAATACCAAGTTATTAACTGTAGCGTGCCAAGGCATTTACAAAGTTAAAGTCAAAGATTCTTTATCTATTGATTTGTAAAAATTGTTTGTTTTTCATTTAACTCCGCAAAAACTTTAACAATTTTCCAATTTCATTCGGCAGAGTTTTTCCAATTTTCTCTAAATTTTAACGCATTTTACAAAATGTCACTTTGATATTTTGCATTTTTTTTGCTGTTTTTCTTCTTTGATATGATACTGGATGACATTAATTATTAATAAACAAACTAGAAAATGTTTTCTTAATCTAATTGAGGGGTTGTTGTAAAAGAGGCAGCAAAAGAAGAAAAACAGTGATTTTATTGACATACGAACACTAATTAAGGAAGTGATATGAGGAAGACGCTTTGAATAGAATGTTTTCCTTTTTAAGTTTAATTTGTCTTTTCCCAAATTCTTTATTAACATTCTTGACTTTTATTTTGGAAAACAAAATTTAAGAGGGAGCGTAAGTTTGTTTCTATTGAATTTTTAATATTTAACAAATGTTTCTGTTCTTTGATTTTTTTTCTTGTTATTTTTTTTAGCACATGTTAGACGTGGAGCCAGGACGGGGCTGTAGTTATAAATTCTGCTTAAAGTTAATATTAATTATTTAAATATTTAAAATTTTTTTCTTCTGGATTTTCAAGCAAGTCCTATTTACAGATTTTTTTTTTTTGCTAAATAAGCTGTTTTCCCTTGCCAAAAGACACAGTTTTCTTAACGTTTAAAAGTAGTACACAGCGTGTCATGTCGTTTTATCTGGTCGATAGCAGAAACTTTTGGGTTCTTTTAAATTTTTTTTCTTGTTGTCTTTCGTTGACTTGTATGTTTGTTTTGCGATAATGTATTCTTTGTTAAGTTAAAAAGACTAATTAATTATTTAAACTGTCCGTTTTATGGTTAAGTATATCTCTAGGCTATGCACGTAGCACAGCAGCTTATTAAGTAAGAAGTTAATTTTTCACAAAACAAAATTCTATCATGAAAATGACTTTAATAAAAAAATTTTTAAATGGCAAAAAGCATTTTAAAGAAGAAAAGACAAAGTTTTAACGGAAATAAACAAGTTTTTATCTAAAACTCCAATTACCTAAATTTAAGTTTTGTTAAGGAAACTGCTTTAAACTCTTATTAAACAACTGCTTTTTCCCTATATTGTCATGAAACTGCAGCCAAAATAACCTTAAAATAAATAACACTTAAAGTAAAAGTTCTTTAGTTAAATAAAATATTATCAATTCTTATTTAGTGCAAAACTGTAACAAAACTATAAGTTGCAATTGAAAAACTTTTTTTTCATTTTCCTACAGCAATCTTCAGTTATTTGTTACAATTTAACTTTGAACATGTGTGGCAAACCTATATATACAAGTAAAACATAAACATGTAACACGCATACTTAACGTTTTCTCTAACAAGTTATTGAGCTTTTAACAAGTTATCAAGATTGTAAGCCTAAATGTAGGCAACTGTCTATAACACTTTTTTTGTAGTAACTGCTACTGTTGCTAATGTTTTTGATTTTCTTTTTCACTATTTACTAACGACCTTTTAAACCGTGTTGTTACAACATGAGCCTGCTGACAACTTAAGCACGATAAACATAAAGTTTCTTTAACAGCACAATGATAGAACAAATAAAGGTGGGTTCTGGCAAAATATTAAAAGAAAACATAAAACGTATTTCAAGGTGGGTTGTGGCAAATCTGAAGGTACCCTGCACTACCTGTAAAGAACTTTGTATGGAAATGAATTATTTTAATTATTATTTTCAATACACTTCCGGCAGCAATTTAACATTTCTGTAGATTTTCTTTGGGATCTTAGATCGCAACATCAGTCTGTTCGGGATTTTGGAGCGTTTTTGCACTGTAAATCCCATTTTTTTGAGCAACGGGGCTCACTTTCACTTAAACGGCTACATCAGCAAGCGAAATTGCCATTACTGGTCTCCAAAGACCCGCAACCCTCGAATAAAACACCAAAAACCCTTGAATTGCGACAGGGTAACTCTTTGGTGTGCCTTATCCACGCATGAGGTAATTGGACTATTATTTCCAAAATTTTCGAGGCCAGGCAACGAATGTCAACGGCGAAAATGATCAACGCGTGATAACGGAATTGTTTTTGCAAAACCTGCAAACTCATTCATCGTTCTCTTTACACACATAGTTTAAACAGGCTGAGCAGTTGCTTTAAGAACATCCCATGGCCACTGAGGTAGCTCGATCTAACTCCCGTGGATTTTTTTTGGTCTACCTTAAAAAAGGGTTGTATTGACAGTTCCGAATCTGGCTTTAAAGAAAAATATTCGTCAAGAAATCAGCTCAATTAAAGCAAGCTAACTGCAGCGGGTGATGCAGAACGCAAGGATCCGCTCAACGAAAGACATCTGGATGGCATACTCTTGAAAGTTACCATTGCTTACAGATTTTTTAAATTTTTTAGACTCTCTATTCGTTTCAAATAGAATTTTTGTTCAATTAGTGCCAACCCGACGAATAGGTGTTAACTGTCCGAAGGACCCTTAAAAGGTTTGTCGTTGTGTGAATATTTAGTTGGTGGGAGATTTACCAGTTCTAAGCGAAATTGATAAAAACGAAATATTTTGTCGACTTGAGTTTTTAAAATATATTGTACCGTATATCTTCTTTTGTGGACCAGGCATAGCGCAGCGAGATTCCATATATTGGCCGTGCGTTCCTTCAGTTAAATCATGCAGACAAATTAGCTCACTCTCCTTACCAGCTTATCAATTTGGTCTTGAATAGCTTCATTGATAAGTCATCAGCTTCTTCCACTTCAAAATTGTTCATCCGCAATTTTAATATGTTTCACTTCTTGTTCAAATCAAGAACCTTTACCTTCGATGTGGCTGGAAGCGACCCCCCCCCCCCCCCCCTCTTCTTTCTTTTTTCCTTTGCATCGCCCTTTAATTGGATACCAGCAATCTGGAAAGAGCTCCTTCCAAATTATCTGAAAAATTAATAATCTTTCACCAGATTGCCTTATTAGTCTTTATTGTAGGAGATGCCTACACCATAGCCATCACCCTGCTGTTTCTTCGCATTACCATTCCCAATATTTCTATAATTGAGGTAGTGGCAGTTTTGTATTACCAAATGTCTTTAAGACTTCTGCTGATCGCCATAACGAAAAATTGGTCTGAGTAACTTATTACCTTTCAAGTGTTGAGTAGGTGACGCTGCTCTACGCCTCTCAAGTAAATTTCTTTTGTATTGCAGTTGAGGTTTTGTGGTAGCCATCTACAACCATGCAAAATGGGACCTCTATGTATGCTGAGAGTTATAACCACCAGCAATTTTTAAGAAAAAAAATTTGGGCAGACAATAAAGCAAAGAAATTCCGAGGTTTAAGCAAAAATAACTTAGTACAGATATAGGGTACTTGAATGAATACAGGGGCTGCCTTGAGCCCAGGATATTTACGCCTAATAAGGTCACAACTTAAAATTGTAAAAATGGCAAACAGTAAGACAAGCCCTTATAAAACCCTGCAATTGTTCTAGGGTATAAAAAAAATTGCAACTAAGATACTCGCGACACACCTACCAAAACAAAGTGAAGGTAAAGGAATAGAACAAGAAAATGTCTTAAAACCACTAACTAAACTTTCTAGAAAAACTCTGCATGGTGGAATTAAAATTGATTTTCATTGCATTTGCAATGGTCGCACTTGCCGTTTTAAAAAACCTCGATGGTACTGAAAGCATGTTTGGTCGAAGGCCTGAAATACTGGCAACAAAAAAAATTAAAATAAAATGAATGAAAAAAAAAACCAAAGGAGAACTTTAAAAACGGGAAACAAGTGGTAATTACATAAAGGCCTAAAAAGGAAATAAATGTCTGCCAAGCATACACCAACAAAAAAAAAATATCTACACACATGCCCACACATACTTACAAGCACCAAGGAAAAGAAAACTGATGGCTAAATGATGGCAAAACCAGAAGTCGTTGAAACATTCCAGAAAAGAACATACACTTAACACTCTTTCAAATGGTGCATTTTTATTATAGCCTACGAAGAAAAAAGGAGAAAGAAACGGAAAGCATACTCTTAGGCTGTTTGGCTTTTTCTGTTTTGTCTATCTTTTTTTCAAACTAACTAAAATGGAATAGAAAAACAAACCATTTCGGTTTTAAATAATTTACGAACGTTTAGCATGTGCAAAATAATGTTATTTCTTGGACATTTTTTTCTTACACCATTCATTTCATCTATACAATTCCCCATTCCCTTGTGTGATAAGTAAGCAATAAAATGGTTTTTGTTCTATTTCGCATTTACACCACATGTGCTGAATAAATGCATGCTATAGACAATATGGTGCTTAACCGCTTCATACACGTTTAAGAAAATCTATTGCATATTTGTAGGTGATAAGCCTAAATATGTATGTGTGTTTAATACTTACATAAAGGACGTCCAGTATGAGTCTGACTATGACACCACACAAAACAGATAGTCATATTCACGTCATGTTTTCCTTACAGTGGATATTTGCTGAATATACACTTAAAGGCATACTTGCTTTAAAACTTGCCCTGCAAGTCAAACAAACATCCTGAATGAATTTTCCAACTCATTTTGTTTTAACTTCTAACTCTGCATTTGAAGTTGGTTAGCTGGTGTTAAGAATTACAAAAAAAGAATAGAAAAAAACACCATAAAAATAAAATGTTACGAAACCATAAATCTTGTTTAGCAAAAATTGTAATGTGCTGACATGGCTTGAAAAGCAAATGGCTGTTTCTATGCATTTTGCGGTATTTGTATGAAGGTTTAAAGATCCTCCTGTTTCCTTCCTGCACTTCATTTGTTATTGCATACTTTTTGTAAAACTTTTTTAATTTCAACTGCAACTATAGTAATAGCATATAAATTTATTTATGGAATTTTTCTTTTTAAATGAAAAAGCTGGTGCATAAAATTATGCAGCAAAAGACAATAGTGAAAGTTTATGTAGAAGATCTAAAAAAATATATTAAATTTAGGGAGCAGAAAGTGCCATATGAATCTAGGAAAATAACTTAAGTTAATTGAATATAGAAATCCTAGCTACTAAGGAGTTTTTTCCTCACAGGACAAACAACAAATCTTGTAATGGGGTAGTTATGCGCTTAAAACTAAATCGGCAATGGGTTGGTAGAAAACTTTCTCGACTTATATTCCTATGTCGGACTTCGAACCCTATCTATTTTTTGAAGACGACAGCAGCATGTGCCATTTAAACTCATTTGTCTACAGGTCTTGGGAGATTGTGGCAAAGTAGAAATAACACCCTTAGCCGTTATCTGATGCTAATCTCCGATTAGGGCCGTGCAAATAGGATCGTCTTTAATGCCCGTAAGATCCAATGCTGTCCTTTAAAAAACAAACTCATATTGGACCAAACTGTTTCGTCTGTAATAAGGAAAACAAAAGCTCTTGATGTCCTGGGCACGAAAATCCAGTGTGATGTCCGCCGGACGGAACACGTTTTTATGTATCGAAGGAAGCATCCAAGTGTCTTGGTTTCTTAAAACGATGTAGGAATTACTTTACACCAGCAGAACTTCTCAATATTTATGTATATCAACTATATCTGACCGAAAATGGGATAAAATTCTAATGTTGGGCAGGTGCTTCAAAGGAACGGGCTAAGGTACTCATCGGTGATGCTGGGGTATCTAACTGTCCCGATTCACTGAAAGATCGTCGCAATGTGCAGTGAAATTAATTTTTCTATCGAAACTATAATGGAATATTCTCTGAAGAAACCCGTGCTTTTTTACGTGACATTCCTTTTTTAAGAATAGCACTCCTATTTGTAGTCGACTGGCCAGTGAATCGCACTAAGTATTACAGAAAAAAATCGTTCTTTATTCGCACAGTTCGAATATGGAACAAGCAAAAGTAGGTGGAAATGCACTCACGTCCGTACATGTATTGAGAATGAATGACTAACAAAGAGACTAAAATTTTATTCATCATTTTTGGGCAAGATTTTCTTAAATTACGAATGGCGGTTTTACTATAATGAGTTTCTCTCTCTCTCTGACTGCTCGCTACAGGTAATAATTTTTCCAAAGAGTCGTCTCTAGACCTTAAAGTGTTGATTGTAGCTCTTAAGGTAACACAACAAACTGACCAACACTTTGCTTTAACATTCGAAAAGGGTTAAAGGCGTTCCTATATACTCTGCTGCTATGTTCTCTGACGAAGCGATTTATTTTTAAATTTTATCTTGTCCATACCAATGTTGCAACAACTTCCATTGACCTTAGTGTTACCCCAATATATTTTTGAAAATTTGATTTTCGTTGATGCCACCAGGGGTTAGTTCGTACGAAAGGATATATTTTTCTCATGAAGCACTCACACATAAAAAACGTTAGTTAAGTAAATCTAAGACTGAGCCCCAAAGTTCAAAACTGTGCTTAATCATCAATCCGTTTATTATGATCTGCCATAGTAAACTGCTCATAAATGTCAAAAAGAAGATTCAGTGTGATGGGACATTTATTTTATGTATATGTTTAGAAAGCCCTGCGTTTGCGTTTAGCTACCAAAATTTGCAGACGGCAGGATTTGGATGCTCTTATAGTCTTCATCTTTCTTCTGTAAATCCATCCCTAAAAGCTATGAGGAATAAAAAAGTTTTAAGGTCCTTGTTAATGTGAATCTGAATGATTCATTTTTCAAGAATTGGTATAATTTTTACTATCATGTGTTTGGTCAGGTCGTTATTTTATCAATTCTGTAGAAACCCGTTTGCTTGATTAACCTTAATTCTACTTTGAGAGACTATAGCGCTTCTGTGTAGCGCTCTTTATCGGCGATCCTTGCACCCTCTGTTCATTTTTTCTTCTTTAAACACGGTTAAAACAGTTCTAACAAAAAAAAATTGTCATTCTCAACTTGAATGTCTTAAAAAAAGCTTACCATTGTGCTGTACACTTTTAACTTAGGGCGTTAAATGCTTCTCGTTGTCAGTTTACTGATTAGTAAAACAGTCAAGTAAAATTTACAAATTACAAACTACTTTTTTTTTATTGATTTGACGTAGAGTCATCCTTAAGTGGGGAACATAATAGTCGCTGCAGTGCAACGTAACGAGTGCCGCTGCAAGCTGTCAGAAAATGTAGCTAAAATTTCCGCTGCAGAAGAAGCTAAAGCGCGCAATTCGAAATGTTGAGATTTATTGCACGACAATAAAACTTAAAAATGAAACAGAACCATGCTGAATGCAGTTACACAACAGAATTTATTTTATTCTGACAGTGATTTTTCTTATGCTCTCACTTTGAAAACGAAATTCTCTCAACAATGTTGCCACACTTTTATTAAATTTCATACATTTTGTAAACAAAACCACATGTTTCAGAAAAGAAAATAAAGATCAAAAGAATATAAAAAAACATTTAAAAATTTTATAAAATTTAAAATCTTGTAAGTATATGAGTGAAATGTTCGTCAATATTATTAAAAAATTATTTAAAGCATGTCAATTTGCAATTGTTAACTTACAAAAACTTTTATATAAAGGAAGATTTGTGAATAAAAATTGGAAAAGTTAAATGAGAGTTCGTGAAGTTGTAGCCGGCGTCTCAACTATGGGGCTGTTTTCTCTAAAAGACGTTTTTTCTTGAATTGGGGGCGTGTTCTGTTTCATAATTTACATTTGCAGCTTACAGGTCTTTGACCAAAATTCGCCGCAGGGATGACCGGCTGACGGCTAATTGCGAAGCACGGTGTCTGGTCTATGTTTCTGGTGACAACTCGACATCCTCGCCAGCAGCGGCGATATTCTCGGCAGAAAGGCATCTTCAGGGCCTGCCACTCTTGGCAGTGTCTAGCGTGGGCCCATTTTCTTCAAGGTTGGTGCCCAAACGGCGCAGTCGGTGCCGGAAAACCGGAGATTCGGATACGGAATTCTCGCTGCGCTTACACCCGAAACGAATTGTTACACAAAAAAAGGCACGGTTATACTGCGTTGTTGGGAAGTGTATCGCTTTTTCACTTGTATTCAACATCTGTCTTGTTCACAAATATCGAAACAGATTTGACATTTGCCGCCATTTGCAAAAATAAGAGCATCTTCCAATAGGGTTATTTATTCTAGCCCACCTGTTATTACGTTGTCAGCTTTAGCTACTACTACAACTTATTTATTCTGTTTCAGGCCTTACTTGAGGAAACGGCTACAACAATATTGCCGAGGATTTAAATTTAAAATACCGTTAAAATACTCAAAGCTGCCTCCTTTTTTCTATCATTTAGTTTATTTTCCCAATGAAAACTTTTGTGCAATTATAAACAATTTATATTTAATTTATATATTTTATTTCGTCGCTTGTTTAAAAATTTTAAAAAAGGCAAAAAAAAACTTTTAAAAATGTAAATAATTTTTTCACTTAAACGCAAATTTTTAAATTTAAATATTTTTTTCGCATAATTTATTTATTATAATTAAATTTTGAATACAATATGAAATATAATTTTTCATTGTTGTTGCCATTACTTTGTGTTTGTAATTACATTTAATAGTTGTTTTAAACTTAAAATGATATTTAAAATTTTTTATGGCTTTTGCCTAAAAACAATAACTAGATTTAAGGTTTTTTGTTTTTTTAAATTAGTTTTTGCCATAATTTGTTAACAAAATATTGTACAATTATAGATTGGCGCTTTAACCACCAATTAAAAAATTGATATCAATTAGTGATAAGACGAAAACTAAATAAATTTTAGGCAAATATTTTGAAAAGAGTGGGTGTGAAATATTTATAAAAAAGAGCAATGAATTGAAAAGAGCTCTTTAAAATTTAATATTAAATGTTTTTTAATTTATATTTTAAGCTGTGGGGACAATTTATTGTGTAAACATAAAAACAAAGAAATTTTAAACATAATTGCCTGTGTTATAAAGAAGATATTTCATTGTACCATGACACTGTCAGGATTTTTTTTCCTAAATTTAAGGATAAACTAAACTGAATTAACAATTTGTGTTTTATTTTTATACAAAAAGTAAAAATCCCAACTTTAAAACTTTAGGTAAACCATCATCACTTTTAACATAAAATATTTAAATGCTTAATTTTAAAACAATAGGTACACACACATACACGTACATATACCACATACACATACAATTTATAGGACCTGTGTATACATCTACAAAAAAGTTTGCAAATATATAAACGCATGTAAACTAATGTAACGGATGTTTGAACATGAGTTCATGACATTGGCTACGTTAACACACACACAAAAATTAAAAAAAAACACACCAAACACTGATTTACAGTAACAACATTCTAAACATGTATTAAAACAAGTTAAAAACACGAGACACAACGCATACATACACAACAAAGGCAATAACATTATTGCCAACATTACTGCATTACAGGCGCCAATCACAACAACAGAAATAACAAGACGCTTTAGTTATTTTAAAACAATCACAAAGAAAAAATGCACAACAAAACAAAATCCTAAGTTAACAGGACTAAAATTATGAATAATTAATTTTGCTCGTAGAGTTAGTGGCTTAATTGCAATTGCTGCCTAAAAGTAGGCTTCAAAAATTTTATTAAATAAAATTTATTTTAAAGGATGTTGAAAAAATATTTAAAAAAAGTATTAAACGACAATCGACTTAAGCAGTATTAAAGATTAAAACCATGAAAGAGTTATAAAAATTCCTCATTTTAATATTTTTTATTTGGAGGTTATAGTCCGATAAACTCAATAAATTGTCAACAAAATAGTCGCTAAGCTAGCAGTGACATGTTATGGAAAGTGCCTTACTTCGGCTACGTCAAATTTTTCGTACAGGTGACAGTACTTTTTCAAATGTATGAAGTAGCTAGTTTGCCTATAGTAATCTAATTTTGAAGTTACCGGTGTGTAGTCTTAGGCCCTCATTACCTAATGATAAGATAGCATTGATTTCGTTGGTTAATGCTATTTTTCATTTAAATTTTCACTCCCTATAGCCTGTAAACTCAGCCTAGTATCTACTAGTAATATCCTTTAAATTTTTCTTAATCCCATAGAATTCATACACTTAGGAAAATCCGAAAAAGTTGCCATGCGTGCGCCTGCTCATGATTTTTCTTGCGCCAATTTATTTGCAGCCCCTTTTTCTGATAGCCTTAAGTGCCCAAAAACCCACCAGAGTCTTATTCGTCCAAACTGCTTAAATGCTCACCTTTAGTACCTGAACACCTTTGACCTTGGTGCCCCAAGAGCTGCTTAGCAATCCATATAAAAGATCAGACATTTTCTAAGACTTTGGCTCGCTCTATGGCAAATATTTGTGCTTAGATTACACTGCAGCGATTGTTTATTAAGATCGACTCGTTAGACCATCAGTGTACTTAAATAATTCTTCACACCGATCTGCGGGGATAAGTATCTCCTTCCCTGGCTTTAACTTAAGATTTGGCTGCATGTAGTTAGAATCCCTTCCATCTCAATCAGTATGCTACCATGTTCCAATTGAGACAAAAAGAGCCAATGGCATAAGGTTCAGTATTGTACCCAGGGCAGCTTTTGGGAAGCTTCTAAAAATTTCGGTAATAAAAACTGATCACTGTTATTAATCCTCCACAACCTATGATGATATTTCTTTGGAGCATAACCACTCGAGATTATTCCTTTTGCTTATAGGCCGGACTATGACTTCAGTCAACTCTTTCCTACAAAACTTCTGCAGATATATAGAGCATTCAGCCTCTACTTCCCTCTCTTCTGAATGCTCCTTTTTCATTTAAGCCTCCAGTTCAATATAAGTAGCAATGAATTGATTCGCCGCCGTTGTTATACTTCTGGGTAAAAATTTCCATTTATATCTTCCTTGGGCTTACGATAAATCCATTAGAGGTGGTTCACTGTGAGAGTTTTTTCAACGCATCTTGCAAAAAATAGGTCAAGGCTTAACAGCAACCTAAAATCAGTGTTATGACGTCATCGGCATGGGCTGCCGATCGCCTTTTGTCTTCTTTTAAGGTCCTTAAAACTCCTCATATGAGCAGAAGCTACAAAGTAAAAATATAACTTTTCATTAAAGTGTGCATTTATTAACTCTTGTAGGTCTGGCTTTTTATTAATGCAATTAAGAAGTAGACTTATGATTACTAAAGATATAAAAAAGTACGCATTAAATTAATGCCTGGAACCAATATTCTGTTGATTAAAGCTAAAAAAACTACAAGCATTTTAAATTAGAACCTGAAGTCTTCTCTTAAGACGGTGGCCCATTTAAAAGAGTTGACAGAAATTACCCCTATGGCACTGTGAGTTGTAAAGCAGTTGGTAAAATTAAAAAAAAACAAAGAGGTCGGTAAATTGTATGAACGTTGATGTTGGGAGTCTTCCCGTAAACTTTTGGCGGAAATCTTTTTTTCTCTCTAGTTAATAACTTTTTATTACAAGGAGCGCACAATAAACCGATCACTAGCTTAAGCCTATTTCCTGCATTTAAAACTCTTTCTTAGTCTTGCCTACCTACCAACTTTTAAATCAATAAATTTATTTCCTAACCTTTGTAAATGTTCTATAGTATTAACCACACATAAATAGGACACCTTTAAAGAAATAAAAATTAAAATGTTAAACTAAAATTTAAATGTTTGATGAAATCTAATGGTGTTAAAAAAATAAATTTTTTTTCACTTTTGAAAAAAATGTTGCATGTCTTAAGGATGAAGTTAACATATTTTAAATCCCACTTTTTTTCTTTATAATAAAATAACAAAAATAAAACTAACACTAACACAGGGCACTAACAGCCCTGCAAATTTTTAACGGTGCAAGAAATGCAATAAATTTTGCCTTAAATGATGGCGAATTTTTAGAAAAACACTTCATCCTTAAAATATGCAACATTCTTTTTAAAGTGAAAAAAATGCTACATTTTTTTTTTGAAAAACTAAAACATCATAGGGCTCCCTTTGGCAATGTTTTAACTCGTTGTTTCCTTCCCAATCTAAATGAATGGTAGCACTAGTTCTAAACCACAAACAACGTATAGCATGCCTTAAGGCGCATTTAAGCTTATGTGGAATATTGTTTTTAAATCAAAAGAAGTTTCTTAACTATTGCGTGCTTTGGAACTTACAAAGGTTATTCCAATTTGGTACCTAGTAGTATAGAGATTTTACTTCTGTGAGCTTGTTTAATATATTAATATAGGGCTTATATTTTTCAAGAGAAAGCTTTTAGTGTAAACATATTGCCATTATTTTAGTGTTATTTATAACCACTGTAAAATTGTAACATTCATTTTAGAAACTTATTAATTCAAATTAGGTTTGAAATTTATAAATTTTTTAGATCTTCTCTTTTATATGACCTCTCCAGCTGTCATAGTAATAACTCCCTGACAACAGCACACATCTGTGCTGTCGTTTTTGAATTTTTCATAAATTTTTTTACAATTTATTATTTGTACTCATTGATTTTTTAAAGCCTCTTAAATAAAATTGCGACCTTTTTTTTGGGCTCGAAAGTTTTACTATTATTAGTCTTACTTGTGTGCTACTACGGCTTAAAGTTTTATTAGCAAAGATTTTTAAGCCTAAAGGTTATACTATATTTTATTTTATATTACTACAAAAATTTACATATGCAAATATTTAATAGGTTTATTCGTATAAATGAACAAGGTATAATAAAAAAAGTCATAAAACCTTTATAACAATTGGAATCTTTTTCCATATTTTTTTTGCAAATGTGGAAGTTCTAAATCAATAAAAAAAATACTAAACACGAGGAATCAATATCATCAAATTTTAATATATACTCATACATCAACCCAAAATTTTGTATAGTTTATGGCTACGAATAAATATTTAAAATTTTAGAAAAAAACGGCTGTAAAATTTTAAGAACTTTAAATATGTTTGAAAGGAAATTTAAATCATAACTTTCAGGACTTTCTATAAAATCCAATTTTTTTAACCTGTGTGGCCCTTGTAAAAGTTAAAATTATAAAAATTTTACGCAAAACGGCCTTATTAGCATAAACCGATTTGGCAGACGAAATAACTACGGTAAAGTAACAGCGGTGTAATTTATAGCATAAAATAAATTATTGCCTACTTTAAGGCAGCAAAAATTTTTTACATTTGCTTAAAATTAAAAATAAAATTTAATGTAAATCCTTAATCATTTAGGACAATAATTTTTAACAACTTTTTCTTTAACGCCTCTCAGCAAACCAAAATAAAGTTTTTTTTTTCCTTTCCAACATGGTAAATAGATTAATGCTTACAAATACCATAAAGTAAACCCAAATTTAGAATAAAAAAAGGAAATAAAAACAATCATAGAACCAACCCAAATCTGTCAATCTCCATATTGACAGTAATATAAAATTTAAATAAATACAATAAAGCCCTTAGAAAACAAAATACTAGTATAACAATAGCAACAACAGCACAAACATCTAACCCAAGAAAACTTTTTAACATGAATTGTTATTGAATACTTTTTTCTCTAAAATGGACTGACAGACAGCAAGGCAAAAAGTTGAATAGCAAAAAATTAAAAATAAATCGAAAGAAAACAAAACAAACTTTAAATCAACACTCATGGCCCATTGTTTAAGAATATACTAGAACACACTTGTGTTTGTATAAAAGCCCCTTTAATATATGCAACAAAACATAAGGGTTTGTGTTTGTACAACCAAAATAGTTTGTTAACCAGACATGTGTTGGTAATATTTATTGTTTGTGTGTTTATGTGTGTATGTAGGTGCAAATGTGTTTTTTAGTATTAGTAGCTGGAAAATTGATTTTTTAAATAAAATATGTTGAAAAGTATATGTATCCGGCCCACTCAAAATGTTAACCAAAATTCATGACATGGAAAATAATATAGAAGTTAACAATGGTTTTGTGTTAAGTCCCCTTTAAAATTTTGTTTGTTGTTATGGTAGTAAAATAAAATCGTATCCTTTTGGCATTTTAACAATATTCTAAATTCACTTGAAATTGATTTGAGTTTTCTTATTTAATTTATATTGATTTTGCCTATTTTAAGGCTTCAATATAGTTAAATGCTTTTTTACCAATTTTATGTATTTGATTTTCTCTTTTTTGTTTATTAGGGGTTGCTGTAAGTAATCATTTGTATCTTTTTAAATGTCTTTTTTGTGATTTTTTTTATTATTATATTGGTTTTCTAAACATTATATGCAGATGCTGATTGTCCATAAACTAAATTATATTTTTTATTGCTCTCTTTTAGGCGTCTTTTTTTCATTTAATACAAACAATTCAATTTATGGTATCTTGTGGTTTAGACCCATCACGCAGGGTTATCTTATGTTTTGATTTGTCTTGCATATGTTTTTTTTGAAAACTATGTTATATTTAACAAAGAAAAAGATCAAGTTGTTACAAATTATGTGTAAAGAAATGTTAAGGAAGTTATGGGCAATACATATAAAGTGTGTACATATGTATGTATTTATTTGGATGTGAAATCAATATTTTTTGTTAATTTGGTCCAAAAGTTATTAAAATAAAGAACAAAAAAAAAAAAAAAAGAATAAAAAAAAAGTGAGTAAAAAGAAAAAGAAAAAAAGGTTATTTTAAAATCTTCGTCTTTTGAAGGCACAATACTAAAGTAGTAGGTAGATAAGCAGATAAATGGGCCTTTATTGCATCTTAGGATGCTTCACTACTCCACCAGGAGGCAACATGCTTTCTATTTGATTGTCTTTAAAATGGGAGGAATAGAAAAGTTGAAAAGATTATTATTCCTTCAAGATTTTAAAAAAACAAGTTAGAGGGCTCTATTCAAAAGAGCTGAATATTAGATACTCTTCACATTGGCCTTTCAAAACCCCGAGCTTTTTTATTTTTATCCACTTTTTATTTTTTAAATATTGCAAATTTTTTAATATGACCCCGACCTATTTAAACCCTATTAGGGTGACTAGGGAAGTTAAAGGGGTTTTTACTCTAATTAATTTTTTCAAATTTGGTAGCAATCCCCTGAGAGGGTGGGGATTAGGGGTCAGTTTGTTCTAGAAAGTGTTTGCAAGGAAGAAAGGATGTGATTGGGACCAAAAAGAAAAACATACATTATTTCGCAAAGTTTAATTAAATCGTATTTTTTCGTTTTTTTAACACCTCTTTAAAGTATGCATTTTTATCTTAAACTGTTAAGCCTTTTAGATAGGCTTTAAAATATATTTTTTTAACTTTTTAAAGATCAAAAGGCAAGATGTATTAAAAATTATGCCTTTAGTATACTTTAATTAAACACTGAAGTCTTTAAAATATTTTATTCTTCATACGCTTGCTTCCAGATTTGCGTTAAATAAGAGACTAAATTTTAAAGCATAGAAACAAAATCTCAATAAAACTATAATGGCTTCGTTTAGACAAGCATTAAAATTAAAACACGCAATAAGAACAAATTGCATAAAATTCCAAAGTATAATAATGAAAAATTAAACTCATTTGCTTTATAATCCAAATCAAGTACTTAAGTTAATGATGATGAGTATTTTTTTATTTTTATTTTTTGTGGTGTCTTAAGTGCTTTAAGATTGGCACGTTTATTGGGGTTGGTTTACAAAAGTGATTTGTAACTTCTTTTAAAAGTTCATTAATTTTCTTAATCTTCAAGAACACCGCAATTTTAATAATTGGATATGTGTTTATATCAAAATAAAAGACAAAACTTAGACATTACCTTTACTTGTTTATGCTATTATTACTATTTAGCATTCTCAAAGCAGTTTGTTTAAAGGAAAGCCAACATTTGTATATATAAGCATACCCTTAGGCTACTAGTTTAATTAAATAAACGACATTGTCTTACTAAAGCCCCCAAAAAAATATAATTTATATCTAAGATTTTAAGTACTTGACTATTTTTTGTAGAAAAATTACTTGCTCTACTTATTGTTGTTTATCTCATCTTCTTTACTCTATACTTCAGTGTCAGCTATTTTTAATATACAACAACAATTACCTTTGCATATCTCCAGGCTGTTGATTTAATTTAATTTAGCGGCATGGCTGAACTGTTAAACTCAGTCAGTTTAAATACGAATTGGCCACAAGGTAAAACAAAAACCTGCCCTTGTCCGGCTGTCTGTTCTTTTTTAACATTTTTTTTTTATTTAAATTATTTATCATTAAAACAAACGAGCGTATCCATTGCTGTGTAATGTTGTATAGAAAAGTATCTTAAAAAAAAGCAAAAAAAAAAATCTTTCCATTTTAATAAGTTCATTTTTATATTCTTACAAATACGTGGCCCCTTACTAATTACATTACTTAGTGAACAGATCGAAGAAAAAAATTTAAAAAAAAACAAAATAAATTAAAGACTGTCAAATAGAAATAACAAATACGATTTATAATTAGCAACCATTGGTGATTTTGTATTTTATTGAGTGTATTATTTAATTCTTAATAAATTTAACACTGATTCCTTATTAACTTTCCCTTAAGAAAAGTTGCATTAGTAACAGCTTTAGAATCTATTGTGCAGAGATTCCTTATTATAGCCGCTGAAAGAAATAAGAGAAATATATTTTCAGGGCATTAGTTCAAAATTGCAAAAACTTTATTTCACGGAGACATTTAAACAAAACTTTTTTTATAAAAATTTAAATGTTCTTTTAACAGACTTTTTTTACTTAAAAAAAAGTTTAAATATCGCTGCTTTAAACAGAAAAGGCAACAACAAAAACAACCAGCAACAAATTTTTACCTGTTGTTTTGCTGAAAACATGTTACAGGACCTTTTCCTTATTTGTATGCACAGCTCATCATCGCAATGGTCGTTGAGTTTTTTTCTTAAATGAAGAGGGTTTTTATGTTTTTTTGTCTGTTTCGTAAAAAAAAGGAAAAATATTCTTAGTTTTTTAAGCATTCATGTCACTTGTTTCAATGTTGTTGTTTTTCTTTCTTCGTATCCCCAAAACATCTTGTTTGCAGCTTTTTGTTGAGATTTGACATTATCCTGTGTAAATATATTTGAGTTTAAAGATTTCTTGTCTTTGTTTTTCAAAATTTAGCTGGTTTGCTTATTTTTTCTTTTAAAGGTTAAAATCTACTTATTGATATTTTTCTCGTTTTTATCTAGTCTTTTTGCATATTTTTTTTCTGCCAGTTCAGTTGAATTTAGGTTTTTTTCTTGTTAACTCTGTTGACGAAGTTTAATGTGCTACGTTTTATTTCGTTAAAGGACAGCTGACAGATGGCTAAAATGTTAATGAAGTGGAATTGAAATGGAGGTAACCATTTGGTTACTTATTAGTTACGCTTTTTCCATTAGATAGATTTTATTTCTTAATTTTTTTTTTTTTTTTTTTTGTGGAAAAAAGCAAGGCCAAAACTGATTTTTTTAAATCTGCATTTGGCAATTCTTAAACTGCTTAGAGCTTGAACGAAAATTTTGTAAAAAAACTGAGGGTAGAAAAGTTTGTCGGGAATAATAATACTTTTCCTTATTCATAAAAATTATTTGAAATAATTACTGTAACTTATTGGCTATCGAAGTAGAAAAAAATAAATTGAACTTAATCTGACAACTTTTGAAATTAGTGGTATCGTAAAATGGGGTTGAACTGTAGAAAACATACCTGAAAGTTGATCATATTTTCTAAGCCTCTTAATATGCTTTTGCGTTTATAACTGCACTGTATCTCTTCCTCGACAGCACTTCGATCAGAAGTGGAACAGCTTGGCGTCTAAATGAGTCGTTAAAGGTTGGCCCCATTACCAACTTTAACAATGCAGAACCACTGTGAACTTAAACACCTGACGATAAAGCACTTACCATTTTTAATCGAAATATAGCAGAGGTCTACAGCTTGGCGTAATTGAGAAGTGTTATATCAAGAAACACAGGTGCTAAAAGTGCGAAAGTCGTTTGTCGAACCCTTTAATTTATGGCGCGCAAACGACATAGGAACATTTTTAATGCCAGCGTGAAATCTGTGCTCATCTATAGCCAAGAGACATGGTTAGTTACAGAGAAAATAAAAGCAAAACTCCAAAGCTTCATAAGTCGTTACCCCCAATATATTCTCTAAGTGTGTAGCACAGGCTAATATTCCATAAAAACCCACGGAGAACTACCCACCAGCAAACATTAACGCCGAAATAAAAACAAGAAAATGTGGCGAAAACCAAATGATGATCTTCCTTTAATAAATAGAGACTACTGGCCCGTAATAGAATAACTGGAAATCTTTAATGGAGACTGTTATCTCCTAATATGGGGTATGGATTTTGATAATATTAAGGATTCGGAGCGCACTTACATTCCGCTCAAACGTATTTTGACTTTAGAGGAATAAAAGTTTTTTAACACTTGATTTACATTTGTAGATATTAACTGCAATTGCAAACACATCTTAAGGAAGCTTATTCCACATAAGAACTGTGTGACTTAAGAGCGAATTCTCCCTGTAATGCGCGGTGCGATAATTTGGTCAGTCGACCAGAAATGGGTGTGCTCATCTTAAGAAGTACGTATCCCGCACAAAGTCCCGGGCTTCAAAAAGAAGTTTTTCAGAGCGCATTCCATTATAGTATTTTTTGAATAGTAAGAAATGTCCCACATTACGATTGTGCTTTAGCGAATCAAAATAGTTAGACAACTCGAAGTAACCAATGGGTAAAATTAACTTTGGAGCACCAGGCTAAACACGAGACTTATACTCTACTTTTGGCTGGATAAAGAATATATACATTTTAGGAAGACAGATGGCGTGAAGCTATTTTTACATCGTTTCAAAAAACCAAGACACTTTAATGCTTCTTGCAACAAAAGAAAAAACGTGTTCCGTCCAACGGACGTCGCACTGCATTCTCATGTCAGGAAAATCAAGAGTTTCTGTTTTCTCAACATCTATACCATCCATTAATACAGACGATGCAGCATGATCTACTGTGCTTTTATGTGACAAAAGTCTTACAAGTGGAAAAAACGACCCTATTCGCACTACCCCAATCGCAGGTTAGCTTCAAATCCCGGTTAAGTTATTCATTTATACTCTGCCTGTTAGCTCTAATCTCCAAGAAGCTAGGCCTGTGGTCAAATAAATATGAATGGCTGCTGTCATCTGCAGTGGAATAGAGAGGATTCAAAGTCTGACATAGAATGTCATTAAGAAAGATTAGAAAGAGAATAAGTAACCCAATCTCATTGGATAGATTGCACTTGTAACAGCACGAATAGTGTGACCTCTGAGAAAACTCGTTATAAATCGAGAAAATTTATCACCAACATCAAAAGCAACAAGTTTAGGTAAAAGCGCACAATGCCAGACTCTATCAAAAACCTAAAACTGCACTTTTGCAAGTCTGATTATACTATTATTTCTTTCCAGGTCTACTGGTTTTTACATTTGCCTTATAATTTAGGAAGATGCAAGAAGCTTAATGCTATCCATGTTAAGGTGTTCCTCTCAGTCTTATAAAAAAAAAATAGAATGTTTCTATTATTTTTAAAACTTTTTCGTATTGAGTGGCACATTTGCTATTAAACTCTTATATTCGATATTAATGATTATCTTATGGATTTTGCTCTACTTGAGTTGCGAAAAGAATATATTTTGTCTAAGCCTATTTCTAAATTACGAAATTTTACCAAAGTACAGCTCAATACACTTTTTTACGAAGTTAATTTCTTATAACAAAACATGCAACATTTACAGTACTTAGATTTGTTTTCTTGACAGAGCTCCTATTCACACTCCACGATTCTATGCTTAACATTTTCAACTTAATCAGGACACTATGGTAACACTCCATACATTTTTCAAGGCTACATACATACATACATACCATTGCTTATTGCGAAAACCTTTTGCAGCATGATAACTGTTTTGAGCTTACGGT
Source organism: Melanophora roralis (assembly GCA_963583895.1). Classification (NCBI taxonomy): domain Eukaryota; kingdom Metazoa; phylum Arthropoda; class Insecta; order Diptera; family Rhinophoridae; genus Melanophora; species Melanophora roralis. The sequence continues at coordinate 23,766,695 of OY757188.1, forward strand.
ACTTAAAGCCCTACTTCTTAACTTAATTAGATGTCATTAAAGTAGCGCTCAATACACAAACCTTCGAGTAAAACAAATCATTAAAACAATTACTTCCTCTTTTTTTAATTATAGAAATAAGATTAAATAAAGATTAAAAGATTAAAGCAAGTTTATTAATCAACCTTTGTTTAGATTATCGATTAAAAAAAAGCATCGGTTTAAACTTAAGAGTTGATGCTCTGCAAAAAATGTACGCAGATTATTGTTAAAAGTGTAGGTGAGATTTAAGTTTCAATTTGCCTGTCAGTAACCCTTTTTTCAGAACTAAAAACACTTCTACATACACAAGAGTTATTATATAAATACGGGTGTCTGGTGGCAGATTGAAATTTGATAAAAAAACTTAATAATTTTATTAAGAGCATTGAACGATAGAGTGGAAATGTGGACCTTTTTTAAAGAGTATATTCAAAATGGAGCCTTGTTTTCTGCGCAACATGCTGCAGTAAACTTGGTTCAATTAAGCTGTTTGCTCTTTGTTTATGTTACTTGCCCTACTAAAATTGCAAGATAACCCTATGCTTTTAAAGCTTCATTAATAGTGGATTGTGTCTCCACGACAAGATTGAATCTGTCCCTCTCTAACGAAACAGATTATGTCAAAATGTCAAAACCCATAAAATGGCGCAGATTTTTGTTTCCGCTAATAGATTAAGGCACTTGTGTTTAAGAATTCAACACTTCTACTGACTATCTCAAAGCACTCAATAAATTTTTATCTTGATTATTAATTCAATATTGGCGTGTATTTCTTTCTTTGGCTTAGTTTAATCGAGGTACTCTGATAATCATTGAGTATCAAACAAACTTGGATTTTGGATTCAATAGTGGCAACTACCAACTCACCAGATTCTATCAGCCCCAAATCATTCAATTTGTGCTGAACGCTCATCGAATATTTTCCTTTAAAGCTTCAAAAGATTGGTGATTGTTATTATAAACCCTTTCTTTGAGGTAGCCCCATAAAAACACCCCATGGGAGTAAGATCGTGTGAGCTCGATGGGCATGGGATATCCCCCTGTTTTCGGGGGAAATTTTTTTGAAACAAATTCTTCGAAGCTCTGGCTGTGTGTGCAGTCGCGCCCTCTTGTTGAAACAACGTGTGTACAATGGATTGGCTCGCAGGTCTGGCAAAGAGAGTTCCGTTAACATGCGACGACAATTTTCACCGTCGACATTCGGCGCGTGGCCTCAAGAATTTTCAAAAAAAGGTCACACCCAACCCTACGGCAAAGCAATGGTTTTTAATCTTTTAATTGATTGTTGAGGGTTTTTTGAGGGCAGTAACGGTAGTTTTGTTTGTCAATGTGGCCGGTGAAGTGAAAATGAGCCTCGTTGCTCCAAAAAATTAAATTTCCAGTGCGAAAACGATCCAACATCGTTTTACGAAAATTTCAGTTCTTAAACGATTTGAACTTACAAAGGAAGAAACTTCAGATCCCTTTAAAAAAGTTTATGAATAATAGCTCTTTGAAATCCCACTAAAGCTTCTCTTTTCCGTATTAAACATCGCGGATTTTTACGTAAACTGCTTTTGGTCAGTTCATTTTTTTCGGGAGTTCTTGAAGATCGAATGGGCCCTGGCTGTGAGATATTTACAGACGGAGCAGTTACGTGGAATATTTGCACACACTAACGAGTTAAATTTATACTTGGTCCATCACGGTTTCGCCGAATACCGAACTTTGAAAAAAATTGTCGACGAGCACTTGCGTAAGAATCATTACTCTTAAAAAAACGTTTTCACATCGAACGAGCGACGCGTGACTGACAACCGCACAACCATAATTTCAATGGGGCCGCCCTTCCTCCGCACCGTTTATTACATTTTGAAATGATCGTTTTTAAATATATTGATTTGCCACCAGACACCCTGTACAATAACATTCTTCAGCTCTCTTTTTCTCTTATTTCTTTTCAAGCAAAAAAAAAAAAGAAAAATATACACATGCTCACGTCTTCTTAAATAAACAACTAAAATCTATTTCAATTTTAATTGCAACAATTTTTATGTTGCATACTTTTTCTCATAAGCTTAGATTTATTTATTCCATGTTTATGTACATACTTCTACACGTTATGTTATTTGAACATGTGCAAAATAAAAACACTTGATGCTGTTCTTCTTGCTTTTCTCTTTGTGGTCCAGGCCACTCTCTTACTCACTTTTGTTAACCTTATATGGCCCTTTTGTTGGTTCTTACGAATTGTTAACAACACATCGGAGCAATAAATGTTTATTTAGTTGTTTATTTAATTTTTTTTGTTGCTTTTTCTGTTGTTTTTATGTACCAACATTTATATGACAATTTTATTAAAGTGTAGAAAATTGTTGGTTTGGTTTTTGTGTGTAAAATTTTGTTATTATTCTATTGTCGCCTTAGAGTTTTTATGCGCAAAATTTTGTGTTTTGTTTTATTTTCGGTTTCTAAGCGTGTGTGTGTGTGATTCAAAGCGTTAGTGAGTCTGTGTATAAATTTAGAAATTTCTAGCGTATATAAGACTGCGGTTATTGTGGTTTTAATTAAAGATTTACAAATATAATTCCAACAATCAAAATTTACACTTTTCTATGTTTGTTTGTGTGTGTGTTGAAATTTGGCAAGTTTACGAGTTTGTAGATGTTAATTTGTCAGTTTAGCGTGTTTAGAGATTTTAATTTTTTATTTTTCGTTTTCCTAGATTTTATGTTGTTTTTTAGTGAGTTATATAGCAGCATGTTAAATTGTTCAATTTAACAGGTTTATGAGAATCTTTTTTTTATTTGCTTTGTTTTTTATACTGCAAGAGATTAATAACATTATGTGGGTTTTACTTCATAAAACAAGTTTATTATACAATTTGGATAATAACCGCAAAAATCAGTTTTTTAAATTGTTGAAAATTAAAAAATTGCATTTGCTTGAAAGGTGGAAACATTTTTGAATGATGTATATCTTTTCTGTCAAAGTTGTTGGGTATAATTTTTAATAACAAAATAATTAAGGCAATTACAGATGTTTAGCTTAATTTTATTGCTTAATTGAAGCCATATTCAATTGAAAATATTTTTATCAGATGTCAGTGTAGATATACATATGCTTGTATACCAATTATTATTTACAATTATCTTGGTACAAAATTAATGGTGTTTTTGTTTCTGGAAAAAAAATTTAAAACTTGTTGCACTTTAAAAAAATGTTGCATATTTTAAAGATGAAGTGTTTTCTAAATATTTGTCATAATTAATAATAATTTTATTGCATTTTTCGCACCGTAAAAATTTACAGGGTTGTAAGTGCCCTGAAAAACATCTTATAGTTTATTGTTTTTATATTATTATAAGCAAGGAAAAAGTGAGCTTTTAAAAATTTTAACTTCGTCCTTACAAATGCAACATTTTTTTAAAGTGCGAAAACCCCATAAGTATGCGGGGAAAGATTTCAGGTGGTTGACTATGAAAGTGAAAATTAAGGGCAAGCCGGATACATGGAAATTTTTTTTTGGCAGCCAGGCGGAACTTTTGTTACCCGGTTTGCACCTGCCCATAGGAGCCACTTTTGTGAAGAAATGTCAAGCGAGCTGGCTAAGATAGGATCTGCTCTACATACCTCTAATGCGTTATTAGTCGCAACTCCGCTAAGGACTGTCAACAGTGGGATTCTCAGATACTTTCTTGTCGTGGCTGAGAAAAGGTCTCACGGTGTAGACACTTGCAAGGTCTCTAATTTGATATAGCACTTTTTTAATGGAAAGCTTAAAATAAAACTTTTAAGCCATTATCGGTGAAATGAATAGGGGTTATTGTCATTCTTTACGGGTTAACATGTTAGTAGAATAGGAAATGTTGGAGTGAGCTTATCATCTTTTTTGCGAATGTGCAGTCTTGGCTGTCAGGAGATATAGATAACTGGCCATATACTTAATGGTCTACGCGGGGAATATCACATAAAAGTGACCTCATAAAATCTACAAGGCCATGATGAGTACCTTATTTTAGGATAAACTTCTGAGCAGCCGGCCTAATATTTTTTTTACAGTGGGTTAAAGTTTAGATATTTCCGTCGCAACGAGCATTATTCCAAATAAAGAAAATGCTGCCAGCTAATGCTTGAGAGAATATTTACTGTCGGAGTTATTTTAAGGAGTTTTATTGAGATAATTTTCATGTTGGATATTAACCCTTTTCCTTCTCTTTTTATGGGTCAATTGGACCACTTTTTCAAGCAAATAGAAAAGATCATCATCGATTATAGATGCTGTTCCAATTTTTAAGGCATTTGTATGCAAAAAAAAACACTTCACAAAAAATTTATTTTCATTAGAACTACGCTACAAACAAACACATCAGCAATTTAATTGTGACGGGTGTGACCATTTTGCCCATATTTTTGCTTATGGATCAAACAATTTTATATTTTGGTTCAAGAAAAGGGCTATGATTCCCGAGGGTAGTATGTTTTAAGCCAATAATAGTAAGAAGACACTGCCAGAACATAATTTCTGCTTAGAATGATCACTAGAGGAATGTGACGGGTGTGACATTATAAATTGAAATTTAAAATAATTTTGATTTTAAAATCGAGCTGTGTGAAATATTTTTAAATATTTTTAAATTTTTGATTTTAACGGAAGTTTGAAATAATTTTTAATTTCTACAAAAAGCTTTTCTTTTATAAAATTTAACGGGTGTGACATTTTAAACCCTTGCGAAATAATCAAAATAAAAAATGCATCCAATGTATTTAAATAACAAACATTTTCGGTTTATTTTAGATAATAATTCGTCAATTTTTTTAATAAAGAAACAACTGATATTTCCCTAATTTGTGGTATTCTACTTGGTATGGACCCTTTCAGAACCGGCTTAGATCGCCTGGCCTAAGGATCGTACGGTAGCAAGGTTAATGCAAGTCCAAACTTTACGGCAGAAACAGGCTTTTCTGTCAAAATGTTTTAGAATAAGTACTCTTAGCATTGATATTTAAATTAAAAAATATTGGTTGTTTTTACGCTACATTAGTAATTCAATTCGACACTTGCATCGAAAATAGATGGACTGCATTCCAAGATATTATTAAAGACAAAAGCATACTTTTCTCGCCAACAAAATAAGGTGAAAATAAAGTATCTTACAAACCTCCAGACAGACAAAGAACCACATTGCTTCTATAAAATAAGCAAGTAGTTCAATCATAAGAGAAAACCCCTCAGCATTGGGTATCTGGATCATATTATCTTAAACTATGGCACACATTATTTTCACTACTTCTATAATATTCAACCATAATTATGGCATATTTTTAGGGGCCACAAATTTTATATTATCCCTAATAAAACACAACAATTTGTCTTAAAGCACACCAACTGAACAGAATATAACAGAATAAATTAAACATATAAAAATTTTTCAAAGTCATTTGCATACATATAAACAAAATAAGTACACATTAGCATCTTAGTTAATAAAGTTGATTTTTTATGTGTATATAATTTCTATTATATTTATTCCTTTGTCAAACTGTTAGATATTTCTCTATGGGAAGCTTATTTGTTTAAAAATGGACTGACTTTAATATCCCTTATTCACCTCCCCACCTCCTAACAAAAAAGTAAGAGTCAACCAAAATCAACTTTTACTATTTCATCACATCATATTTCAAAGCATAAAAGTAGCTTGAAAAAACATCTGTTTCCATTTGTTATGGTACATTTCCGATGGCCCCTAAAATATATACACGTTTGTACACATCCAAAATATAAAAACGACATGTCAAACAAAGTGGAAAAATAATAAACAATAAATTTGTGTGAATATGTAAATTTTATGATTAAGTTAATAGAAGCATACTTTTTACTTAAACATACATGTGTTTATGTGTGTGCACAAGTAAGGTTGCCATACAGTTCTGAAATTGTCAATGAAGCAAAAGCACATTTTAATGATTTGATGCAATCGATAAAACCTTTTAATTTTTCTTTAATAAATCTGTTTCTTTCTGCTCTTATCACTAATTTCCTTTTTTAGGAAAATTTTTGGTAATTGGAGTCCCCCTTTCAAAACATCTTAAAATAGAACTGTCGGCTCAATCAGCAATATAGCAAAAGTAAATTTTTAAGCATGTATTTGTATTGTAATTTTTTGGTTTTCAATCTTTGAGTATGTGTGTGTTTGTTTGTGGCTTAAATATCTAAGTTTCCAATTTAACGCTAGAATAATTTTTGCATTTGCAAAGTGATGAGGATGATGGTGGTGGTCAGAATATAGAATTATACATATTTATACAGGTTTACATATACTTACTTATATCCAGGTATCTTTGATTATTTGTTGGCCAGATTTTTGGGTATTTATGCAAAGTTATTAAATTCTCCTTATATAGAATATGTCAAGGTATGTTAATGCCGGGTATGTGCATGTTATTTGACTAAACATGTGGAAGGAGAAAACGGCATACTTGGCTAGGGGAAACACAAAAAAAGAATTTGCCAACAATGGAAGAAAAACTAAAGGCATTAAAAACCATTTTATTTCTATGGGTTTTTATTATATCAAATAAAGTTAAAAAATAAAACCGAAAATGATGTGTGGTTTAAGTATATGTTTTGCCTTAAATAAAAATTTATGTAAGTGAAGTAGACCTTAAACTACTTAATAATAATATGTTTAGAAAGTGAAAATTATATATTTAAATTCTAATTCATCCTTAATGTATGCAACATTTTATATGAGCTGATGTTACCTATAATTATACTACGAATTTTAAAGGTTTAAATCATACCTAAAGGTATACTTAATATCTCTGATTATCATCTTTTTGCCATTAAAAATTCTTTGCTGGAATGGTGGCGAGATTTTGGGGCTCCTGACATCTGTTATAATAAATATAAAGAAATACGCCTCTGCTGAGAGCATGTAGCCAAGGCTAGTGTTAATTGAACTCATAATAGTTCAAGGACAAGTTACTCCTTTAAGTTAAACACAGTTTCTACAAAGTCCAAGACCAGAATAAAGCAGGGTCGACACAAGCATGAGCACATTGGTAAAAGTTGGGGGGTTTGGGTCTTTGTGCAGTCGCTTTAATCTAACTATAGCATCCCAGCTTGACTTTTAGGTTATATCCTAGGAAGATTTTCCGGAAATATACAAGTTGAAGGGACCCAGTAAACTATTTGAGGGGTGTACAGTGTTCCCTGATGGATCGTTTATGAACATAGGCACTGATGTTCGGGTGCCTATTTTAACGTAGAGATCGCATGTTAATTTTGAATGCCAAAGCTCGAGTGTAGTAAGGTCTTCAAAATGAGTGCAGCTTTTTCTAGTCACAGATTCTAGTAATTATGAGCGCTGCAGAATTATTAAAGGGAAATACCAGTGAGGTAGAGGAAGTCAAAATCAATATTGACTGTCAGACTTACGTCAAGTCTAGGCATGTGGATGGAATGAAACGAGTCTTGGGGATAGTTATAGCGTTGCGTTATGTTATACTTGGGAAAAATTGAGTAATTTTCGTTGAACTCGTGAGGAGAAAATCAGCTCTGGGCTTGTAGCTGCCATTGGCTTTTAATACGGTCTAATAGAGACATGGGTATTGGATAAGGAAGGGACGCCTGGAGTGACAGCATTATTGTGCGGTTTTCGTTGCCCGGATCAGATAAAATTGATGCTAAACTGCTTTATAATTAGAGTTGAAGGCACCTACAGTTTATAATTGAAATTCTAATAAAGGGCTGTGATGTTGAATATGCGACTATTGAAAGGGGTGGGAATACTCCATTCCTCTTAGTGTTGTGCAAAGCTGAGGAGAAATAAAGTCTGTAAGCTCCTTGTTCGCCAAGGGTGCTGTTTTGCAAAGGTAGTTGGGGGGTCCTTATACGATGGACTTGGTAAAATCTTTTGTTATGGCTAGAGGACATCATGCTCATACGTCAGGTGAGCTTCAAGGGTGGCCCCAAGTCCCGTAGGATATTTACAAAATCCAGTAATTGGCATACTGTGCGATCCAGCCAATAAAAAAATAGATGTATAAAAAGAGTACATTTTATAAATATAAAAGTAAATTGTTGTTTAAAGTTTTGTGCAGTCTTTAGTATTTAATTTGTGGTCTATAAGTCTTAGGTATTTTTATGTTTCGTACTTTTTTTAGGCTCTATATTTTCACTGCCTCTTATTTGATTAGTTTTAGCTTTTCATAGGCCTAGTTTTATATGTTGATTCTTATAAAAAATAAATATATCAGGCTTTTGAACTTTAAAGGAAATCATTTCTTACCTGGTTTTTTTATATATCTTTTATATCTTTCGCTTTAGAGGATCTTGGTTCTAATAAAAATGTTTACCTTAAAACTATATTTATTTTACCTTATTGCCCTTTATTTGTGTAATAAAATTTTTTCTATAAAATCATATGAAAAAGGCATTTTTTTTTTCTATTTTCCAGATTGCAGTTAATCTGTTTTTTTTTGTGCCAAGCTCCTCCTAAAAGTAGGCCACAAAATGACATGTAGACATACTGACAGCTAAGACAAACAGCTCCACAAAAATATAGGAATAGGTAAAGACAGCAATAAAGAAAATAGCAAAAGTTTTTTATTATGGTTAAAATTTTGTTTTTCTTATTAAAGAATTCTATAGAAAAATAACGGAAAATTAAATGGCAAATACATTCTAAATATATGACAAATAGAATTCATGCTGATATGACTAAAGAATTTATATTCTCTATAAAAATGTCTACTCTATTTTTTCAACTTGCTCTTGTTGTCGTGCTATTCCCAGATAGCATTTGGAAGATTGTTTTTCGAAAAATCACATTCCTGAGTCTTTTAAGAGTACTTTTGGTGATCAAAAACTGATTAATCACTTACAAGATCAAAAAAGGACTAGAAAATGATTCGCGCTACTGAGTGAAATGAGTTTGATTTTATATACAATAACAAATTGTATAGCAGTCGCAAATTAACCATCCATACGTTCAAAATGTGACTACATTTTTCGTCATTTATTATCATTTTCCGCTCACCTAGAAGATTGAAAAATGCTTAATCAAAAACAGATCATGCAGGTGCTTAAGAAGTGATTAAAATTATGTATTTTATGATCATATTTTGCGCAGATAGATGATTGAACACTGCTTGTTAAGTAAATGTCAAACACTTAAATTTTTGTTCATATAAAAAGTAACATCGTGGTATAAAAGTCGTTTTGCTGTGAAAGTGAAATTAAAGGATTAATAATAAAAACGTGTAATTAAATTTAGCATTCATCCACAAATCCTTAAAGTAAAATATTGTAATCAAACAGTGAAATTCAAAGTAAGAAAGGGGAAAAACGTTGCAGCTCAAATTTGCAGAAGGCAGGTAGAAAACTTGGAAGAGGAAGAAGAACTTAAGCAGCCATATGGGACAAAACAAGAACACGGAACAATTTTAATTATCTTCTTTTTTTTGTTTTTTTATAGTATATACATACATATGTATTTTGAAAATAATAATAAATAATAAAATAAATAATAAAATAGAAATATGTGTAATAAATGACAAAAGACTCGAAAGCGACTATAATTATGACTGAAAGACGACTCGAAAGAGAGTCACAAACGACTAAAATTAGACTTATATATGATTAGAAAACACTTCAAATACTACTTAAAAATGAGTCGAAAATGAGTCTTAACTAATATCAAAAAAGACTCATAAAAGACTTATCAAGAAGAGTCACGGCAAGTTACGTTTTTCTACCGACAAAAGTATCTTTTATGCTCAGAAAATGCGCGCATATTTTGCCTTTTTAATCGCGCAGTGGAGTCGAAAAAGACCCAAATTTGATTAAAAAATGAAAAAATTGCTGGATGGGTTGTAGCTTAAAATAATTGAAATTTTAATTTATTTTTCTTTTTTCTCTCTTTGTTTGTGTGTTGAATCTCTAAGCATAAATGTGTGAAATTTGTAATTGCTTACAAACAAAAATATATGTTTTAGGAATGGCATGATGGAAACGACAAGAAATAAAATGCATATTCACAGAAAATAATAAAAATATTAATGATTCCCTGCTTAGGCTTATCTAACTCCAAAGCAAAAAAACCAATAGAATTTATAACTTTTACTAGACTCAGCAAACATTTCACAAAAAAAAGTGGATGAAATTAAACTTTAGTCAGAAATCATTTGCATTGCGAGCGTCTTCCTTTTAGTTTTTCGTAGGTTTTTTTCAAAATATTTTTTTTGTTGCCTGTTCTTCTAGAATTTGATATTTGATTTAAATGAAGAAGATAAATGTGTTTAAATAACAGACAGTTTTATATGGTTGCTCATACCCTCTGAAGTCTATCAAATATTGTGTCTGCGCTTATGTAGCACAAAAAAAAACCACGAATTTAATTGAATTTTAAAGCAAATATCACAGGACAATCTCTTGTTAAATTAGAAAAGGCTCTTAATAAAAATATTACATTTGAAGATTTTTAATTAAGATCAAGAAAATAAATGATTTTATTTATATTCAAAGCAATAAGTCAGCAATAAGTTTGCTACAACTGCAAACATTTTGTAATACATTTTATGAGCTTAATATGGAGAACTAAGTATAACAGCTATCGACTTAAAACCAAGTACAAAGCAATTACGGTTCAATGCATACATTTTAGAAAAAAATTTGTTAGATTGGAGCAATGGAAGCGGTAGTGTTCTCACAACTAAACTATTTTTAGGAAATTTTGAAAACTAAAAAAGTTTTCGCCTTCAAATGTCCTACGAGTAGTATTTTGCAACAATGCATTCATTTCGGAACGAAAATAACTTGCCTGGGGCAGGACAATTCATAGAATTTAAAAATTTTTAAAACGAAATATCTCTGAAACTGTAACTTCTATCGACTGCAAAGGCCCTACAGAAAATAATTATACAATATTGCCTTCATGTTAGGGGGAAAAATAGTCGGAAGGGGCAGCAAGACCCCGAAAAATGATACGAACAACTTAAAAAACAATCGACTTCAAACCTTCTACGTAATACGGGTATCTGGTAGCAGATTAATTTTTTCAAAAAAAGCGTAAAAATTGCCACAAAGTCTTACTAAGAGCATTGAACGATAGAATGCAAATGTAAATTTTATTTTTTGAAAAGTATGTCATCAATATGTCTTTCGTCGAGTTGAACACACTGTTAAGATGGAACCTTTTATTTTGCGTTGCAGTAAACTTGGTTCAAATTAGCTGATTTCTCGACGATTATTTTCCTTAAAAGCAACAAGAAATTGGGGATTGCCATTATAACTCCCCACTCTGAGGTAGCTCCATTAAAAAAACCCAAGGGAGCTAGATCAGGCTACATCGGATGTCGAACAAGCAACTGATCAGATTTTTTTTAAAAATCTTCCCCAAGAAAATTCATCGAATCTGTGGCTGTGTGCGCCCTATCCTATTGAAACTACGTGCCTGAAGAGTACGATGGATGAGCTCGCAGAAATGGCAAAAAGAATTCCGTAATCATGCGTCGATAATTTTCACCATTGACATTCGTCACCAGGCCTCGAGAATTTTCGAAAAAAATGCTCCAAAGATCACATTAGTGGATAATGCATACTAAACAGTTACCCTGGTGCAATTTAATGGTTTTTGATGTTTTAATGGAGGGTTGGAGACCAGTAAAGGCAGTTTTGCTTGTGAACGTGGCCTTTCGCTCAAAAAAAGTGGGATTTACATTTCAAAAATTTAAAAGGATGGAATTTGGATCCTTTTTTAAAATTTCATCAATAATCGCTCTTGGAGGTCCCAGTGAGGCTGCTTTTTCCGTATTTACCGTCGCGGATTTTTACCCTAACTGCCTTAAACCAATTCAATGTTTTCCTTTAAGATCAACTGGACCCTAGCCTTGGGACATTCATAGCCAAAGCAGTTGCGCGGAATCTCTGCACACACGAACCAGTTAAATTTACACTCGGTCCATCAAGTATTTTCCAAATACCGAACTTTGAATAAAATTGTCGATGAGCAATTACGTAAGAATCATTACTCTTAAAAAGTGGCTTCACAGCAAACGCGCGATTTTCACACTACTACAGCGACACCGTGACTGAAAAATCCGCACAATCGATAATTCCAACGGTGCCACCCTTCCTCTTAACCTCTTATTACTTTTTGAAATAATCGTACTTTAAAATATAAATTTGACACCAGATACCCTATATTTCTACTTTTAATATGCTCTAATTGAAAAAAAATATTATTTAAAAGTTTTTTAATTTAAGGATGTAAATAGCACAGACAATAATTAAACTCCCTAATTTACGAAACCACTTCACTTTACTTAACAAAAAATTCATAAAACATTTTTTAAGAAAACATATTTCAAAAATAAGTTATTAAAGGTAATTTGTAGCATTGCCTTTTATACCCATTGTTTTAAAAAACTAATTTTATGTTAGTCAAAGTACTATTAGAAACTCCTTTTAATAGTTAAGCCTATTTAATTACTATTCCTTCACAGAACAACTCTTAATGATTATAGGTTCAATGGCTTAATTATCAATCAAATTTTGTGGGAGGACTTTTTCAAAAAGTCTTTTTAACTTATAAAAATCTATTCGTTTTATTATAATTATGCTCTATATTGCTCTCTAAGTCAATCAGTTTAGACTTTTTTGATTTAGTTAAAAAGGGTTGAAAAAATTTTTTAATGAAAATTTTACATGGTTGAATAAAGCACCATTAAATATAGTCATTAGTAAAAATTACTTTAAAAGTTATTGAACGAGCTTTTGTTTAAAATATGTATGATTTCGTTCTATATAGAGCAGGGAAGTAAGCAGCTGTTTTCTTATCTTCTACGGTCATATTTATAAAATGTTTGACCAAAAAAAAATAAGACATTACAACTGATTCAAGTTGCTGTGTGCAGGGCAACCACTAATCTTAGAAGTGCCAAAATGGCTTACACGCAGCACTATTCGTCGTTGCCTTATTAATTTAGTAACACTTTAAGTGATCTATGCGTGCCAAGGAATTCCTAAAAACAGGAGGTTACTACTAGATCTAAAGCAAGAAGGTCAGCACTCCCTTGGCTTGGCTGGCTACTAGGTTTGCATGGTAACTTGCACTGAACGTAAGCCAAAAGGAATTACCCTGTTATGCCCTAGAAAATCTTAGACTGTTTCCCAATTAGAGGCATCTAGGGTAAATCCAGAAGTGACCCCTATTTACAGGAGCCCAGACTAAAGTAAAATTAAATAGATGAAACCTCTCACCTAACCTGTATCAGCATAATAATATGGATGACCTATTGACCTTCCTGGAAAAGTGATGTTATGTCATTTATTATACAGCACTCAACGCATTTCTTAGGCGTTTAATAAAGTTAGAAAATATTTACATCAATCAAAACTTTTAATTTTCCGGCTACAAGGATTTTCGCATATGGAAGCTGATCATTTTCAAATAATTTTGGGAGTTCTGCAGAGCTTTGAATCTCTCTCAGACTATCGTATTGATGTAGTGTAACAATGTTTTCTTTTTAATAAAATATTTTTCTCCTTCGCCATTTACTAGCAATATATATCCCTAAAATATGCAGTACTTTATTAAAATTTATTACTCCTGTTTTAAAGCTACAGGTAGCACCATTAAAATATTTAATTAAACAATATTTTTGCTTGTGGTTTTAATGACCCACCACGTCTTTACATAAACATTAAAATAATAAATTAAAATATAAACCAAATTCATACCCTTTTAAAAGATATAACAAATCTATGGCTGCCCACTGGTAATAATTTCTAAAGATAAATGTGTGTCGTTTTTTTTAAGTTTCTGCTAATGTCTAATTTATTGACAAATTTTAAGAAAATTAATTAGTTTTACGTGCCACAATTAAATCCATGTCCCATTGCCTAAATGTATGCTATAAATTTCTTATGCATTAAGCATATGTCTACATATACGCGTTATTAATTTAACGAGAGTTTTGTTGATAAAACTTGCCTTAATTAATGAAATATTTGTGTGACATAATTAGAGCAATAAAATTATATTGATTAATTGTGAAAAGAAATTACCTAAAGCTTAAGGATGTAGTTAATAGCGGTCAAATTTCTTTAATTGCTTCTTTTGTTTTGAGTTAAGGAATATTAAATAAACGCATGTTAAAGCAGGAAATAGATATTTAACTAATATTTTTATTCATTAATCTTAAAAAGGTAATAATTTATTAATTATAATTGCTATTAGCAGGCTTTATTTACATTTATTTTAATTTATTTAATTTATTTTTTCCCCTAGCTGCCATTATATCCTGCTGTTTACACAAGAATTTATTAATATCACTTAAACAATTTATTACAATTTATTCATATAATGTTCTTGACTCTTATATAAGTGATTCTGTATTATATCAGAGTCATTAAATATTTGACAAAAAAATTTATGTTTATCACTTGGCAATGTGTGATTTTATAACTATGATTGTCTATATGTAGGTGAAGAAGTGAGAAAAAATCTTAAGACTTTTGACACTTGTGCATGGGAAAACATGTCAACTGCATTAAATTTTCTTGCGCGTTCTCACGTACGTAAATACCAAACATAACACACATGCATACATAATACACATCATGCCAAGCATGTTTTTCTAGCAACATATATGTATGTTGCATAAGCACGGGTGCTATAAAATAAATATTAAACAGTAATCAAAATTGTAATGCATAAAGGATTTTCTTAAGCAAACACATACATACATACACATGTGAAGATATACTTAAATATGAAATACCTGTTTGTGTATAAATGTCTGGCATAGATTACGTGTGCAAACATTAAATGCAGTGTTAACGAGATTAAAAAATCTTAGAATAAATTCATCAACATTATATAGGTCGTTCTCTACTACTAGGGAAAACAGCGGAGAAAAAAGGGAGTACTATTTTTTCTGGGGTAATGTGTGTCGTAATGTGCACCAAAAACTAGTCTAAAGATTGTGTGTAAATAAAAAATTTTAAAAATTTTTAGAATATTTCAGAGACCGTAATAAATATGCAAAAAAAAAAGTAAAATTCAAGAAATAATAATAATTTTTTATTTTGATATTTTTTTTCCAAAATATTCATTATTTTTTGTCAAAAATATTTATTATTTTTTGAAAAAAAAAAAAAAATTAAAATTAAATATATAAAATTTAAAATGCAAAAAATCGAGTTTATTTCCATCATGAAAATGTACTTCAGTTGACTTTCCGATATTTCCTACCACATGATTTTTTCATTGAAAATTCGAAAATAACTATTATATACAGTCCCTGATATATTCCTTTAAGTAAACGTGTTTTCATCAACAAATGGATAACATTTATCAAGAGGATAAAATAATTATACGAAACTATATAATTTTATTGTTATTTTTTTAAGTTTAATATAATTGTTAGTTGAAATTGCTCTTAAGCTTTGTTTCTTAATGCTTAAGACTGATATCCCTTATAAGTCAGATGCAGCTAAAGGTACCTTTACACGGTAATACATATATTACGATATGTCAAAAAATGTTGTGGGATAATACAAAATCTCATCATGTAAAAGCATAATGTATTGAGTAGGAGAGAATACGGATGCAAAATTTGACAAGTGTTCGGTAAATGTTTATTTTCTTAACCATTTTAGAAACTTGTGTATTCTCATCACATCAGAGGTGTGAAAGATTGGCAGCACTTACATCATCTAATGAAGGTGGCTACACTTAATGAAACAATACACAAACAATCAAACAAAAAGTAGATTTTTTTCATGTTGTTTTTGTCATTATTGTTGAACCTTAACCATGTGGCGTTACCCCAAAAGGTAAGTGGCAAGAAACAACGGATTTTGATTTTACCAACCTTATCCGTGTAAACATGAAAAATAGTTAGAACAGATTTTTATTCTCTTTTTTTAAACACGGAGAGAATTTCATAATATTTTGATTCTACAAAATCTAATTACTTTGTATTACCGTGTAAAGGTACCTTAAGCATTTAGAAACATATATTTAATTCATTAACTCCTAAAAGGAACATATGTAGAGCTGTAGCAAATAAATTTCATGGAGTTCGATCTTTTGCTAATTGTTTGATTTCGTTCCAACACTTTCCTTATCTTTCAAGCTTAAACTAGACTTGTCTACTCCGAATATTTCGAGGTCGCCCAGGCCTTTAGTTCCTTGTGAGTTGTAGTCTAGAGTTTTCCTTGTTATATCATGTGCCGGTTTTCGCAAGGTCTGGTAATTGGTCAGTAATTGGTGTTTGACTGGTTCCAGTGCTGGAGTTAGCGTTTGGCGAGAACACTAGAAGAATGCGGCGAAGGCACCAATTGGTGAAGGCTTAGAGACATTGAGCATTGACAGCGGAGACGTTCCAGATTTCACTGCCATACAGCAGTACTTAAATTAACATTAAAGCTAAAGAGACGGATTTTTTAATGCAGTGAGTGTTAGACGATCACCAAATTTTATTTAGGGTACCAAAAGCTTGCTTTGCTTTTCATTTGAAGTTATTATTTTTTTAAGGTAAATTGTAGGAAGTGCCACCTAAGGCACACACACATATAAATTTAAAAAACTAAATTAAAAACATTTATGTCGTTACAGTTTTTATTTTTGCCTAGAAACTGCCAAATTTCTAGGATATTACTACCTTCAATGTTATCGATGTTTCTTCATTTTGGTTGGGTCAATAACATTATTTGATGTATTTAAATGAACGTAGAAATATACAAGGTGGACCAAAAGGAGTCATCCGATGTTGTTTGGCTTTTAATTTTTTTCTTAATGAAAAGCTTCGTTTCTGTTTTTTGATTATGTTGGCTTGAACCTTTAGAATCTTATTGGTCAAGTTCAGAAGATGATATCGGCCAAATGGGCGCCGTCACAATTCATTGCTTTACGGACTCGTATTATGGAATTTTTTATCACTTCGGCTAAACTTCGGGCGACAAATTCTCGCACTCGTGCCGAATGTTGTCCATGAGGGCTTCAAGGTTCTTAGGTTTGTACACGTTAACACGGAACTTCAAACAAAACAGACAATAAAATTGCCAAAACGAGAGTTGAGGTGACCCGGGAATGCCGCCTTCATAATATCGGCTGTGACTCGCACAGTGTGTGCCGTTTTCTATCCTTTAAGAATCACATCTCCTCCAGTCCTAATTCGTTCGATTACGGCAGAAAAAACTCGGCTAACCCAGCCCTATATCGCACACTCGTTCACTGTTGTCGTTTGACCAGCGGCGTATCGGAAAAAAATTAGTCCGATGACTGACCGGCGTGAATAGCGCACCATGCAGTCACTTTGAGCGACTGTAATGGCTCTTCATGCATCACTTCTGGATTTTGGGTGCCTCAGAAGAGATTGTTTTGCTTGTTTACGTACCCGCTGACGTTGAAACGAGCTTTATCGCTCATTAAGATTTTTGTCGTAAAAATCGCTTTATGGCTGGTTTACTTTTATTAAACATCCGTCTTGTTCACAAATGTTAAAACAGATTTGTCATTGGCCGCAATTTGCAAAAATAAGAGCATCTTCCAATAGGGTGATATCTTTTTGCCCACCTTGTATAAACACACTGTGTTACGTTAAGAACTTTTCTGCTAATGTCGTTTAGCGGAAATTCGTTATATGATGTGCCAAAGATCGTCATTCCTTACCACGCAGCGTTTAATATGCCATCATGGAAGCATTCATGCGTATCATTTTTATTTTCTCTTTATAGATCTAGTTTCCCCCTTTTGTTTACAATATTTAAATTTTTTCCTTTTTTTGCTGCATGTCGGAGTACCTACAGTACCCAACTTTTATCCTTGTTATCCCTTGTGACATTTACTACAACAACATCAAGAATTTCGCCAAGTAGCAAAGGCGATAATTCGTAGCCCAAAACCTTTGCTTACTGCAATATTGTCTTTAGTCGATGAACATAAAGCCATTTTACAAATTGTCCAAAAGTATCTTTAAGCTCGTAATAGTGCTTGCGCCCTGAAAATTGATTAACTATTTAGTACAATGACGCTTGTTTGATGCCAGCAGGCATGTGCTTCGAGTTTCAGAATTTCAAGGAAATAGAAGGAACATATTTACTGCAACCTAATGTTGATTTATATTTTAAGTAGGTCAGGTGAATTATTATCAAAGTCTGTGGAATTAACAAACTTAAACGAGGTAACATCGTAGTAGTTTTTTTGTGAGTTTCGGCAAAGGGACATGGCCCATGACTTCATAATTTACCACTGCGATTTATTCCAGCAGCAATATTATCGGCTCACTTATGTTTTTCTTGCCTGAAACTGCATATGATTTTATGATCTTCATTATTTTTTTGGGTCTTCTATACACGTTTTGATTACAGAAAAATCTAAATTTTTAGTCGTACATATACACACGATAAACTAAAAAGTCAGCATCATTCAGCATATTAAAATTTATTTTTTTTGTTTTTAGTTCCACATAAGCATTAATTATTTACATTTTCTCTTTAAAACAGTTTTTAGTGTTTAAGGTTCGATTTACTTAATTAGATTTCATTAATTAAAACATTGACTTCTTGCCTCTTTCTTAAAAATTTTCTTTATAAAAATAAAATATTTTTATCTTTTTATATTAATAAATATCAACACCTCCCGCCCTGCCTATAATCCTAAGGCTGATTAATTTTAATGACCGTATTGATGTTGAGCAAATAAATAAATAAAGGCAAAAAGCAAACTAGAGTGATACCATCTGATTTCGTTTGGTGATTAATAACAAAAAGTCATTTATTTTAAACATTTTTCATTTGACTTCAGCATTATTTCTAATTTTCACCAATAGTTTTGATTAATAGCTTGTCATCATTTGTCTGTGGAAAGGGACAGGAAACCTGCCTTAAATGTAACGTATGCTAATTTATTTTAATAGTATGATTGGAAAGAAAAAAATACTTTTCGTAGTCATCTTGTATTATACCATAAATGAGAAGGTAAAAGATACGTTCATAATGTGAATATTGAAAATAAATAATCAAGAACAGATTTAATTTTGTTTAATGGATCAGAAAAAAGTGAACGCGTAAGCATGGCTTTGGAAAATGTAATTTTCTGTTCGTTTCAAGGGAGGGGGGAAGATGTAAAGTATCGCCACTAGTAAAAAAATAACCACATTTACCAACTAATAAATAAATTTAGTTGAGAGTATTCGGAAAATACCACAGTTAAAAATGTCACCATTTAAGGGCTCCATTTTGTTTTTTTACTATAATCCTGGAGAAGTTTTTAAAAAGTTTTAAATTTTGCCATACTCTGTAAACACTCAAATGCAAAATTTAATTCCTAATCAGTAGGTTACACCATTTTTTTGCCTTAAATTCATTTAGCACTATTTTTTTATTATAAAGAAATTATCATACCAAGTTCCTGAATACTGACCCATTTCAATTGTTTATACATGAAAGTTTAAGCTAAAGGACTAATTTTGAGTTTTAGTACTTAATATTCTAGCTAATCAACACTTTTGCTTCAGTTTTTTTTTTGAACTGACGAATAACATTAAAATAAGAGAACTTTTATTAATAAAATATCAAACCGCACACAACTTAAAATTAAAAAAAAATTACCTTAAAGTTCTTTTGGACTATTTATAGCACTTTTTATATAAAGATTTTAATTACGTTTTTATATCCACACCACATACATGGTAGGGGTATTATGCGTTTGTGCTGATGTTTGTAATGCCTAAAAGTAATGGTCTGGTACCCACCTTCTAGTATACTGATCGACTCAGAATTAATTCCTAAATCGAATTAAAAATTTTCGTCCTTCCGTCCATTCGTCTGGCTGGGGGTCAATCTATTCTTATGAACACGCTTCAGGTCACAATTTAAAGGATACTTTAATGAAATTTGTCACAGATAAGTTTATGACTCCGGCAAGGAGCCTACCGTTTTTGGTGACGCTCGGTCCATTTTCTGATATAGCTCCCATACAGATGTCTGCCTGGAATAAGCATTTTGGGCTATAAATGGCTCGAATATTATTCTATTTTGATTAAACCTTTCACATGTATTTATTGGTATTGTACCGCTAACTAGTAGCAATAACAACAACTAAGAGCGCTATATTCAGCTGTGCCGAATCTTAGATACCTTTCACATTGGGCTTTCGACACTCTAAACCTTTTTTATTTTTATACGTTTTTTATTTATGAAATATTTCTAATTTTTAAATAGGGGTCGGTATCATATTGTAACCCTTTTAGGGAGATTGGGGCAGCTGCAGGGGGTTTTACTCTAATTTTCTTCGAATTTTGTATGGACTTTTACTCTAATTTTTTAAAATTTTGTATGGAAACCACTTGTGATGATGGTAATAGGGGGTAAGTATGTTCTAGGAATATGTTTGGGAGGACAAATTATTGGTGGTCTGTGATACATTTTATTCCTCGAGGGGTAACTTCGGGGAAGTAGTAAGGGTTTTAACCACATTTTTTTTTTAATTTTGTATGGCAACCTCCTTTGGACGTGGAGGTAGGGGGTAAATATATATTTTAGGAATACGTTTATGAGGAAAAACTAATGGGAGTCTGTAAAACATTTTATTCCTTTACGTGCAATCTCATAGTATAACTGATCTCAAGGTAAATTAATGTGTCAGGGACTGTACCACCAGCTGTTGTGAATAAAAGTTTCGTTTTGGGTGTGGCTCAATAATATCACAATGACTGATTCTGTTTTTGTTTTTTTTATTATGACATGCATATGTATGTACCTTCCTTTACTTTCCTTTGTTTTTTTTTTAATAAAAAATAGGGGGAAGTCTTGGTTTTTGGCTTTTGTCTCAGTCAGTTTGATGAATTTTAATACCGATTTTTTCACGGATATTTCTGACAGTTTAATACCACTTATAGGTCTAAGCGACTTCAGAAAATTGATTTCAACCATAACACGGACTTTATGGGGTCGCAAATGAATAATACAGAAATTACAAACGGAATGACAAACTTGTAAATACACTTATTACTTATGTAAAGGGTAAAATAATATAATTGGTCCAGTTTTTGATCTAGCCCAATACAAATATCCTCCCGGAAGAAACATTTTGGGCTATAAATGGCTCGAATATTACTTAACCTTCTTAAGTTTGCACACATGTTTTATCTTCATGCCACTAACCATTATACTGAATACAAATATTATCGGTCAATTTTTTTTTAAAAAGCCTCCATGCAAATTTGATGTAGGGTATAATATCATCGTGCTTGACCGACTATAACTTTATTGCTTGTTAGTTTTACACCCAATTTTAAAATTGGAAATATAAATGCTTTTTTACCTTTTTCTTTAATTGTTCTTACTTTAAATGTTTAATTTTAATACACAACAATCACTTTTAAACATTTATTTAAATTTAACTTTTTAACCATGTCTAAATAATGAAAAATTATTCACTCCTAACCCTCTCTAGAAACGTTAATCTGCTCGACACATACAAGGCATGCTGCCTGCCATCATCCCTGTACACAACTTATGGTCATTTAATATGAAATTATTTAAATTTCTCCCTCATGAGTTTGCAGGCACACGTTTCTTTAACATAAACAAAACAAAAACATGACCCCTTTTTTAGTTGACCTCAATTATGTGTATGATAAACAGTGAATGTGTGTTACAGGGTTGTATACATTAATATAACAAGAAGCAAATATTTAAAACTGTTGAATTAAAGTCAATATACGATGATGTTTTTATTACACAGCAAACGTATTGAAACTGACAAGACTTTACTAAAAACTTTTTATATTGAACTTTAATCATTTTATAAATGTAATGTCTTCGTGTTTAAAAAGTATTCTAGGGTAAGGGCACTGGAAGCTGTACCGCCATGCAAAAGGGTAATTTTTTTCAATGCCTTGGAACTGCTTACCATAAACGCATCAAAAGTCAAATTTTTTTTATAAAATTATCATATTTCAACGTAACCCAACAAAATTTTTTTGAATTTGAGTAATGAGGTGGACCAACTATCAAGAAGTTTCATACAGTTACATATTTCCTTTTAATAAAAATCATTCGAACAAGATTCAATTTTAAATGCCGACCTGAATTAAGTATTTTAGGTAGAGACCCACTGCAGCATTTTGTAGAGTAAGTTTTGTCTAAAAGTAGCTTGTGCAGCTGTATTTGCACCAACCGATCACTCAGGTAGTGAGTCAAAAAGGTTAAGTTATGTTATGCAGCCCACTTGGGTCCGTTTCTTCAGTGCCTTTATGATACTTCGGAAAGCAAAAGATGCGAGGAGAAAAAACCCCTTTAAATAAGATTATATTAGTCTGATTAAAGAAAATTCAGATAGAAATAGGAAGTCTCAAAGTGTTTTGTCCCAATGTCCTCCAGTTCCGGACAAAAGCACAAGAGGTGATGTATACTCGCAGTCTCCTCTTCGTCTTGGCAGGTTCTACAGGAGTCATTGCAAGGCAATCCCAATCTACTTGCATGCGTACCAAATAGATAGGCCGGTAATTATTGCCACGGTGTCCCTTATCCTTCGTATCTCCAGATCTAGGAGAAATCTTTAACGACACCGGACCTATTCTCGGCCAGGTTATTCGAGTTGTTCCATACCTGGGCTCGTTGGACCTGGAATATCCATCAACGCGAAGTTTATAGGAAGAAAGCATATTTGCCTGCAGGTCCCTCTCACCCACGCCAAGGTCATATTAGAATGCATTGCCCTAAAGTTCAAAGATACCCGGCATTCGCGAACTAGTTATGATGCAGAGTTTAGCATCAGTAATGAACCTGATGGCGGCACGGCTGTCACGGCTGCAGGACATTGCATTCATCTAGAAGTCTAAATCAGATCCGGACTCCTGCCTGTGCAATGATTATGACTCCACCAACACCAGTTTTCCCCTGAGACCACATATTCTATGTTGGGTTACGAAATTAGTTCAAAATTATGTACACATGTATGTGGTTACAGCAAACCAAATATTTATTCCTTCTCTATTTATTATTCACTAACTTATGCAAAAAAAATACAATTGACCTAAAACACCAGGTGAAGAAAATGTTTCTGGGAAAAAAGCAAATATGTACATGAATTCAATGAAAACAAAAATACCAGGTGACACTGTTGCATGGGCTGGCGTAATGGTGTATGTAATAACTGGGCCGAGCGCTTGTTTGTTAAAAAAACAGAAAAGCATTTAAAGATAAAAAAAATAAATAGAAAGAAAGGAAACCACCAGAACTCGATAAAAATTTGTGTCACCCATAAGTAATAAGATGGCTTTAAGGTGTTGAATTACATTTGGTTGCAAAGTGAAAGGAATCTGCAAACATTTTCTTCCCTTCTCTTTGTACTTTTACAGTTTCTTTCCCCTTCCCAAGTTTAATTTTCTACTGTTTTCCTTCGTTTATTCAGTTTTTGGATAGACATTAATTTTAGTGGGAATTTATGTTTGTTACAAAACAATAAAGTTGTCATTCGTTATTATCTTGAGCTTAGTTTTTATTTTCTTTTATTTTTTTTGGTTTTTGTGTTCTTGACTGTGTTCTCAAAGCACTAGCAGCAGGCCATTATCATTTTGCCAAAAAATATATGAAATGTAATATTTTTTCAAAATATTCTTTTTATTTTTATATTCATCTGGGTTTTATATATAAATTCCATTATAAGGGGTAGGAAAAATAGAAAAAAAATATGGTGGAAAATATACTTATAGACTTATATCGCAATAATATAATAATGTCTTTAACTATTTGTTTTCGTTATTGCAGCGGTTAAATCAACACTTAGAAGGGAAAAAATTTTAATGGCATTTATGGCTGTTTTTCTGTTTTCAGCAAGGCTTTTTGCATGTGCTGGGATA
Organism: Melanophora roralis; assembly: GCA_963583895.1. Lineage (NCBI taxonomy): Eukaryota > Metazoa > Arthropoda > Insecta > Diptera > Rhinophoridae > Melanophora > Melanophora roralis. The sequence continues at coordinate 23,790,578 of OY757188.1, forward strand.
TGTTTTTTCTTGTTGTTTGCCAAAAACTTTTGTATAAAAAGAAAAAGGGAAAGCTTATTTGCTAATTAAATTAAATGGCATTAATATATATGAAAAAAATGACATAAACCTAAATGTATGCTTTAAAAATTTAGAAATTTAAAGTGTGAATTGCTTATAACGAAATTAAAGAAATCAATCATTTTCTATTAAAATTTTTTTTGTAATTTTTTTTGATAATAAAATTTTTTGTTAACAAAGCCATGCAAATTCCTTTTCTCTGATCTTATACACAATATTCTTAAGCAATTTAAATAGTAAAGCATACTGCAAGGCTCAACCAAATTTCTAGTAAAAATAAAAATATATAAAATATAAAAAATATACAAACTTTCAACAAAAGACCAGTTTTAATAAGTCAATTGTAACAAGCCTTACAGTTTAAGATGATGTTAAGTGTTAAAAACAATTGAGCTCAGCATTCGGCTATGACATACCTGCAGCTGACATTAACTTTGTAACTTTATAATTTCTAATTAAATTCATATCTTCCCTCTTACGTGTCTTAGATGCTAAAGTAAAAGCATTTAAGCACGATTAACAGAAAATCAATATTTTTTGCTTATCCTATAAGTATGCTTTGAGAGTTAGCTTGCAATTAACAAAAGTGCTTGAAAATCTAATTAAAACTAAAACTTGTGATGATTTTTTTTTTCTTTTTCGATGTAAAATTTATATCAAGTATGCAAATAACGAAAATTTTGCAAATTTACTGTGCCTGTTAAAAAGTTATTTGCCTAGAAATATTGACATTACTGCAAATATATATCGTACTTTTCTTTTTAAATGAGTTTATCCTGCGAATATTGAAAATCATTTATTAACTTATATGTTTGTAGTAAAGCACGCATTATATTTGTTTTCATTATAAACCTTTAAATTTGCAGAACATTCAAACAAATATTTAATATATATAAAAAAAAACTTGAGACAATTTATAAACTAATTTAATTTTTCACCTAAAATTGATTTTAAAAACCTTAATAAATCTACAAAACTTTTATAATTTGAATGGCTAATCTTTTAACAGGGTATTTTTTCTTTTTATTTCTGTTAAATAAAATATTTTCGTTTTTATAAACAACTTTACAAAAAATTTTCAAGGCAGCCATTTTAAAAGCGCTGCCTAAAGTAAGGCTTCCCAACTTGTTTAAATTTAGTTCCATTACTTTACACTTTAGTTTTAGTAAACAACATTTGCTTCCAAACTCTGCCTTATTCTCTAATATTTTATTTTTTTGACTAATTAAACATACCACTCCTTATCGTTATATAGTTAAATAAACTACTTTATAATAATTCGTGTCTTAGACTCATACATAATTCTTAACATTTTCCAGTCATACATTATTTATAAAATTCCATTTTTAATAAGTTTTCTTTTTTGCCATTTATTTTGTATATTTTTTATTTACAGTAATATTATTATCTTCAAGTCTTAAAGTATGCAATAATTATTTTACTGCACATAATATAAACATTTATACTTACGTTTCAAAGTATACTTTTTGGCGAGGCTTATCGTTAGTATTATTGTTTGTTTAACATATTTGCGTGCTGTAAACTACATTTGCATTGTTGCATACTGTTTGCTAGGATATGTTTTGCTTTTGGTCGGTAATACGTTTTTTTATGTTTTAAGTATTTTACCAAAAAAATTAAACAAAATAAAATCTGAATGTTTTGGGGTAAAAGGTACGCCAGACTTAAGTAGTGTTTAATATATTTACATATTTTAAGGTGGGTTTGAGGTTAGGGCTGTGAAGGTTTTTATCAACAGCGACGAAAAAAAGGGAAAGAATGTTGTTTAAGTATTTTTTGGTGGGTTAACAAATCAAATTAACCATCAGTCAAGTTAGTAAATAAAAATGTCATAAGAATTTCATAAATGCTTTGTTTGAAGAAGAATTTTAATATTGAAATGTTTGTGGCTTAACTTTAAAATAATACTTGTTTATGGAAAATAAAAATATTTCTTTAAGTAAAAGCAATAAAAGATTCTTTAAGTAGTTTTGCTTTAAAAATAGTTTTTAATAAATTTGACAGTTTAGCTTCTTTGTTCATAAACTTAAATTAGTTTTTTTTTTTAACACAACATTTTTTCTAATTACTTTGGCTCTTGATTTTTTTGAAATGTTTAAAACTACCTCTGCTTGTAACGCGCAAGGTATAAGAAAACATATTAACATTTAAATGAGGGTTGTAATAATCAAATAAATAGCTAAAACTCATTAAACTCTTTGAATGTTTTCTTTAAAAAGTTCTTTGCCTAAAGGTAGGCAGCAAAAGTTTTACAAGAAGTATAGAAGTCTGCAACAAAGTTGGAGTTAATTACGTGATTGTTTGTATATTGTTTGTATATTTCAATAACGTAATTATAATTTGTTATATGAAGTGCCGCAAAAAAGTCGGTATTCTGCTCTAGAAATTAATAAAAATATCATGTAGAAGGTTTAAGGTCAAAAGCTCTCACAGTGTTTCTTCTTGTGGCCCGTGAATTAGGTACTTAATTAATAGACTTTTCTGCCAATTTGCTTAAATGTTTGGTTTAAACATTATCTATATCAAATTTCTGTGTAAAAAAATTGTTAGCATATTCTGCGTATAACAAAGACTACCATTCATAAAATAGCTGGGATCATATGGTAATCGGATTCGTTCACCGGATCATACACCCATATTACAGAAACTCTATCTCCACTTGGTGCTTATTCGGAATCAAAAAAATCAAATCCGTCTGTAAACTGAGAACATCATCAATTAAGTAATGTTTTTTTAATTTTAGATACATAAATTAAAACTAATTTTTTGTATCGTAAAAGCATCGTATTTTTTAATATTAAAATTTACAATTAATTTACAAAAAGAAAATGAATTGTTTTTGTAAAATGGGTCCTTTATTCCAGTAGATTAAACGTGTTATTTCTTTTATCCAACATTTAACTTCCAACTATTTAGAGGGTAGATCCCTATACAAATAGTTTATTTTATTATTTCTTTGTTTTATCTTTGACAGACAGTTTCATTTTAGTCATATATGAAGTATGACAAAAAATGATGCATAAGAATAAGTGTATATCAAAAGCAGAAAATTTATCTTGCTATTTTTTTTATTTTAACTAAATGTCAGTTGTTGAAAAAAATCTTAATTGTTTTTTGTTGAAGATGTTTTAATGGGATTGTTGCTGAATAGTTAGTAAGAAAAAATTTGTCAAGTTGTTGTTTAATTTTTTAAAGTTGATAGAATTTTTTTAATGTATTTTTTGTGTTTTATAATAGGGCTAAGCTTTTAGATATAATTAATGACTCAAGACAACTAAAATTGATAGATTTGTTTTTAAGCAAGAGGCCCGTGAAACAATTTTGTACAGCCAAAAAATAGGCAACATTCTTTAATTTTTTTCCGACATTTGGCTTTAATGCGTCTTTAAATTACGTATATTTTAAAAATCTTGTAAACCTAAAATACTTACCTCTTAAACATATGATCACTCAAAGTCTTCGGTCTTTTTTAAAATAAAAGTCCTCACTTAGGCGCCGTAATCTACCAAATTAAATTTTGATTTTAGTTATTTTTTCCTTTTAACATAAAAAAATTTTTTAAGCATATAAAAAAAGCAACCAAAAAATAAACATTATAAAGCTTTTTGTATCATAACGTATTACTTACGCATACCTTTTTATAAGTTGTTACAGAAAAAAACAACTGACAAACGTAAAGCAGGTGTCATGCCTTGACCCCATAATCAATCAAACTAAGTAACAAAGTTAGGCAAAGTCTCTCTATAACAAATGTAATTTAGCTTTAACTTGATTTTATTTTCTGATGTTTTAGCTTTTTAATAGAATTTTGCCTTTATTTTACTTTTTATTTTATGCACAGTGCTGGCCTTAAGATATGCTTTGAATCTTAGTTAAAGATAACCTGAATTGTCTTTTGTATTTCTTCATGTTTTTTTTTTTTTTTTTTTTTTTTTTTTGAGAAAAATTAACGAGGCATATAAATGATGTGTAATTTCTTTGTACTGGACACCATTTATCAAAATTAAATTGTAAAGGTAAATAAAGAACAAAAAAAGGTACCGAAAAGATAAAAGCCGATAACGTTTAGTGCTCGTTATGAGGTAAAGCACACTTTTAGGTAAAATACCAAATCATCGAGAGAAAACAGTAAAAATATTTCATTTATCTTTTAAAAACATGGTTAAAAAAAGTTTTGATTTTACATTTCTTTAAGGTGATTTATTTAAGACATGATTTTAATAGAAAATTTAATTAAACAACTTAAAAATATTTTGGCTTATCATAAAGTGGTCGGGTGTACTTAAATTCATTTATTATTCAGAAAAGCATTTCGTAGGTAGCTGATCTGAAAAAGGGAGCACCTTTCGTCTTTTTATATTTTTATATAAATGGTTTTTGTTATTTTGGCTTAAGTTAATTTTTAATTAAAGTTCTTTTTACTTAGAAGAAATTTATACTTTCCACTAAAGAATTTTTTTAAAAATTAAGTTTTTTGCCGATAATGGTCGAGCAGAATACATTTTCGAACCTGCTAAAAATTGTCATCAACACGCTTTGAAGGGTAGTAATGTTTCTGGCTATAATCGTCATCTAAATATAAACCATAATTTCCAAAAAGGCAAACGGAATTTATTTTTTGTTATTAGGACCAATTTTTAATTTTCCAAATAAACTTTACTTATTGTATTAAATTCCCTTTGGCAACAAAAAGACTTGGAATTTCATTTCTTCCCATATGAACCATACACTACTTTGCTACGCTTATATCTGTACAGTCAAGAACGCTTTCAGAAGATTATTAGGGTTAATTTTAAATAATACTTAGTAAATCTTTTTAAAACACAGACCTACGAAGCATTTACTTTAGAAATGCTTGTTTAGTTCCTAAATATAATTAAAACAGTTGCGCCTTTTTCTAAACACTTCCTTATTAATTATTATCGTTATAGAAAATAATTGTTTTCACAAAAATTTATTTATGTAACATAAGCAAAAATAGTATAATGAAAATAAATATAAAAATAAAAATAATGATTTTTAGACTTATATTATGCTTTTTGTCTCTTATTTATTTAAAGTAATTTTTTTAACAATCTCAAGCCTGATTGTTATTTTAAAACCCAAAAGCACTTTGTTTTTAATTTCATTTGAGGTTTCTTGTAGCCCCTAAAATTATACACCAAAATATTAACTCATGTTATTGCTTTGCATAGAATTGGGCAAATAAACAATTTACTTGCACAAAAATTAAATTATCAACTTTAAAAGCAAAGTGCAAATAGTTTGAACAAAAAGGAGTGAGTGCAAAAAATTAAGCCACAAAATAGATAACTTTCTGACCTCAAACTTAGTTTTTTTATCTTTTCAAATAATATTTGTTTAACAATAAAACTGAAGAAGTCCAAGAGAACAAGAGTAGTGATTTGCACTTTACAAACAAAATAATGAGACAAAAAATATAATAAAGTTTTTTAATCTGATTAAAACACTAAACAAAGTTTTCACAAATTTACCATAGAACCCATTAACAAATATTTGTTGTGAGGTTGTTGTTGCAAAAGATGCAAAAGTAAGAAAATTTTGAATAAATTTAAATGCAAAATAAGGAGAATTTTTTAAATTTTGGTTTAAAGTTTAAGTTGAAAAATATTATTAAACATAAGGAATACAAGATTTAAATATTGTTTGGAACAATGAATTTGTGTATTTAAAAGCTTCTGATCTTTTACAATAATTTTGTTAAGACTTTGACCTAAAAAGCTAACTAACAGTAACCTGATTCAAAATTTATTCTATAAATTATAATGCCCTTCGCCGGGAACAAGTTTTGTGGGATTTTCCTCAGCTTTGCCCTTCCACCGGAGTTTAGGTCTTTCCTTTCTACGTCTTCTTTCAGGAACGAATTTGAATGTTTTTTTTCACGGGGGAATGCGTGTGGCATGCCCTAGATATCGCAACCGTTGTACTTTGATGCGCTTAACTATTTCGCTAGTTTTATACAACTCATAGTGCTCTTGATTCATTCGACGAGGATACCCTCCATCGATGCAGAAAGGGGCTTTTTCTCAAATATTTCGAAAACAACTTCCTATAGAATGTAATTTTTGTTCGTCGAGAGAAGGCTTTGTTCTTAACTGCCAACGTTCACACGTTGACCCAGTTATTTCTTCACTGACAACCAGACCAACTTTGGCAGACTGTTTTTCGATACTGGAGAATGCTGCAGTTACCTCTCGTAAAGGCCAGCCATGATGTGAATATCGTTGGTGTAATCGAGTAGCTAATGTTTCTTGCTGTATACTGTGCCTGTTCTATTAATTTTAGCTTTTCGCTAGAGTTTTTCTGATAAAATGTTCAATAACCTCATCTAATATTAAACATTTTGAAGAAATTCTTTCCAACTTTAACCGAAGATCTCAGTATCAGTTAACGTAATTAAACAATTCTGCGGACAGACCATCGAAAACTGCAGCTTTTTTAGCCGGGATATTACTTTCTTAATCCTATTTCGGCTTAGTGATGTACATTCGATACCTTTGGGAATGATTGATTCCAGGAAATCTTTATCACTACTTTTATATAATACCCACAGCAATGAAAAATTTTGTTTCCATGCCCTCTGTAAACTTTCATTACCTGTCACTAGGTTTCCATTTCTATCATTACAGTTGAAACTACCAGTACCATTTTCCTCTATTAGGTGTTGAGTCTTTTGAAAGAATTAGCGGGTTTCATTTCTACTCTTGTAAGCCCAGTTCTTCTCGCCCTACCCCCTTTCCATTTGCTTTCTATTGCGGCAGAGCAAGAATTTCTCCTATTCCTTATCCCCCTAGTACTTCTCCCGTACCCTTTGAATTACAGCGGCTTGCAGTGTTGCCAAGTATGCAGCGTTTTTCTGTGCAGTTGCATTGTGGCACTCCTGGTTCTTGGGAGAAGGAACCTGAAACCCAAGTACGAATTTTCCATTGGATTGTGAACACCCTGCCATTCCGTGCAGATACTTCGGGATAGAGAGTGTTCTCTGAAGTATTTGCATCAGTTGGGTGCAGTAGGCTGTAGCAGTTTGTTCTGTTTCCCGCTTTTTGACGTCCACCTTCCTCTGTTGGATTGTTTGTGTGTTTCTCGTTAGATTTAGATGAGTGCGAACCTTAGGTGACACAAGGTCATTATTCGACTTAATGTTAGCACCTCGGATCGATTGCACAAGTAAACTATGCCTTCCATCCACAGCAATGTGTTCAATTTGGTTCTCCCTTAACTGATCTGAGGGGTAACCCAGTTGCCTTGTTAATATTAAGATGTTGAAACTTTGTGCTATTCTTTACCATGTTTCGTGACGCGCCGAAGGCCATCAACCTCAGGCTGCTATCACGAGTGTCTTCTGGCAGATTTAATCTGCCGATTGTTAGAACACATATTCCTTCCCCTCCAATTTTAGCATCGTGGTCGTGATATATATTCATGGCAAAAACCATATACTTGTATCTATCATTCAGCGGCCTTGCTATATTGTAAATATGATTTTAATCAACTAAATACGGTTTTTGAATTTGCTAATAAATTTGCATGAAAATATTGAGTTTTGTAACTTTTCTTGTGTTTATTCATTTAAAAAGTAAATTGCTGGCTAATTAGCTGTTTCCGCCTTTTGATAAAGAGAGTGTAGTTAAGGTACCCAAAAATTCGAGTTAAGTAAAAATTATTAAAGCCAATTTCCTTGTGCTTCCGAAAGAGTTGTAAATCATTTTAAAAACTAGAATAAAAAATAGCAAAACTTGATTTTTAGAATAAAATCAAACATTAAGTGCAGTTTTAAGCATTGAATTATTTAAACGTTTTTTATTACACAGACTTTTAATATACATATATACGTACTCTTTGAATATAAAAATCTTTACTTATATATTCATGTTGGAGTATGCGAAGTAACAGAAACATGTGCATTAAAAATTTCTTTCCTTAATGTATATTTAATGCTAATAATTATATATGACAAACATGTTTGGGAAAAAAAGAGTATCAGATATATACAAAAAACTTCAGTTAATGTAACAACAACAATAACAGCAATAATAAAAAAAACAATAATAAAAACTCATCAAATTTTCTTTAAGCATACTTTTAGGCATTAACAGTTTTACGAAAGTAACATTAAATTAGGCTGAGTGACTAGTATTTTACGTAATTCTTTGGAACAGTTAAGCAAATCTGATAACAGCATTATGATCTGTTAATTGCAAAAGTGTTATAAATATCAAAATATAAAAGTCATTCAAAATTCATTTTTAAAATATATTTGCAACGGAGTAGGATAAAATATAATAGACATAAAAAAACGAATATATAAGTTTAATTTCGATGGCAGTTTTACGTGTATTGGGTAAAAATTTTCAATAATTAAAACAATAAATTTACTCCGCTTTTTCTTTGTCATAGATTTTGAGTTATGACTTTTGTTTCGAAATGAAACTTTAATCCTCGCACTAACTTACAACCCTCTGTACACAAATTTTAACAAATGTCTCCCCCAATGGCATGTGTGGGTATAATTTTTTTTTGTTTTTTTTTTTTAGTTACACATTAAATCGTGCCACAGAAATAAATACCAAAAGCAAAAAGTTTGTATATTTCAAATACAAAAGAACAACTTGTACATAGGAGCAACAACATATATCATAACATAAAAGATAATTCTATATGTAATTTACGTGTTTGTTGTCAAATGTGATGAGTTTTTTCTTCTAAGATTTAATGTTTATACAAATGTTAAATGACGGAGGTTGTAATAAAAGTTGAATAGCATCAGTTGGATTTTATGTTAAGAAAAAGGAAAGTTAGACATAATATCCTGCTGTTCTGATGGAAAACTAGGAATTAGTGACGACAATTATTTTGCGTCTTAGCTATTTGGTTACGGAGTTTTCCGTTTATGCTTAAGGTTTCAAAAGAATTTTATAAATAATGGGATTAATAGGCGAGTTTAAAAATTCAAGTTAACCTCTTATAGGTAGCTGTAGAGGAGCAACGCCTTTTGTACAATTTAGTTACCTTTGCATTCTTTGGTCCTTCCCTTTAATTGTACATCTGTAGCTTTTCTAAAGCTAGAGAATTTTTCCCAATTTCCATATCCAAAAATACTTCATGAAGTGTAGTGGCTCTTAAGAGAGAGAGAGAGAGAGAGAGAGAGAGAGAGAGAGAGAGAGATTAAGAGAGAGAAACAGTTTTTACGAGGTCAAATATTTTAAAAATATTGTTTAGAAGTTTGAAACTACAGGGTCTTTTCAACATAATTTATGTAATTTGACTTAAATATTTATCTATTTGCTAAACATTTGCAATAAAAGAAACATTAATAATACTCTGAATATATGTGTAAATCAATGCCATCTAAGACTTAGTAGAAAAAAAGTTTTGGTTCAACTTTTTCCTTTTAATGTTTTTATTATTTTTGTCTCAATACTAATACGTTAGTCGGTTGTGTCATTTACACTTGTTTGTAATTGTTAGTGAAAAGTGTTTGAATGTCGGTGGAACTTGAAAACTGTTTTTGATGCTATTAAATCTAATACCATGTACCATTAAAACTTTTCACTTTAACTTGACTCCTTGGCAACATATAAAATACTAAATACCACTTGTGATGAGTTTTTGCTTTTTCTTTGAAGTAACTGCACAATATGTTTACGATTCTTATGAAAATATTATTAATAAGTTTTAATAATGATGAGAAAAATTTTGATAATGTAACATACTAAATATGTCAACATAATGTTTATGATAAATTATGACAAAACATGTTAAATATTATTAAGTAGTTGACAAACAAAATAAAACCATTTCGTAGAGGCAGTTATTGCTTTTAGGATAAAAGAAAGTTTTGTTGATAAAACAGAAGTTCCTTAAAATAAAGGGAGGAAATAAAATAAATTAAGCTGAAGGTACTTCCTAAAAAGGTTGTATACCTAAAGAAACTTTTGTATTTACTGAACTTAAAGTTATAAAAAAATTAAAAAAAACAGCAAATGGAAAAATTTAGTTTTAAAGTAATTGTGCAAAAAAAATCACTTCCTTTTCCAAAATCGCCACCAGTTATAAAATAAGTTTTGATAGCCCATTTTTTTAGTTGTAACTACAGTATTCCATTTAATTAATTAAATGTTAAATTGCTACCAAATAGTCGTTACCTCTGTTATATAAACTCTGCGACCTGTACAGTTTTGTTTATAATCTTGCAATCCTTTCTTGTTACAATATTCCTTGACACGTCGCTCTTGAAGCACTGAATGCAACTCAGTGGAGTCATATGGTCATTCATTACAGTCCTGCTAGACAACCATAATGCTCTTCAAGCACTAAGTTTCAACTAAGCTAATTTGGTGGTGAGGAACATCGGCTGGAAGAAATCGCTTTAAGGGCTAAAGGGTGTTAGACAGTTCTGGAATTCGAAAGCTTTTGCAATCCTCCTTCAACCCCAATCTTGCTAGATAGCCAAGCTGCTTATAAAGCATTGAATTCCAACTGAACAAAATTAAGGAGGGTCATAGACTGCACGTCGTCAGTTCAATGTCTTAGAAGTAGCAGACTGTGACGTGTTTAAAAATAAAGGGGGCTTTTTAAAAGAAGAATAAGATTTTGAAATGAAATAAAAATATTTTACTTTTATAGTTTATCAGGCTAATTGGTTCAAGTTTATTGTGATAAGATTTTCATTGAAGAAATATTTGGAAAAAGTTTAGTTTCCCGACACTAGCCGAGTGGAATGCATTTTCAGAGCCAGCTACAACTCCTCATCAGCACTCTTTGTTCGGTACTGAGCATTGGTAGTAAATATCTTCTATTTAACTCAAGTTTTAATTGAAACTTGAATACGGAAATACTATTTGTATTTTACACATGCTCTCATTAACAATTGTTTATTCTTGGGTTAGAACGAAATTTACGGCCTGCTATTCATTTTTTCATATCATGACAACACCTTTTCTTTTATTTATTCTTCATTTCACCACTTTAATAATATTTACTTTAAAAATATTTTATTTTTTTTCAATTGACAAGAAATTTACTTTATTCGAAAGAAAACCTTCTTTCAATTCAAATATGACCCCTGGAATATGACCGCCACAGCTGGCTCTGACGTAGTCTAATTTGGAGTTCCAATCTTTAATCTTGGATGCCAAATCACGGGTCTGGAAAGAAAATAATTGCGGTTGCCAAATGTTTGCTTAATAAATTAATTGTGGCACGAGCTGCTTAAGTCTTCCTGAAACCACAGCTCCTGCTCATCATGGTTGTTCAATTTATAAACAAAAAAGTTATTAAACCTGAATTTGCCAATGACGACTGTAACCTTCTGACCAGCATCCTTTTTAAGGAAGTACGAACGAATTGTTCCACGAATCAGTTTTCTGGTTGGAACGGTATCTCAAAATACATTTGAGGATAACTTTAACTCCAAATATAACAGTTTCCTTTATTGACGTATCCATTCAAGCAAAGATGATCTTTATCGCTTTCAAATAAAAAGGTGAACGGCAATCTTGTTTTGTGCTCATTCACCTAATGTACGCCTTGCAAGGTGATCGTGTGGCTTCATTTGTAGCACAAATTGGACTTGTAAGCCCACTTGTAAGCATTGATTTTTTTCTGTACGCACTACACGATGTACCTGAAGTTGTATAGCAATCCGAACAAATTGGTCTGATGGATGATTATTTTGATCGTAAAATTAACGCAGTCCGATATGTACTTCGAACAAAACCAATTTTTAAAATAAATTTGCGCAAGCGGAAAGTGTTCTTTAGGCGTCAGTTCATTTGTGTTTAAATGCTTAACCAAAATTCTTACAAAAAACTTGGCAGCTGACAAAATGGTCGACAGGTCAAGAATTTTGCCAACTTTCAGTGTAGCTTCTTTATAAAAAAAAAAACATTTTATATTCTTTACTTGAATTTCTCTTTTGTAACAATCTGTTAAGCTTGACAGCCAAGCTGCTTTTTAAACACTGACCTCCAACTTAGCAAACCTAAAATGCTTACAATTAGACGACTCATTTGTTTCAGGATGTTCCTGATTTAGGAAGTACTTTGCGATACCCACAATGAGACTGCGAATAAAATAGCACGAAGTGGTAGATCAAGGACAGATATTAGTTATTTTTTAGTTTTCTAACTGTGTAAGTTCTAGAAAAAAAATTAAAGAATACTTAAAACGCAAAGCGATCAGGAACTGCACTTATGTTTGCATGCGGTAGAGTTTCGAAAACCCTTTGGCAGGTACCTACCTTGCATCAACGGTTGTATGTAAATGCCTTTTCGGAAGGCAATATTTCGCTTTGGCCGTGCCAATGTGTGTTCATAACCTGATCACTGGCTATTACTGGTATGACCATCCAAGATAGCTTATAGTTGTGTACATTAATAAGTTTTAATATTAAGCGGCAAAATACTTTTGCAGAATTTCAAAATTATATATATATAAGACCTCTCAAGGCGATTAGTCTTAGGCCCGTACAAGTCAAGATTTTAAACAAAACGTTCGTTTTCCATTTTTCTCTCCTGAAGATAACCACATCCTCCATGTACAGTTTCGAATGAATCTTTACAATGAAACACGAAAAGTTTCTGTTCCGGTGACACCAGATATGACTCTGGTCATCCTTTGAATGCTAAGAGTAAATATTTGTGGAACACATTTCCACACAAAATACTTTCTTGCCAAAGATCAGTACTTATTGTTGTTGTAGAGAAAGACGTTATCGCTTTCACAAATACTTTGTTGAACATTTTTGAAGTCTCATAATGATTTCATCTTTTTACACTTATACTTTCCTAACTTATCCCTTTTTCTTTCTTTTTTATATTCAAAGCAGTCGTATTAAACATAATTACCTCTTTGAATGACCTTGCCTAGCCTAACGTTGAGGTTTTCGCAAAAATTTTAACTGCACTTTTTCGCATGATATTCTTTAGATGGCTTATGACTGAAAAATTTTTGGTATATTTATTATGTCTAATAAAATTAAGGTTTGAATTTACGTGCTAGAATCAAGTTAAATTAAATAAGGCTAATAAGGAACTATTTCCATGTTGGTACTCCTTAAAGGTTTTTTCCAAATCTATTATTTCTACCTCATCGCTGTTCCAAATCTGCAGGTTGGATAAGTAAATGGACAAAGTTACATATTTTCCATGATATGTTATTTTAAGTACGTTTTTGGTAAATATTTTTTAAGTTGATTTAAATTTAGAAAAAAAATATTTTTAAAGGGAATTTTTTCTATTTTCACAACACATACTTACATAGGGGCATACAGGTTTGAATAGCTGTGTGTATGCGTTAAGGAAAACTTATGCACTTTTATATCAAAACTACATTAACATATTGTCACAGATTTAAATAATTTTCATATTTTTGTTTGATGAAGCATAAAAAGGAAAAAATTACAAAAAACTTGACATGCAACGTTTTTCGCGCCGCCAATGTATGCTTTAGTAAATTCGCGTTTTTATTCTATTTCTTCTGTCATTTCTCATATAATGTAGATTTTTTTTACCACAAAAAAAAATATGTAAGTAAAATAAAACATTTAAAAAACTAGCAGCTCTAAAAGATATAACAAGTTCTCTGGATTCTTTTTTTGAACAAAATTTTCTTTACTTTTCATTAAAACTTTTTTATGATTTATGCAAAGCAAAAAGTAAATTTCATAAATATTTTAGCAAAAGGAAAAATTGCTTTAGAGTTGTAATAGATATTACAGTTAAATATTTAAGCTTCAAAGTATTTACACAAAAAAATTATATATAAAAGTGTTTTTCTTAAGAATGTTAAAAGTCTTTTTAATTAAATTCAAGGTTTTTTTTATAACTTAAATGCTTTTTTTGAACCACTAATGAATTATTAATTACCACAAGGAAAAGGTGCTTTTAAGAGAGAAACTTAAATAAAAAGTTTGCATGCTTTTAGGTGTTTCTCAAAAGAAAATATTAAAACTTAATTTTGGGAGAAATAAAAAGAACAATTTAAAGTACATAAAATTAAATTTAAGTATAACTTCCCTTTATTTTTGTTATCTTTAAGGTTATTTTCGAAAATTAAAAACCGACTGTAAAATATTTCTAACCTTCTTAGCTTTTTAACTATGAAAAAATTGTTTGGATTTTTTTATAGGCAAAACAAAAATTAAATATTAAATACGTAAAAGTATTTCCTACTCAAAGACCTTAAAATGCTTTGAGAAAAAGTCAATGACTGCCAAGTTAAAATAGTTATAGAGAAAAGGTAAACGTTTTTATTTGCAGAAATGACTGCATAATCAACAAGTTTTTAAATAAAAAAGGGTTTCATGCAAATTTTTAAGATGGTTGAGAATTTTTAAATATTTTGTATGGTTGGAATAGTTTCCTTTTAAAACTTAAAGCATACTTTAAGCCGCAAAATAAATTACTTGTTTATATAATCTTATTGTAACACTTAAACTATCGTTAAATGCCGAGAGCAGGCATTGTTTACTTTTAATTTGTTGTTAATGAAATGTATAAACAATTTTTCTTGATTTAATTAAAAAGGTCAATTTACAGCTTATGTTTTTAAAACAATACGATATATTTTAAGTTTTCTAATACTTATTGCAACACGAAAAAAAGTCTTAATAAAGTAAACTTACACATTAGAACACTAAAATCTTTCAATGTAAAAAATGTATATTAAACTAATATTTTAAACTAGTATTTGTCTTAAAAAATCTGTAATATTTTTAACTCTGCATTAAATTTTCTTAGTCCCATGTTTAAAGTTCTTGCAAAGCAAAAAAAAACATAAAGTTTTTTTTATCTCCTTAATATATACTACAAATTGCATACTTCTTAGCATAAACAGTTTTTCTGTGTTTTTGCTGTTTGAGATTAACATTGTAAAGATATTTTTATGTATCTGAATTCAATGTGCTTTACATCTTAAAATGTTTCTTTACGAATCTAAGCTATTTTGATGAAAATTGTATAAGTAAACTAGGCATTGGCCTATAACGGTAATCTGGACAATAAAAAAGAGCACATTTTTAGGGGATTAGTATAAAATGAGTAGTCAGCATAACAAATAAGAACATGGTTCTTAAATTTGTATTGAGTATTTTTTTTAATATATTTGTAAAATAAAATAATAACTAAGCAATACAATGAAATTTAAGAAATAGTAAAAAATTATGTTTTTAATGTAAATAACTTTTGTATTTTCGAAAAAGCAGAAATCTGTTTGAGTAGCTCATTTAAAATTCGCTGTATTCTACTTATAATATTGTTTTTGTTTCAAGCATTTACTTACGTTTTTTTTTGTCCGCTACCACTTATATGTATAGAGTATATACACTATTTTCCTTATAACTGTCAAGTATCATTTTAAGTACCATATTTCTCAAATCAAATCATCGTCATCATTTCTCTAACGTCTCGTTACAGTTTCTTCCATCTTCTTTGGTTTTTTTTATTTTTCCTCTAGAAGATATTGTGTCAATAATGTTTTTTTTTTTCTTTTAATATTTTTTTTAATTTTACTTCAAAAGTATTTTTTTTTGTGCTTTGTATTGAAAATATTTCAATGGATTTTCTTATGTTCATCATAATAATCATATTGAAATCAAATATGAAAATTGATAGGTTTTTCTCCCGCTCTATTATAATGCAATAACATAAAGAAATAAAAAAAATAAATGTATTACGGTCTGAGTATTTGCTACGGAAATTCCATTAGACTTATGTTGCTTTCTTTAACTTCAAAAATTTTACAGGAAATTTTTTTTTAATTTAAAATGTTTTTATACCATAATAGTTGGCTTTTATTTTGTGTTTTTTGATTTTAAATAACTTTAAAAGTGATTAAAATTGACAAACAGCTTAAAGTATGCAATAAAAATAACATTATTAATATCCCGAAAGTATGATTTCATATTAAGGCGTTAGTTACAGTTAATTTTTTATTTTATATTATCTAATGTTAAGTTAAGGCATACTTTAACGCAAGGAAAAAAAAATTTTAAATTACAAGGATGTTCAATTCTTATTTTAAGTACAATAAAATTTAATTTTAAAATACTTTTTTATTCCCTTTCTTATTAAAATTTTTTTTAACATTTTATATTATTAAAGCATGTCTTAGGACAAGAAAAGTACTCTTTAAATTAAAAACGTATTTTTTTTAACATTTCTAGAAGCAAAGTTTCTTTTACATTTAGCTAAACCCCTTTATCATTTTTATCATTGTAAATAATTACATTTTTAAGGATTTAAATTTAACAAAATATTATATTTTTATAAATTTTTATGCAATAAACTAAAGTGATTTTAAAAAATTTTGAGTTAATTTCTTATTAATCTTTGCATCCATTCTATGATGTAATTTTTTTTAATAAAAAATGTGAAGTATACTTTTAGGCATAAATAAAACCTAAAAAATATTTTAAAAATAAATATATATTTTTTAAGTTTTTCAAATTTTATATATTAATTTTGCTTCTAAAAAAATAGGAAAACAAAGACGTAGATATAGTTTTTGCTATATTAAAGTTAATATGAAGTAGTCCAAATTACAGTCAAGGCAACGATTAGACCTTTTAAATAAAAATTTGAAGAAACTTTAATGTAGTTCATTTACATTTAAAATTTTTTTTATTTTAAAAAAGCTTACCAATTAAAAATACTACATTTCTACTTAAGATAAGCTTAACTATTAGATTAATATAAGACATCCATATTAATTGCAATAATATTTTATTATTAAACAAACTAAAAACCCGTTAAAATGGGGACAAATGTGATGCAAATAATTAATTTGTAAAAACGATAAATAAGAGACTGCAAATTAAAATATTTAACTCAAAATTTAACTAAAAAATTTAATGAATCGTGAAAGAAGGCACATTTAAAAAAAACTTATGAGTTAAAAAATTAAATAAACTCCAAACCATAAAAAATAGAATTTAATTTATCATAAAATATAATAATTATATAAAAATTCTAATATAAAAATAATATATAAAAATAAAATATCAAACTTAATATGTTCCTGAAATTGTTGCAGATGCAAACTTTTCGGATTTTCCTTACATACAGTACTTAACACGTAAGTTTCGAAGAGTCATACAAAAAATAAAAAACGCGTTAAAACATATAAATAATATAAAAAATAAATAAAAATTCAAATGGCTTAAGCGATTGCTTAAAAGGAAATCTGTTTCGAAAACATTTGAAAGGTTTTTAAATCTACAAAATTTTTACAAATTATGCCACTTTAGAATTCTTTTTAAAAAAATTCAACACGTTGTGTTTATATTTTGAGCTTCAAGTTCATGCTTAAGTAAAAGTTCTTTAAGAAAAAAAAATTGAGCATGATTTTTTTTCTCTGAACTTCATTTTTTATGTAAAGGGATCATCTATACCTACACGTTTCTTAACGAATCTCTGGGATATTTATAAAATTATTTTTGTTTAAATATAAAAAAATTAGTTTTAGTTTCTTAAAAAACTTAAAACCATTAATTTTAAATTTTAATTTTTAATAAAAAATATATTTAAATTTTCATAAGAAAATATATTTAAGAATGCACATTATTTTTCTCTTTCGTATCTTTCCCTTTTATATATGCAATACTTTATGCAAACATTAAAAGGGGAAAACATGTTTTTTTACCAATTCTTTGGATTACGTGACACTTTCAATACACATTCATTTTATAGCACTTGGCAAATAGACTTAAAAGAAAAAAATTTCTATAGTTTTTTCTAGATTTTCTAATCGAATATCATAGTAAAATGACAATATAATTCTTGGAAACATGAAGTAAATACAAAGTCAATATGCATAGATCATGCACCATATGGACGCTAAAAAACATGTACAGCTTAAAGCACCTCTAAAACATTCCTTCACACTTCACCTCTAAAGTATTAGAAATCAATATATAAGAACTAAAATTCTAATAAAGAAAAATGGCAAAAAAACGGCAAAACAGAAATAAGAAGTAGGAATATTATGTTTTTAGAATTTGTCACGAATCAACAATTTATAACAAAGCAATGGCCAATGCTGCAGTAATCCAGCATGTAGTTTTAAAAGTAAGAAAAAAAACCAATTAATGACTAACCCTAAAATCAAAGTAATCGCACGAACTTTTTACTACCTTTCAACAGATTTTATAAAGGAATTAAATTTGTTTTCAAAGGGCATGCCTCCTTGTTAAAATAACAAATTAAATCACAAAAATTAACGAAAAGCTTAACCAACTCTGTTTTCATAAAAAATTTTTAAAATTTTTTTTCGAGAATTTAATGATTATGGGGTTAAACTTTAACGTCTCTCTGGTTAAAATGATTAAAATTGTTCATTTTAATAAATTCTTTTTTTTTGGTTTTCTCATTTATATAGATCCACCCGAGATCATTAAGAAGCCCCAAAATCAAGGCGTTCGCGTGGGAGGAGTGGCAACATTTTATTGTGCAGCTAGAGGCGATCCCCCTCCATCAATAGTTTGGCGTAAAAATGGCAAAAAAGTTTCTGGTAAGTTCGATTTCTGATACAGCATAAATGCAGGCAAAAAATTTATATAAAAAATATAAAAAAATCTACTCATTTAGTCGCTAAAGTATCTTTCAAAAATTAAAGTTATCGATTTAATTTTAAAATAAAATGAATTATTCATAACTATAAATTGGTGTATGTACATATATGAGTTTCGATAGAAAATAAGAAAATTTTGATAATTTGATCTTTGGAATTATAAAATTTACCTTTTCATAGGTGCTTTTTTTATTGACAAACTTTTTAAAAAAGTTAAGTTCTTGGTCACTTTTTAAAAGATAGTTATCAGTTATTGGTTGTTTTCCAAAGAGTATTAAATTGCCGAAAAAGATTTAAAATATATGTTGTTGAAATCATTTTAATAAACTCCACATTAATAGGATAATTTTTTAAATTTACAGTTATCGATAATATTTTGAAGTATCTTTCGATATTTTCTAATTTAATACTATCGATAAGTTTTATACAGAAATAACACTTAAAGTAGTGTGCATCACTCTTCCATAAACGACAAAATTATTTACCGACATTATTAGTTTCTCCAAAAAAAGATGAAACAAGCAAACGACTTCGTAGCTTGTGCTAAGAAAATCAAAAAATTACTTTTAATATTAAATGTTGGGTATTGATAACTTTCCCAAACAAATCAAAACTATCAAAAAGGTTTTCCTAAAAATTTTAAATAATCGATACACTTTTTATAATAAACAGAGCTACCACAGGCTGATTATTAACAAAATAAAGTGATCGATATTTAAGTATGATACTTGGTAGTTTTTTTTTTATTTCACAGCAATCGAAATCTTGAAATAGCTAAAACCAAAGTTATTTATAGAAAATTAACCTAAAATTAACACTATCGATTATTCTAAAACACAAGATAATATAAATATCAAAATAAGAGCTACTTTGCTATTAAAAAATCCAGTTTAATCGAAAACTAAATGTATTCTTAAGAGTAAATTTTGTGCCAACAATTTTTTTCATCCATTTTTTTTTTTTTATTTTTATTCTTCTTCCTGAAGGAGTCTTTAAAGTAATTTTTGGGAAAAAAAATTTAGAAAAATAAATAAGTAGGTAAATTTAGTTTATAATGCAATTATAGAATTTTTATACCCTTCACATAAGTGTTACGGGTATATATACGTTGTCTTTCCGTTTGTAATTTCTTTATTATCAAGTTTCGATTTCTAGATCCTAATAGATAGGAAAGCTGATTTAGACATGTCCGTCTGTCCGTGTTACGGTTGAAATCAACTATCTGAACAGCCCCAGTGCTGTATAGACCCGTTAGTGGTACCAAACTATCACAAATATCTGCGTAAAAATTGCTTTTGAAATCCAGCAAAATCGCCTTATAACTAAACAAGATGTAAGCCAAACACCAAGACTTCCTCTGTATAGGTATATTTCTTAAAAATTTGAACACAAAAGCCTCTTCAACTGCCGGGAGTTGCCCTATACAATGTGCAATGTAACAACGATTCCCATTAATTTTTTTGGAACATACTTACACCCTATCTGCACCCTCTAGCAGGGTTGCCATACAAAGTAAATTTTTTTTAAATTTTTTTAAATCGTTCCCACAGCTTCCAGGGTTCTCCAACAAAGGTGATATGTAAGACCAACCTTGATTAGTTTGCCTTCTCAAAGGTTTTTGTGGAACATACTTGCCCTCTATCTCCAGCCCCTAACATGTTTGCCATACAAAATTTTAAAAAAATGTTAAAACCTTCTACAACTTCTCCGGAGTCGCCCCTGGAGGAGTAAAAATTATCACAGACCCCCAATAGTTTTCATTCCAAACGTCTTGCTGGCGTATACGTACCCCCTATCTCCATCACCTAAAGGGGCTGCCATACAAAATTTAAACAAATTAAGTAAAAACGCTCATCACTTCCTCAGAGTCGGCCTTAGAGAAATAAAGTGTAAGACTGACCCTCATTAGTTTCTACTCGCAAATATATTTCTTAAGCAAACTTACCCCCTACCTCTATGCCCTAAAAGGGTTGCCATTAAAAACTGGAAAAAAAAGAGTAAAAACCCCTACAACTTCCCGCGAGTCGCCCCTAGAGGAATAAATTGTATCACAGACCCCCATTAGTTATCCCTCCAAAACATACTTCTAGAACATGCTTACGCCCTTTCACCATCACCTAATGGGGTTGCCAAACAAAATTTACAAATATGATGTAAAAATGCCCACAACTTCCTCAGAGTTGATCTTAGCACAATTAAGAGTACGACTGACCCTCATTAATTTGTCCTCGCAAATATTTTCCTTAAACATACTCACCCCCTTTCTCCACGCCCTAAAGGGATTACTAAACAAAATTTTAAAATAATAGGGTTAAACCCCCTGCAACTTCGCCGGAGTCGCCTCAGAGGAATAAAATGTATCACAGCCCCCATTAGTTTTCCCTCCCAAACATATTCCTAGAACATACTTACCCCCTAACTCCGTCACTTAATGGGGTTGCTATACTAAACTTACAAAATGGTGTAAAAATGCCCATAACTACCTCCAAATTGGCCTCTCAAACATATTCCTAGAACCTACTCACCCCCTATCCCCACACCCTAACGGGTTACCATACAAAATGAAAAAAAGGTAAAACCCCCTACAACTTCCCCGAAGTCACCCCTACAGGAATAAAATATATCACAAACCCCCATTGATTTTCCTTCCCAAACACATTCCTAGAACATACTTACCCCCTATCTCTATCACATAAGCGGGTTGCCGTACAAAGTTAAAAAAATTTAGAGTTAAATTCGCTAAAAAATTTTGAAAAAATTATTGCAAAGACCTCTAAAGTTGCCCTAAAATATGACACCGACCCCTATTTAAATATTAGAAATATTTCATAAATAAAAGAACAGATAAAAATATAAAAAGTTTCAAAAGTATCTTACTTGTTTTAAAAAAAATTGTCAATTTTTATTTAAAGTTAAATTTTAGCTTTAACTTTAAAAACTCACTGTTTGAAAAATAACAAGATTTAAGTTAAACGTGTGATGGTTATTTAGAAAAGTAAATTTATTAATATCTTTTCTCTAAAAGACAATCTGATTAGTTTCTTTAATTCTTGTTTTAATAGGAACTCCATGAAAATGTTTTATATCAATTTAATCATCATTTTCGTTAGGTATATTAAACAAATCAATATTGATTCTTAATTCTGCAATAATTTTTACGCTTGTCCGCCAGTGTTTGCGTGTAGAATTTATTTTAATTTCATTTTTATTTGTTTTTCTTCCACTAGGAACCCAATCACGTTATACTGTGCTGGAACAGCCCGGTGGTGTTTCAATATTACGCATTGAACCAGTACGTGCTGGACGTGATGATGCTCCCTATGAATGTGTAGCAGAGAATGGTGTAGGAGATGCTGTATCAGCAGATGCTACTCTAACAGTTTATGAAGGTAAGTAAAACGAAAATACTTAGAAATATACCACAATAAAGCACGTGTGAAAATAGTCTACTAAAGCAAAAGCTGACCCACAGATGATGCTGGTGTATGTGTGTCCAACAAGCACGATTTAATCACAATACTACCTCCCTTTCCCTGATGGTCTAGTCTCTTTTAGCAACTTTATGTTTAATTAAATTTTATCAAAATATTTACTAAACTGAAGCACTAAGACCGACATCACCAACAGCAGTAGCCACACACAAACAAAATATAATAATAATAAAAGCTAATCCTTGCTAAACTACGAGTACTGTTATAGCAACAAAATTCTACCAATAGAGCTAAAATATCGTATTTTTAAAACTTTTTTATTAAAAGCTTTTCGAAGCAGCTAGAAAAAAAACAAAAATAAAATAAAACTTATTGAAAAAAGTTGTACATTTAACTTTTTATATAAACATTTATCCTGGCAAAAGGATGAAAACTCTTTTGAAAAAATTTATATAATTTCTCTAGTATGGCTTAGTATTTCACTTTGCTAGATGAGTATTTATATAAAAAAGTATTGAGTTACTATGCATGTGAATTTGTATGTTTAAGTGTACGAAAGTGTTTAAAGTGTATGTATATGAGTGCTTGTTAAATGTTGTTGTGGTAACATTTGATTTAGCTTTATTGATCTCTTTAACTTTAACTGAAAGTTGCTAAAATAAAAAAAAAAATAAGACCACTGATACACACACACTCATTCATTAAAATGCTGCTATTAAAGAGAAGGACAAAGTTTTGACCCAAAAGCCTAATCAACAAAGTAAAAAAAAATTATAAAAGTTTAAGCTGAAAAGAACAGCAGACAGTGACATATTTTAAAAGCGCTGATAAATTAAATTAAAGATTAAAAATAAAATTTATTAAACTTTTTAATAAAGTTTTTAAATTATAAATATTAAGTTTAAAAAAATTTTCAAAAAGGACAGAATTGATATAAAAAATTTTTTTTTATATTTATGATTTGTTGAATAAATAAGCCCTTTTAAACTGAAAAATAAAAGTTGGAAATAAGTTTTCTATTTAAAACATCCTCCTCTCGGCACAACTACAGAGGTCTGAAGAATTCCTACCTCATATACTGGTCATATAACTAACATCGTAGTGCCCCATTGGAGTCCCATTTATACACCATGGATCCCCGCTGCCCTCCTTGAGAAACAGGTTTGTATCATTTCTATCGGGCTCGGGCTACATAAGCCTGAAGAACTTCCAATCAGCCCTGTCCCTACAGACTTGGCTCACTTTATCCATAACTCATGCCCCTATCAAGCCTTAATAGAAATCTGTCGGTGATTTTACCGGTTTACATTCCAGCCCAATATCCTAACCTGATGCCTTCTTTACCAGCTAATTTTCGTTACCAACAATGTCACAATGACCCGGCATCCAATACAGCATAGCATAGCATTGCATGTTGCCATTATCACATCACGTCCATAGCCCTCTGCAAGTCTTAACTTGACGCAGAGTTCCTCTAAAGCTTCCTCTTTTTCTTACGCATTTCTCTCTATCAACACAATGGCTCTCATAACTTCCAGAGGCTCCGCTTAGAAAATGCTTTATTTATTTGGGTTTGTGCGTACCACTCTGACTCCCGTGCCCTATAAGTAAGAAAGTTAGTTTTCGCTATATTGCATTTCCCTCACATAAATATCTTTAATCTTTCCATTCTTCCGTGTCCGACAACAGTACATAAGTGTTATCCCAAAGTTAAGATTGAAAACCCTATAGTCATTTACAACCGGGTGCTCTAGATGTTGACCTTCCAACCTTTTCAGGGTGTTCAACCTCCCCCTTCCTAAGCATATTAAATTCACTAAGGCTAAATAAGCTGCTTGCTGGCAAAAACGTCTTAGGAAAAAATTTAAAATATTATCCAGCGCTGCCTGTGATATACTTCTCCAGGTCTTTGTAAAGCCTTTCACAGCCCATTTCTCGACGTTTGACAAGAGTTGCTTTTATTATTCCGTTTCCAAGGCCTTCCTCTATACAACACTTTAGCATGTGTAAACCCATTTTACTATATCTAGTTCTAGTCGCCAGTTCTTACCTGTAGAATTTTTACAGGTAAAGTAGGCGTTGAGTCAATCTGCCATGCAGGATGATACTTGAACCTCTGGAACCCGTCACCAGTCTTGGCTCAACCCCTTTAAGCGTCAGCGGCTCAAAGAATGCCGTCTTGTACATTCTGGTGAAGAATACCAGCTCCGTCTTCGTTGGATTAAGTTGACCAATAATAGTTGTAGCGGCGATTTCCCTTTATTTGGCATTCTTCTAACCGCACACCTCCTTAGGTGATTTTTTACCAAACAAGAGTTGATAGACCTGCTGAAAAGCACGAAATACATATATTAACTCAATAAGGATGCTCTGAACACCCACACGCTTTGTTTATTTTTAATAGCCTCCATCAACAAATTATAAAGGCTTTCCTAATAGTTTGAACTGGCCGGTATCGATGATCTAACGTAGATCCTTGGGCTTCTAGCGCAGTAACAATGCGATCAAGGGGGCCTCACACTTCCTTATAAAATGTCAGTATTCTCGTCCTATCTAATCCTAAAGAATTTCTTTAGGTTTTTGAACAGATAAGATCGTAAACAGTTTTCCTGAAGCGCATGAACTGTGGACATTAAAACAGAATATGCTGCTGCCTATCCTCTGGTCAGCACATACTCTGCGACAATAGCTGGATAGTCCCGTTATTTTGGCGTCAATTCCTGTCCAACAGTGAACTACCATCAGCCTTACTAGAAGTCTGATCACAAAATAAGTAAAGACTCCGTCGCGTCGGTATCATAGGATCTCTACATTATATCTAGAAGACCCTTCATAAAGTGGTATTTACCCAGCAGCAGGGATATTATACTTCTTTTATAGAACTTAAGTAGTAGTAACGCAAATAAACAAATGGTTTTACAAATTTGTCAACCATCTCATTTCTTTCAATACCCTTGTGTCACAAAATCAGTAAATTCATTCTCACGGCTTGCCATCTACGTTTGAGTTATGACGCCTTGGAATTTTCAATTTGCGAGTACCAAAATAATCATCAGGTAACTAAGCTTGTAGAATCGCTAGGACTCCTAAAGCTTAAATTTGTAAGCTTATCCACTTTCATCCATCTGTAGAGAAGCGGTCTGTTCCTTGATCTGCTCGAAGTCATGTCATCCATCCGTTTTCATTTATAGTTACAATTATGGGTATTAAATAATGCTTCAAATCACTTTTACTTTGCAATTTAGTAATTAAAAAGCGGCCGAAGAAACGTTTACAAAAGGGCCGACCAAATGGACCCGCAGCCGTATGTTTGACCTTACTTTTTGGATGCAATTTTTTTTAATTATTTGATTCTTTTGCTTGGAGCTTCTTCTTCAGGGTTATTAAAAATTTTAATTTAATTTGTTTTATAATCCAGTAAATTTGACAGGTCTCTCTGAAAACACAGCATCAGCTGTTGTTTTTCTCAAATATATTATAAGAAGCTTTCGCTTGTTTACAAAAAAGGCCAAAAGCTTAAGTCCTATGTTTAAACACATAGTCAGATGCGGCGGCAATGCGACACGTTTACGAAGTCTATGTTTTAAGCGGCAGCTTATCACTTAGTTGAATATATTGGTCTGTTTATTGTTTTAGCATAAAAAAGTGGTATGAAAACTGGCGGCAAGGGTATCGGTGTTAAAATAGTCGTGCTATTGCCAAGTCGCCAAGAAAGTCCTTGGGTCTGTATAACCTCAACTTAAAGGCTTATTTTCTACTTCAATTTTTGCTTTGTTAAAGGGTTTTCTTTAATATATAATTTTGAACTGGATGACTTAATATTTAAAAAACTTCTGCTTAATAGTCCAGAAAAAGTTTTTTTTTTAATAACGTAGTTCGATGCTGGCTGTCGTCTATGCGTTTAAAGCATTAGTCAAAAAAAAAACATGCAAACATATCACATACTCAAACACTTCTAAAAACTCCTATTAAATTAATCAAACAAAAAAAAGGCACAAAAGTTCTCATATACATATACTAGACAATAAGCAATAACGCCTACTGAATATTTATTAAAGTTTTTTTTTTCCCCCCCTTAACTTTAGAAAAAGAACCCCAAAAAGCATAAACTCAAACAATGCTTGTTGCACACCGAGAAAGGTACCCTAACAGCGTGTTTATATATGTTTTAGTATATGTCCTTCGTGTATTAATAACATAAATTGTAGTATAACGCAAATTAAAAGGCATCTGGCATATGGGATTTTCCTATAAATGTTCATAGTTGTTGGCAAAACTGATGATGCTTTTACTCCTGCTGATATTGCCATGACGACAATAAAATATATAAATGATGACGCTGGTTAACAGTGGCTGGCTGGTCATGGTGCATAGAATGCAACAAGAAAAACATGTAAAAAATTTAAGTAGAAAAAGTTTATAAAAACTTTACAATTTGTTAGTATCACATAGTAGTCAGTCGCGCCTTTAACATTTAAAGGCTTCTAATTTTTCGTGTATAAATGTAGGCGTTTAGGTGTTAACATATAAGTCTGTATATTTTGAAAAGAGTTAGTTTTTAGAGTATAAAACTGTTGCACATCATTCCTGTGTAAATTATTAAGGCTCAAGTAGACATTTCAGATACGTTATATGTATATATTAATTCCTATGTTTTCAAATTAAAACAAAAAGCGGTCTAGATACGCTATAGCTTTCCAAAAACTCACAAGAAAATTTAATATTAGAAAAATTAAAGAAAATTAAAACTGAACAAAGCATCTTTATATTAGGTTAGATTAGGCAAGGTTAGGAAGAACACGCAGCCGTTAAAGGAAAGGATACAGTTTACTTGGACCCGCTTAGTTCGGTGCCTTTGTGTTACCTGAAGAGGCAGATAGAAAGGGTGGAGATGGAAGGAAGGAATAAGTTAAGACAGGCATAAGAAAAAAAATTTGGAAAAAGGAAACTTCCCAGGGTCTCTGGTGGCAATCGAACCCGCAACCGCCTGACTGAGTAGAACACTCTGAAACAATATATTTAACTGTAGGTGTCTTAACAAACACGTTGATGTGGCATTCCATGTGCAATTGCTGACGTAAACTCATATATGCGCGCATACCCAATCAAACATACTGTGTTAGATGTATTTGTTATATCACATTTCATGCAAACATGGAGTCATAGCACGATTGCTTTGTTTCCCCTTACTCCCCCTTTTTCCATCAAAAATTTTTTACTCCGCCAAGTGTGTGTGTTTCGTTTTGTTGCAGTCAACAATAGCTTTCAGTTTTATTATTGCATTTATGCTTCTGTATTGTTGCAATATAAAGTTTGCTGTTAGTAAAGGAGTGTAAATTTTGTTAGTTGAGTTTTTGTTAAAAGCCTATAAAGTATTCTAAGTTTATTAAAATAGAGGGCAGACCCTTCATGTATGCAATAACAAATTTTAAAAACGTAATACGTTTTTTCTGCTATTTGTTTACTTAGATGTTAACTCCCATAACAACATAAAAACATTTGTAAAATTGAAATAAATTTTAAAATGTTTAAAATATGGTAAATAATTGGTTTTAAAATAAATTGAACAAATTTTATTTATGTGGTTCATTTGTTGGGAGGTTGGCAAAATAATAAATGGCTTTTAATTTATGCTGCAAAAATATTTCTACACATTTGAAAGTTGAAACCAAGGCACAAGAATATTAAAATCAAATATATGCAAACATGGAAGAGGATTTCCACTAGCATTGGCTACTTTTTACCTAATTAATTTCTTGTTTATATTGTTGTTAAAAAATATTTAAAGGAAGCAATTTACATTATATATGTACATACATAACATATAAACCAAATAGTTATTCTTTATTAAGGGTGCTCAATCTTTTGGATTCCTGATACGGCTTTCCAAAGTTCAAGTGCGTTATAAAGCGCATACGCGATTCCGCTTCCGCTACTACATAAGTTAGTAGAACTGTAAAGAACACTGTTTAAGTTTGCTAGCCTTGGGGAGTTATTTATATACGAGTTTAAACTTGTTCAAAATATGTTTATTTGTTTTCTAGATGGTAAACAACACGCTCAATATCGACAAGGGGTGCTGATAAGGAGTTGTAGCGGGCTCCGAAAATTCACTCGGCTAGTGTCAGGATAATAAACTTTAAAAAAATTAATAAATCAAAATCTTATTACAATTAAATTGAACAAATTAGCCTAATAAACTATAAAAAGAGAATTTATAAATTAATAAACGCTAAAATAAAAATTTGCCGCAGTTCTTATGTTGCTGAGTAAGAGAGTCTTAAGGGCATTTTCGCTTCGATTTTATTAAAAATATTTATTCTGTATTTTTCCTCATTCATGTTTAGAATATATCCGATCAAGGCGTTTATTTGCATATACACATGCGTACAAAAGATACAAATACCGTTATTGTAACTGTCTTTTTTTGTCTAATCACTAATGCAAGTCTTCTAACAGAACGCTTCGCTAGCTACGCTTAATATCAGCCAGGGTAGCCCTAAGTCTTTTTGACCTACTGCCATTAAAGATATAACGAATGACAAAGATTAAAGCAGGCTACCGCGTAATAGGCTGAGATTTAATCAGCATATTTTCATTAAAGGAAGATCGTAGAAGGAAGCACACTATATGGAAAATCAATCAGTGGCGAATGGCATACCTTGGCTGTACGCATTGACCTTGAGGGGGCCTTCAACAATGTGCGAACCGATACGCCTATTCAATCTTTGAGACATTTTTGCGTTAATCCAGTAATTTTTCACCATATTGGTTACATCACTAAGGAATAGGGAGATAGCTTGCGGATTGCATAATGTTACTTCTATTGAGGACAGTGTAGAATGTGAAATTTCAAAAGATAGCATTTCTTCGCCCCTTATGTGGACTACTACAATAAGTGGGACATTGACTGATAGTCGATTTAAGCCATTTTGCTGCGCAGACTAGTTAGGTTGATCTTAGTCCTAAGAAGAAAGATCTTACATCAGCATTGTATTAGAGTGGGATGCCTAAAACATTACACATGACTTAATTCAGCCTAGAAGATAAAGTGAGAAGATTAAAATCAACTCTTTACCAAAAAACGAAAATCGCGTAATAGTATAAGACTTATACCTTTGGTGAGACATTTTTTGGGTCCGAACTGTTAGTATACCTAGTAGTAATCCGGGATCGGTAAGGGAACCGGAAGCAATACTTTGAGGAAAGAGCAGAGAAACAATAAAGAAGCAATATAGGTTCAAGCTGAAGTCTTAGTTCAAAGATGATACACTGGCTACACAGGAGCATTACTAGTGGTAATATTTAACGGTTGAATTTTACCGAAAGGCCAACGCACATTTGGTCTCAGGTAGTTAGGACAAACTCAAAAAGGGCGTTGGCTTATTCTTTAAACAAAGGTTAAGTCTAAATGCCTTGCGTTTACACCGGATCGCCAGTACTGATTGTATTAGATACTGGGGCAGATGCCTAAAGGAGCATATTATTATTCATCTTTATTTAAATGAGACTTTGAGACCTACCTCCGCCTCCCAGACTACAGCACTATCCCAGATGCTTAAGCCTG
Organism: Melanophora roralis; assembly: GCA_963583895.1. Lineage (NCBI taxonomy): Eukaryota > Metazoa > Arthropoda > Insecta > Diptera > Rhinophoridae > Melanophora > Melanophora roralis. The sequence goes on from OY757188.1 coordinate 23,820,248, forward strand.
AGCAATCGCAGAACGTTTGCTCTGGCCCAGAGCACCTAGAATATCTGTACGGCAACAGTAAAAAAAATCAATTGTTTCTAGGAGTAAAATACCTAAAATAGTATGTTAATAAGAACGTATTATATGGGTGCCTGGACATCTTGGGAAAATACATGAGAAAATAAAAATACCAATACCGCTTAAAAAACAGGCAGTTAAATCCGAAGTCTTCGCTGCAACGAAGGCCTAGTTAACGGAGTTGGTGGAAACTACTGACACAGCACATTGATACGACGATAAGGCAGTTGCCAGAATTACCTCCATCTTCTGAAGCGACAAAACTAAGAAAAGTCTTAAAACTGAGGAAACCTGAATTAAACAAATTGATGAGCTACAAACACACCTCCATCAGTTCGGAACTAGCGACCTTTCTTATATGTACCCATCCTTTGAACTTAACCTAATGCCATTTAACCTAAACGTTCAGGTACAATGTAAGCACTCAAGATACTTTATCTGTATCTGTAGACCTTGACTATTAAAGAACTTTAAAAGCAATAGGATTTTAAAAATATTTATTCCTCGATAACATAGTAATCATATATCAGATATCGTAAAAATATATCCTAAATGTTTAATTTTTCTCACATAACTGCAACATCGGGCTTGATTTACTTGATAAAGTATTTGTAAACTTACTTGTTTTCTCTTTATTAAGACTAATTTTGTTTTGTATTTAACCTACATAACACTTTCGCATTATGGGAACATGTGGCAAATTACCAAACTAACCATAATTTCCCTTATTTTTCGCCTTTGTCTTAACTTATCCACAAATAACTTACGGTTTTGTGAAAATATTTCTCCCGCTAAAGCTATTTAAAATTTTGGCCAATTTATGTTATTACCTTCACTATTGCACTTTTACCTCCATTATAAGTGATTAGCCACCCTTTTGCAAGTTATTACACGATTTTTGTGTAAGATTTTTAATGGTTTTCCGTTAACCTCATGGATAACTCAACAACAACAGTAAAATCAATTCATTTTAAATGCTCTAATATGGCTTAACGCCAAAATGTATGCAACACCTACTTACGTAATAGCAACACTTGTTAAATAAGTGCATCGTAAGGTAAATGTTTAATTTTTGGCTTTTTTTTTTAAATATACGTTAAATACAAGGAAACTTCAAATTATCTAATGTAATAATATGATGGCGATGGCTGTTAGATTTTACTTGCTACTAAATGGCAACTTAACGATCATAATTTGTTCGTGCATTGTTATATTTTTCTTTAAAAATCTAAAGGTATGTAACTTTTTACTTTAGGTATCTTTAAATTGTTATTTTTTTTTAATTTCAAACCTTATAGTGTTTAACTATAGCAAACGAAATCAAATCTTTGGTTTCTATAAGGACATTAGGCCTCATATTTATCGGGTTTTTGTCCGGGCTTAGTGCTAAAAGTCGTCATCGGTAAATCATTTCATTTTGGTTCATTTGTTTTGTTTCCGGTAATCATTTAGGTTTAAGACGGAGGCTTCTGCATTCGACCATGGTGCTGGGGCTGGCGACTGCCCTCCAGGCCGGCACCCTTACCTAGTTTTTCGGAAGGGATGTTTGCCTCTATCCTTCAACTTCCCGAAGCATTTATTCGACTCAGGGCAGACCGTTGATATAACTGATATTTAGATTTAGTTAACTTTTACTGACCTGGGACTTACCGTGGTATTCGTAGCTTAAGACGGAAGGTCGTTAGCTGAATAGATTTTGCATTTTATCAGATTTGTATACAACTACAATTTATTTAAACAATTATTGTAACACGTGTACACGCTGTTTTTGTCCAAAATGTTAAGTTTTTCAAAAGCTTGGCAGCACTGTGCTGTATAATGTTTAGCTCTAGTCATAACTTCATTACACTCAATTCTAAAAGCACTTTCACAATACAAAACTTAAAACCTGAAATAAAACATTTAAATTTTATTTCATCATAAAACTCATCACCTTTTTGCTGCTGCTGCAATAAAAGAAATTTTAATTCAAAAGTAATTAAAATAAATTGCAACAATTGTTGTAATTTTTATGGAATTTTTTCACGTGTGTTAGAAAAAGAATGAAAATTTTAGTTTTTCTCTTGGTTGCTTATAATTACTGTAATTGTTGTAACTATAACAATATTGCTTTGTGTTTCTTTATGTTTTTAACTTTAAATGGAATTTTTGCAAATATTTGTGGTGGCAAGAAATGAAAACTACAATATGTTGGAGTAACAATAAAATAAACAATAATTTTTTATTGAAAATAATAGCAATAAGTACTGTTTTAATAAGGTTATTTATGGATATAAGCTAAAGTTGGATTTTTTGTTTTAGAAAAAGTTTTGTTAGTAAAATCTAAATTGCATTGCTTCCTTTATATTTGTATCAAAAAGGGAACTATGAAATGAGATATTAAGCTTAATGGGTATATCTTATTTAGAACTTAGAGAAAGGAACCAATTGTTGGTTTAAAAAAAGATTAGGCTAGCTAAGGTTAATTAGATTAGGTTAGGTTCTAGGTTCGTTAAGATAGAACAGGTGGCTGCCAAAATAAATCAAATTGAGATCCAGCGAACTTAAGTCCTTTATGTCAGTCTCTTGGTGTTACCTGAGAAAGAGAGAAGTATAGGAGTATAGGTTAAAGTAGTATGCAGGGACTTAGCCAAATAGTTGGCAAACATTACCTCTCTTTGTCTTTATTTGAACACCAATCGCTAGCCATGAAAGATAATAGGTCCCACAGGCTTACGTAAGCCATGTCGGACAAATTGTTAAATCTGTTGATTTCCGTTTGTTATCCAGCTCTATATTCCTGTATTCTCCTGCATTTGAATAATTTCCTAAAAGTCGTTAAAACGTACTTACGTACTTACCAGTGCCTACAGCCACAGTGTTTTTGAGCGCTCGAACGTTTTGATTGATAAGATATTTGGAATGTTTTTGATTCAGGATCGGCCATATTATCCTTGTGTTCCAAATGGTAGTTCATTGAGTCATCTGTTCTCAGCAGGTGTGGTAGCGTTCCTTTCCACACGGGGTATCAAGGAATAAAAGGAAGCGCCACGGAAGTTGCCAACCACCGCATCATTTAATTTTTTAGCAATATTTTTCCAGTTGACTTGCGATATAATTACCTATTTAAATGCTCCGAACCCGCACCCACATAAGGTAATATTTATGCATATCGCCATCCAACTGCAGGATATCTGGAGGTAGCAAACAATCTGCAATGTTAAGTACACCTCTTTACTGTCAGTGACTTGGTGGTCAATAAATTTTGTAATATTTCTGTCAAATACTTTAAAGTACCTCAATCAGTTGGTCGCTCTGCAGTTTTCTAATAGTTCAGCCTATCATGCACTGCATTTGTTGACAGGCTTGATTGATTGAAACACCATCAGTTCTTCTCTTCGACTTCTTTGTTTAGACATATAGGTCCATGAGATTCAAAAAGGTGATTTCATTTGCTCTTTACTCTAATACTTAAAAAAATCTGCAGATATGTAAGTATGTAGTAGTCGGTCCGATTGGGAACCCAACAGTACTTGCACGACTACAAGTTTACAAAGCATCTTAGGTTGGGTAAGTCGGTAGTATCGTGAAGACTTTGTCTTGGAATACCAGATTGCCAAACAAAAGTAAATAGATGAAAATGGAGTATACCGTCTTCTATCCTCCGGTTCACTACAGACTCTGCAATCATCGCTGTCTTGTAATGCTGGTTGTTTGGTATAAAAACCCGTACAACAATAAACTTTTTTTATACCAAGCAGGATTCTTCAATCACTTCCTCGCTTTTTGAGTCATTAGATCTTTACATGACCGTCGATATTTTATCTTCGGTGCCCGACCCTGCAGAAGAGCCTGTATGTCTTTTTTAAATCTGAAGTGCTGATTTTTTAGCCATCTCATTTTCCACATTACTTTTTGTCCCTGAACCCAGGAAATAATCACTTGTCCAGCGGTGTCGATTCCTAATGAATTTCTCATAGGTTAAGGTATTTATGAATTAGTTTAAATTTCCGAAATCACCGCCGGACTATCAAATAAGATACTAGCGTGAGAAATTTCAGTTAAAAGGGTCGTGGTGTGATCAACAGCTTGAATCTCGACCTGAAGATAATGCAACCATGTTTATATCTCTTGGACTCTCTAATACCCAACTCTCCTAGAAATCTTAGAAATCTTCATCCAATATGTACGTACAACTGTTTTGTTTCTGGACTAAACTCCATCAATCAACGATATTACTTGCAATTTATGCTCATTCCGATAAACGGCTCAGGTTTAGGGTTTTAGGCTACTTTATGAAAAACTCCAAAAACTCTACTCTTTAGGGACGTTGGGCCTACTGTAAGGGAACCCACTGCTTACTAACGTTATTCGTTTGTGCCCTTTCTGGTATTACGCCATGTGGCCAGAACGTCGGTTGGCAGTGGTGTGTGGTTTTGTCTTAATTTTTGTTAATAATTGTTTTGGCCATGGAATGTGACCATTGTTCTTAACAAGCTTTTCGACTATGGAGCCTGACTAGAGGTAGTTGTGTTTTTATCCAGAAACGCAAGGACCGCTTTGCTCGGTAAAAATTTGCACTAAAAATGGGTGCCGTGACTCAATATCAAACGGGGCTTAAGATTGGGTCCACTCCTTTTAAGGAGGGAATTGGTTGATATCGTACCATTCATTGGAGCTCCGGTCGACGTATTCCTTAAGTGCTAGGAGCAATAGAAGACAAAAACATCGAGGCAAGTGCCACATTAGTTTTAAACACATCAACCCTACTCTGATCATACTCCATTTGTATAGATTCCTGTAGTAGCCTCAATCGGAGTTTTGAGCTACCAACCCCTCTTTAAACGGTTACCTTGGTTTTGGTTAAGATTGGCCTAGCCACTTTAATAACTATCCAATGCATCAGATTTTCCGTAAAGCCTTGTGCTTTGTCTAGTACTTTCTTGCATATATACACCATCTTCTTGACACTTTCATACAATGGTCCTCTTGGACAGCTTGCTGTTTATTACTACTTCTAGATATTTTACATTTCTCTTTAGTTTCTGATGAGTATAAAACAACTTTTCTGTTTTTTATTGAAAAATCTTTGCTTCCTGGTAAAAAGACCCAGATACGTTGAATATTGAGGGCTGTGGTTTCCTTTTGGCAACAATCGGCATTACAATTTAAAAATTTTGGACTTTTTGGATACGTATTCTCTTTCTGTGACCGAGTTTCAGTTATAGAGTTTAGGCCTATTTGCTTATGCTAAACATTTAGCTCTTGCAAATGCTTTGAAATTCTCCTTAAAGCTTCAGTTTAATTATTACCAAAATGATTTGGATACTTTACTTAAATTTTTGCTTTTTAAGTTTCATTTTCCTAAAATACTTACAGCATATTGTTACACTCTCAGCGGGTGTGCCTTTGTTTCTCACTTTACTCTATACATAAGCATGTATATTTATTCTTTTGCCGTTAAACACAAAACTCATGAAATTATTTTTCTTCCAACAAGTTGCTATTTGGCTGAACAAAAACTCCAAAAAAATTAACTAAAAAACATTTTAAAGGTCTAAACTTTTAGCAGAAAAATGCTAGTATTTTATAAAAAATAATACCACCCATGGCTTGTTGGATATGTTTCATAATGATACAACTAGCAAACCAAACTACTTGGAAAACTTATGTTAAATAAATTTTGCAGCCAACAAAAAACCCTTCTGCCTTCCCTTAAAAAACATCTTTGTACTATTAACTAACAAATTTTCTGCATCTTTAAATCTTTCCTGAAAAAAATAAATTCAAAATAAACCTTTTTCTACAAACTAATACAAAAACTTTTAGCCAGAACTTTACACAGTTTGAAAACTATTTCCAGCAAAAAAATTATAAGCAAACGAATAATTTAAAAACTACATGTTAAAGAAAAAACTCCTAAAAATATGCAAGTATGATTAATGAATTTAACAGCCATCGAATAGATGTTTAAGGACTTTATTGCTGGAATAAAAACAAAAAAATAAAAACTTGGCTTTAGGGTAATAAAATTGGTAAAGTGTTTATTGAAAGTTTTGATAATTTTTTTAAGTTATATTTCTAATAATTTATTATGAACACTTTCCTTTAAACATATTTTTATGCAATTTTATTTATTCTTTTTACCCGCCTAAATGTATGCAAAATTTTCTATCGGAAAATTATTAGTTTCTGTGCATAGTAATGACTTCCAACAAGGCAAAACTGTATATTTTGGTAATTTAACTGCAATAAAGTTGCATACTTTACGGCAACAATTAGATGTTCAGGCAAACGTTTAGTTGTTGACTTTTTCTTCGTTTTTTGTGTTCGTTAGTAGAACAAACAAAAACATAGTTTTTAAGCACTTAATATTGTAAGGGCGTCAATATAATTTAGAAAAAATAGAAAACGGTTTTAGGTCATTAGGGTTTAATTGAAATGCTTGTTGCAAAAGCTGGTACTTAAATGTAATTACTTTTAACTTTAAATTTCTATTGAAAATGCCATAAGTACTTGACGTTTATTGAAGACCGAATTTTCTATAATAAAGGAAGTAATAAAAAATATTTTTTTATATAATATGCAACCCTTCTAACAATATTTAAATAAATATTTGTTCTTCTTGAATATTAATTAAAAACATTTTTATTTTAATGTTCGCCGCGTTTAATCATGTTATGAAATTTATTTTATATTTAAAATTGCAGTTTTTTAGATTTTTGTAAGAAATCCTTAAATTATAAAACTGAAAACATTTGAAATATGTTAATAACCCCACTTTAACTATTAGGAATATAAGCGTTAGATATATACATTGGTAAAAATCCCACGCTTATTAAATTATTTTTTCTGCACTTTTATTAATCAACATCATGGCAACTTTTCCATTTTCCCCTTTTAAATGAACATTTCGATTATGTTTTTCCCTTTACTTTATTTTAAAGAGTTTCTATCTAATTTGTTTTCTTTATTATTTTCTATGAAAAAATTTTTTATTTCGCTTTTGTATTAAACAAAAGGCGCACAAATTGTGGTTTCCCGACTTAGTGATTTTAAAAAATATATCATAAATTACAAATTACAGGCAGCACACTATAACTTTTTTACCTTTACTAATACTACTTCATGATGCAACACGACCCAGCAAACTCTTTGTTTTATTTTTTTTGTAAACGCCATCTTCGAAACGTTTTCTTTTAAAATGGTTTTTACCTTTAAGTAAAAAACATTAACTTTAACATGAACATCTTCCGTGAAGTAAATGCTTGATTTTCCTGATGCTTTTAGTCTATTGTTTTGGTTTACCAAGTAATCGTCAGCAAACCAACCAGCCATCCTGCATTAGCATTTTACTGAAAGACATGCAACCATGAATTTAGCTAAGGAACCATCTCACGAATGAACGAATAAATAAATAAATGAATGTATAAACGTGTTACCCACACTACGGCAGATGTCTGCCTGGACGATATTAAAAATTCAGGAATAACAAAAAAAAAACAAAATAAAACACTAAACTAAACGTTTATCTCATAAATCGTTAAGTGTAGCTAACAAACCATGCCACAAACAAATTCTATACTTATAAACATATAGATAAAAAGATTTAGATGAAGTATTATAAATAAAAGCAAAAAAGTGCACTTAAAGTTTATATTAAAGTACTTTTTTGTAACGCAGGAAACAAAAGTTGCAGAATAAAGATTCTATAGCTAACGAGTCGTAAATTAAAAAAAAAATTATCAAATCCAAAAACTTTTTATAAATAAAGGGTTGTTTTCACTCAACAAGGAACACTTTTTTTAGGAGACAAGCATATCTGGACCTTAGTTTTGAACTCCATTAGATCCAGACTAAATATGTCTTATTATGTTAAGAATCGCCTTAAAGTTAAATCCGAATTGTATTTAATTTTCGGTTTTGTCATTTATACTCTTACCTAATATGATGTACTCCAAGAAACCTTTTTCGCTTACCGAAATCGTACTAACTTTATGTCAGTTTATTGTTTAGTAGCAAAGGTAGAATATTAAAAAGTTTTTTTTTTCTAATGGCTTAATATCAGTTTATAAACTACTTTTTTGCTAGAAACACCATTGCAAAAGGTTTCACTATTAGTGAATCACTAAGCAATTGCCTAAAAATAGGCAATAGTTTTTAAGAATAGAGTTTTATTTCGTAGTGGGTAAAATTGTTGCTAAGTTGGGGATTTTCACCCTTAATTTAAGATTATTTTTTGCTTTTAGTGAGTCTTTTGGGGGTAAGAAAATGTTTGGGGGAATAAAGGTTGCATAAATACTAAAATATTGATTCTAAGTCTAATTTTTATTATACAAAATCTCTTTCAAAACTTAATAAAAGTTAAAAAATGTCAAAAACAAGAAAATATTTTCAGAAATAGTAGTAGAGTGAGCAGTATGTTCGGTGTTGTAAAAATTACAAAAAAAAAAACTTTTTGGGTTTTTTGTTCGAGGTTAATTTTTTTTTTTTGGAATAAGAAATATTTATTTAATTTTACTTGGCAGCACTGGTGGGTAAGAACAAAACACGTAAGCATGCTATGACATATAACATCTCAGCTTTAGTCGTCCTCTCTTAATCATTTTAAAAGAGAAATTAAAATTTTTAAGCTTCTTGACAAAATTAATCACAGTTTTTAAATCTTGAAAGGATAATTGTCATTACAAATAATTAATACGAAACAAACAGCAATCTTAAATTAAAAATTGTTTTGTTTTAACTAATTGATATTCCATTATTCTTTGATTAGAAATAAAATGGTCTTAACCAATTACTTTCATCGAACTCCGAAGTGGGCTATTTTTATTGCTTTGTTCCACCAAAAGCCTGCAAAAGTCAGTTGACGATCAGTTGAAAAATGTTTGCAAAAGCTTTTTTTGGCATCCACGGAGCTGAAAGTGTTATAAGTTATACTGCAGCGCTGCCTGGCTACCTTATAAGCAAGCCCAGATCTATGAACAATCCATCCTTATTTTCCTTTCAGGATATTCCTATAGATTGACTTTTGCTTGATGCTTTGGAGCAGTTTAGGGTAAGCTATGGTATTGGGTCATAAACACTGTAGTCTGCTTTAAATGAATTGAACGGTAAAAACTTTAGTCATCGTACTTTGATTTCTGAAAGGTTCCAAGGTCGCATCCCTAAAGAAGTATGGGGTTTACGTAGGTGTTTTGAAGAATCAAGTACGGACTTATTAAATATTGTATCAAGCGGCCCTTTAAAGTTTCATCTGGTTATACGTATTACTGACACATCAAACACAAAATTTGCCTTAGAGTAAGCCTGCTTGTTTCTGCCGTATCTCAAAGACGACAGCTGACAGACAATTGAAAAATAAAATAAATTATAAGATTTACAAAAGGGAGATACAAAATTTCGAAGGAAAAGCTACCAGAACATAGCGTGATTCTTCGTAAAATCTTTTACCTAGAAACTATGTTATTTTCCTTTGTAATCTCAGGCAGTGACAAACGACAGGCTCTATGGTCCTAATTTTCTTTTTTATGCTCATACATTCTACAATAATCTAGACTGCCGCTTTCCTAATTGTTTGTCTCAACTGAAACCAAGTCCAATACTAGAAGGTTTGAGAGAATCTTGGTGTTTTCTTAGCGACTATTTAGCCTTAGATACCCAACAGCTACTTCTTGCAAGATTCATCGTTCTCACCAGCGACTCCCTCTTATTATGTCAACTCAAGGTGATTGTGGTGGTAAAATAAAAATAGGCTATGGAAAGGAGAATAGAAAAAGAGATATTTTGGAGCATAAAGTTAGAATTGTTTAATATGAGAAATAACAAGAAAGGCTGAATTAGAAAATTTACTCCATCTACAAACTGTTTGACCAGGTTTCTGATACAGTCCTTAATGGTTTTACGTGTCACCTGTCAAGCGGGCAATAACTCACGGTTCTCTCAACACTTGGTGGAAACAAAGCGTCCACCAGCGCACCCTGCCACCTAGGTACCAATTCTCTGTCAAAACAGACCCCTTGGTGAGGAGTTGGGCTATCTAAGCCCAAATTGCGTCTCTAGTTTTGATCTCGTCATTTCCCAATCAAAACAGATCCGCACCGACAAGACACATCTCCACACGCTTGTGAAACAGTACCCAACCTTAAGCAAAAAAGATTATAATTATCATGTCGCACCCAACAAATGCGACACCCAGCTCTGTTTGAAGGATCTTTTTACATTTAGACAAATCAATTTCTCCACTTTCATTAACACTTCACAATCTTCTCCCTCCCAGTCAGGACCGAAACACGCACATGCTTCAACATGCCAATGCCGGCCTTTTCATTATTTGCTACTACTCTGACGGGATCTTATTTTAGATCCTACGGTCCCCAGCCATAGCCAGTTTCCGTATGCACCTACTTCCCAACACACCTACACTTTTTAGCTATTTCATCAGTTGCTCTTGTGCCTGGGTAGACCCGCCAAAACTTAAAGACTCTATCTTGTGAACCTTACGTTCATATAAGACCGCTTACGTGATCATTTTTGGGCCGCATAAGACGGATCCCAGCATATCAACTTTCGTTCTCAGTTGCCCCGCTTTGGGATAACCACAGCCACCCCTTGAACTCCTGGAGGAGACCTCACCATTAATCAGTTCATGCACTGGTTAGCTGGGGCCAACTGATTCCCGTGGTACCAGATAGGACTTTGTTCAACCTCGGAAATCTGCTTCCGTATAATTCCTACCGATTTCTATTCAGCACAGATAAGGTATTGGTACTCTTAAAACCTTGTATTGCTGTGCCACTAATTGGTGATGTACATGCCACAGCGTCAACAAGAACAACCTGCCTCAAGCCAGACCAGTAAGGTAATAACCACTGATCCCTTTAAGCTCAAGACAATTTGTTTTCAATTTAACTATGTCAGTAACTGGAAGTTGCCCGGTAGATACCACGAGGAGGTAGATTTTGGCACTTGTGCTGATGGAGGGTTGCTTGAGGGCCCTTCTCTTCCCTCATATAACTTATCAACCGGGTTACGTGGTACCTGCCGGCATCAATAACTCTCGGTGCTCTTAACATTGGTGAACACAAAGCGTCCACCAACGCCTCTAGGATGGGTTGCTAACCCACCTATGTACCAATTCTCTGCTATGACTCCGTGCAGCCACAACAGACCCCTTGGTGAGGAGTTGAGCTATCTTAACCCGGTTTTTGCGTTTCTAGTTTTGATCTCGCTTCTTCATTATCAAAACAGATCCGCGCCAGCAAGACACCTCTCCACACACTTGTGAAACAGTACCCAACCTTTAGCAAGATAGATTATGATTCTCAGCCGCACCCAATACGGATGCGACCCCCAGCTCTGTTTAAAGGATCATTTATTTCATTCATTTCAACTTAGGATCATTTGTATCCAACATCATCAACACTCCATAATCTTCTCACCGCCAGTCAGGACCGAATCACGCACATGCTTTGAAGTGCCATGCCGGCCTTCTCATTTATTTGCTACTACTTTGGCAGGATCTTATTTTAGATCCTAGAATCCCCAGCCGTGGCCAGTTTCCCTATTCACCTACTTCCAAACACACTTACACCTTTTCAGCTAATAGCCTACTTCCACAGTTGCTCATGTGCCTGGGTAGTTCCGCCAAAATTAGAAACTTTTTCTTGTTGAACCTTTAGTTCATATAAGACCGCTTACACGGTCACTCTGGGGCCCGTACAGGACGGACCCCAGTATATCAACTTTCGTTCTACAGTTGCCCCGCTTGGGGATAACCACAGCCACCACGTGAACTCCCGAAGAAGACCTCACCATTAATCAGTTCATGCACTGGTAAGTACATGGGGCCAACTGATTCCTGTGGTACCAGATAGGACTCTGGTCAGCCGCGGAAATCCACTTCCATTTCATTCCTACCAATTTCTAAGTTCACGGTTAAGATATTGGTACCCTTAAGAACCTTGTATTGTTGTGCCACTTTGATGGTGATGCTTACGGCACAACGCAACAAGGACAACCTGCCTTGATTAAGACCAGTAGACTGGTCCCTTTTAGCCCAAGACAGATTGTTTTCTTCTTAGCCATGTCTGTTAGCCTTCCGGTATTTCTTACCGAAAGTTGCCCGGTTGATACCACTTGGAGGTAGACTTAGGCACTTGTGTACTAGCACTAATCAACCGGGTTCCTGATACAATTAACCTTGCTCCCACACCCCCAGCTATCATCTGCAAAATGAAAAAATACAAAGGAGGGTTGATCTTGCTTTCTTTATTGCAGAGCCAATAAGTGGTTTTTAAGTTTATTGGAAAAGATCTCATCTATTATAACACAAGTACTGCAAAGTCTAAGAAACTCGATATTTTTTTTTTTGCCAATGCCAGAGCAAGAAACATAGTTAAATTACCTTCTATATAAACAAGAAAATTTTAAAATTCAACTTTAAGCAAGAGTTCACTGGCTTCCTAAATTAAATTTCCGTCAATAGCGCTAAAACACAAAGTTAAAGAAATACGATAATTTATGACAGCAAGCTTTGTTTTTTAAATATAACATAAACTTAATATTAGAAGAGAGAAAAATCTCACATCCTTACAATTACTTAGCATTATCTGCAGGTGTTACTCAGGTGATAGAATACAAAAGTTCACACATTCCAAACTTAAGTATGCGGGAGGCAAAAAAGAAGAAATGAAACGGAAATACAAACTCAATGGGGTGCTCCTTTTTGTTGTTTGGCAGCGTGGCTGACATTCGCAAGAAGTGCATCAGATGCTTTTAATGAAAATTTACCTACTCGTCTTATTAAGCGTAGGAGATTCAATGTTTTCCTTAGATGTTTTTGTTGTTGCCAGATAAAATATTTAACATGAGTTTCCTTTGTATATTTGTGTATGTAAACGATTTGAGTATAACCGTGTGTGTATGGGTGTGTTTCTCAGTTTACAAGTTAGCATCGTTTATATGAAGTTGCATTTGTGTTGTTTATCAAACAGTTGGGAATTTTGATTAAAAATGCTTTCACGTAAAAAATATAATACGTACACGTGTAGTTTTTGTTAAAGATACTCATGTTCAAGTTGAAGTAGAAACTGCTCCTGCAGTAGCAATATTTTAAGTGGTGTTGTTGTTGCAGTAAAACAGTTGATGTTACAACAATCAAATTGTTAAAGTTATGGTTGGAAAATAGATTTTGCTAAAGTTTTTCTCTGGTTTTTTTTTTTGTTTCATACAGGTAACAGCAGTGGGATTACCGTTACAGTAAAAGCAAACATTTTCTATTTTATGCGATATTGAGTTGATATTTATCTTAATGTTTGTCTTGTATATTCCACAATATAAACACTATTACAATATTGAATTTACGAATTTGAGGCGGTTATGTGTGGGGAAGTCTGCATGAGGAATAAATAAATTACAAAAAAGATGGCAGTCAAAAGTAAATTGTTTTGGTTGTTGAAAATTTGTATGTACAAAAACATATTTCAATAGAGCCGGAAATAGCAAAAGGAAATTTGTATCTATTTGGATCTACCACTTTTGGATCTCATGTTCTTCATACTCTTGTTTACATTTCAAAAGAGAAGGAAATACGAAGAAATGAATTTGATAGCCGAACGTCTCAGACATGAAACCGGGAAATCTGTTTGAGCATTTTAATATTTTCGATCTATTTGTAAATGAGCCATATATCAGGGTCACAGGTAGGAAAGAAATGTCCTTTTCCCAGTTGGGAGTTAATGGACAATCAAAAGGGGGTAAATGGATAACCAAACTTAATGGCTGGAAGATACTGAACATTTTTGGTTTACAAATGGCTCCAATCAGGGATATGGTTAAATAGAGACAGAAGTCTTATATATTAACTATCAAATTCATGTTTTCAAAGTGCCTTCACTAGGCCGGGAGAGTGCTATAAAAGGAAAAGGAAAATAGGATTTAATGTACAGTTAAGCCGAATCAAAGGTCAAATCAGGAGGGGTTATGGATTGTGTAGCCCAAAATGGGCTGATGCTATGATTGTGGTACGCTTACTAAGGCAATATTGGTAACGACTGAGCGAACTGTTAACACGAGGAAAAAAATTATTTCGTATTTAAAACAAAATGTTTACACCCACCACTTAGAAAAAAACTTTGGTTCTAAGGTATTTTTATAATAATTTTCGGCGTATTTTATCGTTTAATAAGGGTAATTCTAAATCACTAACTAGGGCTTAAACGGACATAGTAAAATTATGGCGCACCAATTTATAACTGGAAACCCTACCGCAACACAGAGAAAATTCAGTGTAATAAATAATGAAACCTCGAGACATATACTGTGAAAGTTTCTGGCCCTTCGCTTGTCAAAAAAAGATTCCAAAACTGAAAATATGTCTTATGGAAAAGATATGTTAGTTTTAATTACAGCTCTAATCTCTACTTCAACGTAAAAAAAAGTTAAATAGGCCGCGGTGCTGTAATACTCCAATAAGTATTTTTTTAAATCACAAAATACAAAAAAAGTTTTTTAATCTAATGGTGTTTTCATTTCTTGAAAAAATTGAACATTTTTTGCACTTTAAAAAAATGTTGCATGTTTTAAGGATGAGGGTAAAATATAAAAATTTAAGGCAATATTATTTGCATTTTTTTACCAATAAAATTTACAGTTTTGTTAGTGTCCTAAAAAACATCTCATCTAGTTTTATTGTTTATATATTATTATAAAGAAGGGAAAAGTGGGCTTAACTTCATCCTAAAAATATGCAACATTTTTTTAACGGTCAGAAAATTGTACATTTTTGTCGAGAAATGAATAAACCATAAATTATTCAAGTATTTTGAAAGATTTTAAAAATTCAATTAAAACGCCTAATTATAGCTACTATGCATACCATAATGTGCTGCCAATTAAATGAACTAGCAACCATCACTTAAAACAATCTTCTAGGATGATATTATTTAGATAGCCCTCCTTGGCTTCAGGTCAGAGCTTTGGAAGGTTGTGAAAACGTTTCATTTCCCGGCTCAGGTCTATTCTAAGAAAGGATTTGTTGGTAACAGAAGGTTAAAGGTGTAGTATAAAATATTATTTTTGTGTGTTAAGTAACAAAATACCTGTCTAAATTCTCTTTTTTTAACACTTAATACAAAATTAAATTATTGAAATTAAAAAAATTAATTTATTCATATATTTTTAATTTATAAACATTTTTAATTTTAAAACTAGTTTTTAAAACAACAATTTTATAAAATGGAAATTAAACCTAATTTTTCTTGCTGTTTCTATTGCCTCTAGGCTTGCATTAGTTAGCTACAGTTCTTATAATACTTAGTCCCTATAAGTTTTTCGTACTCACAAAATGAAGCATACATACCCACGCATATTTTATTTTATGTTGTAGCATCTATATTTGCAACTTGATTAGTTTATTTTATGTTTTTTTAAACCTCGCATAACATCCCGTTTTCAGACAAGTTGCCAGGATATTAAGTGTATAGTTTATCATCGCTATTATCCTAAATGTATCCTAAAGATTACATGTGACAGGCTGTGCTTGTTATGATAACAAAGATATATATCGTGTTTTTATTTGATAAACACAAAAACATCAACTGAAAAATAATTTAGACAATTAACGTTAAGGTCGAAGATAAAAATACGATCTTTTAGTTTAACAATGGGTTTGTTTTTTTATCGTATTACGTAATTTTTAGGAATAGAAATTAAATTGTAAATTCTATTCGAAGGAGAAGAAAAAAAACAATTAAATTGTATGTGTAAGAAAAGTTCTTGCTGTTATTAACAATTAATTACATGAATGCGCTCAAAAGTATGCAGCACTTAGTTATTTAAATGTATATAGAAAATCTAAACTAGAAAAAGAATAACGTTTAGGGATAAATAAACCAGTTATTATTTTTTTTTTTTTTAAACATATTTATATAATATTTCCTATTGAGCTGATTAAGCATAAGTTGCAACATCCTTATAAAAAAAGTTTTTCATCTTGTTTCTTGCATTGTATGCTTTTTATTGCTTACAAGGCATAACTTTAGACAATTGTTGTATAAAAAAATCTTACTGACTTTCATATAAAAAAACCCAAAAATTAAATTTTCTACAAAGAACATAAAGATAGGGACGCAAACAAAATCAACTCTATCATACTTTTAAAGAACTCCTTTTTTCATAAATATGAAAGTGTACACTATGTTTGGTATGTTCATTTAAGTAGTGTCGAGTCCTTACGAAAAGAATAGAATGAACTCGTCTTCAACTGTTGTTTTTCAACAAATAAAAAAAAAAACAATCCAGCAAAACTATAATCATTTTTTGCATTTTGTGATTTGAAGTTTTATTGTTCTTTATGCTCAGACAGAAAGCAATAGAAAACAAGTAACTAGCGACAAGTATTTATGATAAAGTTTTATATGAAGCCGCCTTAAGAAACTTAATTTTTAAAAAAACAAATTTATAGACATAAAAATTGTGAAAAAAATACCTCAAAATATTTGTATGCTTATAACGTGTACAACATTTTAAAGCATAATTTTAGGCTAAAGAAACTAAAAGACAACTCAAACAAGCTTTTTTTTTTGTTCTGCTCTTACAATTTAATAAAGACAGAGCATTTGAGAAAAATATGCAAAAAAAGTCTGCAAACTTTTTAAAGTAGCATATCACTGGCTCAATATTACAAGGTTGTTGGTTCAAAAAAAGGAGAATATTTTTGTCTCCATAAATAAAAGCGTTTAATAATGTCAAAAGGGGATAATTTTATAAAAATAAATAAAAACACGAACAAATACTAAAAGAGGCATTTATAAAAATATTACTTAATTTTAGGAATCACTGCTCTATACATACTTACCAATGCATTATCTTAAGTGTGTGTCTTTATCCACGACATTTTACCATATGTTTCGTATATTATGTTTTTGGCAATTTTTTTCTCCATTGTATCTTTTTCCTTTCATACATGTGTTTAAATATGTGTGAATATATTCTTCCATTTTTTTTTTGCTTTTGATTTGGCGCATTGCAGCAGTTGCACGTAAAATATTTTTTCATATTTTTATAAAAAAAAACAAACTTTTGCTACAAACAAAAACATCACTCGCCTTTTTTTTTGACTGGAGGCTGCATGTTTGTACTTAGCTAGAGATATGTATTTATGTATAATTTAACATTCCATTTATTGTTGCTATATTTGCTAAAGTTTCTTTTTTGAGTGAAGTCTGAAAGAACATAGTTTTAGCAGCACTAAGAACATGCTCCAAAAAAATATTAAACTTAGTTTATGAAAAACTCATCGACTAGTCAGCAGAACAAGTCTTATAAATGCCGATGCTAAATTTTTTGTTTTGGTTGAATGTAAGTGTTTGTTAGTTTTTTTGCTAAAATATGTATCCCTTCTTTTGTATTTGCTTGATGTGTGTTAATAATAAAATAAAACAAAAAAAGTAAGAAAACAAAGAAATCTTGTTACCAAAAATCATTGTAGCATAGGTTTAGGCAGCTGTATAAATAAATTTCACAGCATATAGTTGTGGGTTCATTTTTATGTTAGTTTCTTGATGGTTTTTTTAATAAAAAAAATAGTTTTTCATATTATTATTATTTAAGACGCTATAATATAACGTAGAGACTATTTATTCTATTCCACGCCTTAGGTTCGAAACCTGACTAAATTTATCAAATCTTGTCGAGGCTGCTCTCAGGTATCTTTAGTTTGTGCTTAAAAAAATGGGAAAATATGAACTAATAAAAGCTTGCAAGATAAAACAAAATTTAATTTCTTTAAAATAAATTTTTCTAAATTAAAAACCAATAAAAGGATCACTTTATAAAAACTTCTCCTATCTAATGAATTTACTTAAAAACTTTTCCTGATTTTTCGCTAACGAAGCAAACAACAACTCTATAAAAAACCCCATTTTAATAAAGAGTCTTATAAAAAAGTAATATTAACATTTCTCTTAGGTTTCTGTGCTTTTAACCATCGTCATCATACATTTTTCATAACATAATTCTATTTTTAGTTTATTGTTAAGGTTTCCACTACTTTTTATATATTTTTTTTCGTAAAAAACGCGAATAACCTAAAGATAAAAATATATAAATATCTCCTAAAAGTGTGCAACAAACAAAAAACAAAAAAATATATTGTATGAGTTGCCAGATACACTTATGTATGTGTGTGTATAGTTATTCAAGCAACTAACTATGACGTGCTTTTCGTTCTTATTTATTGTTTTTTTTTTGCTCTTTTTTGTATTGCCGCAACAAAATTTTTACTTTTACTAAACAATTGTTGATCATATTGTTTAAGGTCTTTGTCCAAGACCACTAGTCGTTTTATTTTTTTTCGCCCATAAAGCCATCAAACAATAGAAAGTTATAAAGTTTTTTTCTGTTTTACTTTACAAAAAACGGTTAATTTTGCTTTTTTTTTGAGTTTGTTCTTGTTACAGCGAAAAACTAGACGAAAAAACAAAAATTAGCATTATAAAAGATGCCAAGTTTTTTTATGTTTATGTAAATTAAAGAATTTTTTCTTTTTTAATTTTCTTCTTCAACAAAAATTATGTTGAGAAATTTTAATATCAAGCAGACATTTAAATTTTTTATAACTTTGTAGAGTAAAAATTTAATTTATAATGGAGAACAATTTCTTGTTTAAAATCATTTATGTAAAAAAAGTGAATTAAAATTTTGTTGAATGAAATACAAATGCAATTTTGTCAATTTAATTTAAATTTTTTTAGAATTTAGGACTAACCTGAAATCTTGCGCTTTAATAGAATTTTTAAACAATTTTGCTGCTAATGAGACGCTTAGGTATCCACTTTAAAGTCCTTAGGTCACGTTATTTTCATAATCCGCTTAAGGTATTCAATTCAATTTAAAGTTTAAAAGTCAATTTTATGGAATTTGTAGTGACTTAAAAAAAATTTCAAGCAACTGAACATTTTAAATTTGACATAAATAATTGGTCCATTTTTTGATTTAGGTTAGGTTAGGTTAGGTTAGGTTGAGCAGGCGGCTGCGGAAGTGTTGAAGCAATAGTTGTGCAGCCCACTTGGGTCCGTTTCCTCGGTCACTTTGTGAAACCTGGGGAAGAGAAGAAAAGAACAAAAAGATAAATTAGATTAGATCAATAGAGATAGAGAGTTAGAAGAAAAGGAAGGAAGGTTATCATGTGTGGTCAGCGGTAGTCGTCCCATACTGGCCGCTGTCCCCAAACCAACCGCTATTCCTTATAAAGGACGCCAGGTTGTTTATGCCAATGTCGGCCACGTCCGACAGGCCATTCAGTCTACCGATACCGAAGTGCCTGATCCGAATGCCCTCCAGTGCCAGCTAAGAGGTGCTTTACGCTCTGATTAAGTTGTGCCGAATTTAATTTTTACAGTCTGTTGTTGTTGAAATGAATGCAGGGTGTCCATTTTAATGATTGTAAATACTTAGCAAAAAACCTTTAAATATGGTCAGCTTCTTATAGAGCCATCGTCCGTTCCTCTTGATCTATTCAACCAACTTTCCGCCAAAACGTAGAACTCATATTAGAATTATGTATGCTGGTACAAGGTTTAAAGTCAATGTCAAATCTATTTTCACATTTGTGAACTAGACAGATGTGGAATGCAAGTAAACAAGCAATACACTCCCCAAAAACGCGGAATAATCGTGTCTATTTTTTTCATAGCAACCCGTTTGTGGTGTTGGCGCAGCACGAATTCCGTCGCCGATTCACCGGTCGTCCGGCACCGACTTCGCAAACACTGCGCCGTTTGGCTACCAACCTTGAAGATTATGGGACCACATGAGACGCTGCCAAGAGTGGCCGACGCCGGAGCACCTGTTCTGCCGAGACTATCATTTTTGTTGGCGTTGCTGTCAAACTGTCGCCAAAAAAAAGGACCAGACGCTATGCCTCGCAATTAGCCACCAGCCGGTTGTCCTGCGCATGTTCCCTTACAAAGTCCAGTACTTGCATCAGCTGCTGCCTGTCGACCGCCAAACGCCTGTAACCTACGCCATCCTAAATTTCGAGGCTGTAGTCGTCGACTTTTCGACCAAAATTGTAATGAGCGATGAGGCTCATTTTCACCCCAGCGGGTACGTTAACAAGCAAAACTATCGCTTCTGTGGCACCGAAAATCCATGAGTGATATACAAGGTGTACTGCTCTTACTGGAGGAGTCCTCGGGCCATTTTGTTTGAGGACGCCACTGGTCAAACAGCAACAGTTGACGGTGCACGCTATAGGGCAATGTAAGTCAAGTTTTTTCTGCCTTAATTGAACATACTAGGATTGGAGGAAATATGATTCCAACAGGACGGACAAACGTCACACACTGCCGAGCCACAACCGATATTTTGAAGGCGGTGTTCGCGGATCACCTCATTTCACGTTTTGGTGATTTACATTGGTCCGCAAGATTGCCCGATTTAACCGTTCCAGCCTTTTTTGTGGGGTTTTTTGAAGTCCCGTGTCTATGTGAACAAGCCCGAGACCGTGAAAACCCTCAAGAACAACATTCGACACGAATGCAAAAGTTGTTTTTGAGGACTTCCTGGGTCTCGGGCTTGATTACATTAAAATTTATTTTATTTTTTGTATTACTAAGGCTGATTTTAAAACCACAAAGATTTTTTTAATTAATTTAAACATTTATTTAAAAAATAATTTGAAATTTGTTTCATCTTATAATAAAGGACTTCATTTCATTTCTGTAAAATGTTTTCAGTTTTTTTTAGATTTTCTTTTTCACGTTATAACATATTGTTAAGCTTTACATTTTAGCTTGATTTGCAAAAGGAAATTTAAACCAAGATTTAAAAAAATAATTATTAAACAAAAAAAAAACTGCTCTTTTGAAAACGTTTAATTGGTGTTTGGTGCTTTGCACAATTTTAAGTTTGACAAGGTTTCGTATTTAATCTGTTTTTTTTTTGATTTTTTTATTATTTAAATGCCACTTGTTTGGGACCCAAGAATCATTATTTTTTAATTTTTTGACAGTTCATCTCTCAACTCAGATTTAGTCCTGTTGCTGTTTTGTATTCCATGACTTTCAGTTTGATTCTTATTTAGTTGTATAACAAGAGAAATTGTTTTTGTGTTGTAATATTTTTAAAACAAAAAAAAAAAAAAAAAATTCTTATTACATGTGTTTGTGTGTATAAAATAAAATGAAAAATGATACTTAAGTTAAGCTGTTTTCAGCTTGATTTACTTATGTTCTTAAGAAAAAAAATTTACACACAAAACAAAGTTCGTGCTAAAAAAGTAAAATTTTCTATATGTATGTATGTATAAAAATGATTTTGCTAAATCCGTATGCATTATTTTTGGGGTGTATAATGGTGGCTTTTGAAGCCCGTACAGTGTATGAAAGATAAGGTATTTTTACGATCTAAGTGTATTCTAGGGCATAACAGAAAAAGTTTTCTAACTTGTTATTCTGTTTTTTTAATCTGATATTTAAAAGTTTAATATTAACTATTTTTATTAAAACTGGCGCTATATTCAGCTGTGCCGAATCTTTTATACCCTTTACATTGGTATTTTGGAATACCAAGTCATCTAAAGAAACCAAATTGCTTTCGAACTAAAAATTAATTGTGATAACTCTGAAGTCTATAGAGTTATTGAAGTTAAAAGCCTTACAAATTTTGAACGTTTGCATTACTGATGCTACTTCCGGGGCTACCACTCCATTCGCTCCTATTCAACAATTTTTTTCCAAAGTGAATAACTCTTATAGTTTTCGTGATATTGCGTGTCAAAAATTGCATAGAAATTGTACATTTGTATAAGAAATGCCGCTCCCCTCCTCTCATTTACCACTTCCCCTGCTCCGATCTGAAAAAAAAATTCCATTTTTAAGTTATCCGTGCAAAGTTTTGGGGTAGCAATTACTTTAATTCGGCCAAATTCGTTGAGCGCTTTCCCCATATTTTATTCACTTTGGGTTGCGCTTGCCCCACATGCCCCTTAATTTATGCCAGTCAGTTTTATGCTCATTCCATGATCTAGTAGCAAAAAAGTTTTTTTTTATACAACAAACCCTATATATAAACTAAGAAAATCAGGATCAAGTCCTAAAAAATATTTAAAAATTATTATAATAATAAAAGGTTTTGTTTTCTCTAGCCTTTTTATTACATTAAGTGATAACCAATGGTTATCTACATGTATAAGGGAAAAAGAAAATCAAAATTGCTAATAGCGAAAAATTGTTGAATTGGTTTAAAATAAAAAACCCTTGAATGTTTTTGGTTTGTTTATAGTAATTCTCAATAAGTTTGTTGAAGTTTTTATATAAGGCAGAGAATACTCATAAGGTTTTTCAAGAACTTGGTTAAAGTCTACCGACGATTCGGTATAAGAACCAATAAAATGCATTAAGATAAACTTATCCTACAACAAACCCTTTAAATAAATAATTTTATAATTTAACCTTCTACATGACGTCCTTTACCGCAGGGTACATTAATTTTCTTCCAGCCTCCCTTTTGTTTAAAATTTCATCTTTATTATTTTCTTCAAAGTCTGCTTCAAAATTGGTCCCTCTTTTACGGAGATCAGCATTTGCCTTCCTTTTACCACCCGAAAGTGGCTAAATTAACCAATTTATAATTGGATCAGCATTTACCTCCTTTTAACGCCCCCAGGTGGCCACGTTGACAACCTAGAATTGGATAAGTGTTTGCCTTTCCTTTAAGCCCCTAAGTTGCCACGTTGACCAATCTAGCATTGAAGCAGCACTTGCCTCCCTTGTACGTCTTCAAGGGTTCATGTTGACCAATCAAGCATTGGATCAGCATTTGCCTCCCTTTTAGGCCCTCACGTGGCCACGTTGACTAATCTAGCATTGGATAAGCATTTGCCTTTCCTTTACACCCCCAAGGTGGCCATGTCAACCAATCTAGCATTGGATGGGTATTTGCCTTCCTTTTAGGTCCTCAACGTGACCATGTTGACCAATCTAGCATTGGCTGAGCATTTGCCTCCCTTTTACGTCCCCAAGGGCGATCTTGGGCAAGGATTTTGCCCAAAAAAATGGGTTGTTTTGGGATCCATATTTCTGAATTTAAATAGCGATTACAATCGCTATTTTATACCAAAACGCTTTCTGTGCGACTCTTACACATAGACGGACAGATAGAGAAGACTATATTAACTTCCTTATTTATTAAGATCCAGATTATGTACACTTTTTGGGGTCGCAAGTAAATATTATTGGAATGAGAAATAGAATGATTAACTTATATATGCCCTTATCACTATATGAAGGGAATAAGTACAGGGACTGCCAATAACAAAATGCACTTCTTTTCCATTTTTTGAAACCAAGTTTTGAGTTGTCTTCCTCTACTTGATTCTTCCATCAGAGTTTTAGTCTTCCTCTTCTGTGTGATCCATCACCAGGTTCGCATTCAAATGACTTCCTAGCTGGAGCTTTTCCATAATTCTCACATGACCTAGCCAAGGGAAACGCTGAATTTTGATACGTGTAACTATGTCAATGTCGGTCAACAGCTCATACAGCTTAAGGTTCATACGACACCGGTATTCTCCGTCAACGCAGATTGGTCTATAGATCCTCCGAAGGACCTTCCTCTCGAAAATTCTATGCCTCATCTGCTTTCGCAAGTACCCATACCTCAGAAATAAATAAGCACGGGTAGTATCAGTATCTTGTAGAGAGTAATTTTTGTTTGTCGGGAGGTAGATAAAATCATTGACTATTTTAAAGTTGTAGTTTTCAACTTCCACTGTCTGCCCAAGTCTACTGGACGTCATGTGCGTTTATACCATTAACTTGGTTTTATCTGCATTAACTGCCAGACCTACTTTGGCTGATTTTTTCTCGACTTTTTTAAAAGTGGAAGTTACTGCTCGCAATGTTCTACCCATGATGTCGATATTGTCAGTGTAAACGAGTAACATGTGCTGTTTTGTGAATAGTGTGCCAGTTGTATTCACACTTGCGTCTCGTAGAACCTTTTCTATGAGGATGTTTTAAAGATCACACGAGAGACAGTCTCCTTGTCTGAAACCTCATTTGGTACTGAAGGGCTCAGATATATTCCTGCCAATCTTAACTGAGGATTGTGTATCAATTAAAGTCGTCCTGCAGATTTGTACTAGCTTCGCAGGGATACCAAACTCAGACATAACTTAAAACACCTTTGAACCTATGGGGCTGTCGAAAGTGGCCGTATAGTCAACAAATTGATGGCATGTATCGATTTTTTAAATAAAAAAAAATCATTTCAAGAAAACTTCTGAGTGTTAAGTTTAGTGCATTATCTTGATGGTTTAAAATTAGTTTTCTTGATTAAAATCAAAATTTCACTTAAGCGATCGAGTTTTTAAGATTTTGTTTTAGAAATTCAAATAAAAAATTTGTTTAAATTTGATTGATTTCAAATTCAGTAATATGTCTCCTGTTGAAAAGAATTCTTACCTTATGTTAAACTGACTATGTCTACCATACCGCCCTCTTTACATTAATAATCATAATTCACTCTACAAAAATATTTATATCACAAAATTTCAAAAGTTGGTTTTATCATTCCCCCAACCGTTTTTCAAGGTATTTTTTTTAATCTTCCACATAACTTTTTAGCTCATTTCATATTCAAACAAAAAGGCGTTTGCAAAACCAAAGGTAAAACAAACCTAAACTGCATGTAAACGTAATTGTATAAAAAAAACATTACATTTTTTTACGCTGTCTAAATTACCAATAAATTTCTTGGTGGAGTTTGCAAAAAAAAAATTGTGAAAAAAACAATTTTTTATCATTTTCTGCGCTTTCACCCTTGTGTTGAAATTCAACAAGACGAAAACAAGTGTAACACAAACTGTTTAAGAAATATTTTTAATCGAATGACGAAGACTGCCAGCAACAACATCAAAACAAATAACAATAAAAAAATTCCTGCTTGTCAAACTTTAACGTGTGACATATTTTGTCAACCCCGCGTGCAACTTTTGACAAAACAAATATATCTATTTACCTGGCATTTTTTTTTTATATGTTAAATATGAGACAATACAAATCTGTTGAAACCCCCGCTAGGGGGTTTAATATAAATGTTAACGTGGGTGGGGTTACAAAAAATAAATTGCTGGTGCTGAACAATAATACACGTTTGTTATATGATGTATATTCCAAAAAAAAAAAAATGAACAAAGTTATGCATAAGAGGTGACGTTTGTCAAATTTTTTTAAACATTCATGTAACTGTGTACATATTTATGTACGTAGTTTTTTTTATTTGATTGTGCCAGACATATGCAGACAAGGCATTTTAATGGTTATTACGCGGAATTTTATGACGTTAATATTATAAAACCGAAAAGAAATTTGAAATGCCACACGTTTTTTAAATATTTCATAAAGGCAATATTTTTATATAAAACGAAATATTTTTGCATATGAAAGTCATTTGTTAAGTGTATTTTAGTTGAAAGTTTAATATCAGTTGGGTCTTAAATGGGGTTTGGTTTAGTCCGATTTAGCTTTACTTTTGTTTAAAATATCCAATTTTTCTCCTTTTGCTCTATTTAATTTAGTTTGTATCTTCCATTAGGTTTCTTAATTCTTCAATATGCATATGCGTTCCCAGGTAGTATAAGAATACTTAGGGGTATCCTTCCGCTTATTTAGGTTATGGCCTATTTTTGAGCACAACAATTATTTTGAGGTTCTTAAAAAAAATTGTATGAGAATTTAGTTTAAAAATTTTCAAAACCAAACTACCTTCAGTTTGATTCTAGTTTAGAAGGTACGCTCAAACAAGGCAATCTTCTTTCGTTGTATAATCTGCTACTTCTTAAGACCAGATAATGGGCCCTCAAAAGTAAAATTTCATGATTTTCTTTACAATCTCAATTCAAAATCTTAAGCTTCCTACTTTTTTTTGTAAAAAAAAATTTAAAATTTATACACTTATTATTTCGAAATGTAAATGCAAAAATGTACCGAAATCGAAAAAATTTACTTTAGCTTACTTAGCCGGCTTTCGACTTCAATCGTGGTCAATAGCCCTAAATTTTATATTTATAGACTTAAGATCTTAAAAATTCAAAGAATATAAAAAAATGAAAACAAGTAATTTCTGTTCACTTAAATAAATTTCTGGTGCTTGTGTCCTAAATTTCATATGTATATGTAGGGTGCCTGGTGGAAGATTTATATGTAAAAAAGTACTAATCAAAATCATTAAACGATCGAATGAAAATGCGGATTTAATTCTTTAAAGAGTATGTCATCCAGATATATTCTGTAGAGTTCAACATGCTGTTCAAAACGGAGCGTTGTGTTCAACGTCATAAGTGGCAGTAAACTTGGTTCAATTGACCTGATTTCTCGAAAAATATTTTCCTTTGAAGCCATAAGAAATAAGGGATTGTCATTTTAAACCCTCGCTTTGAGGTAGCTCTATAAAAAAATTCATGGAAATTAATTAGAGCCCTCGGTGGCCATGGGATGTCCCCAAGTTGACTGATCAGTTTTTGGGGGAAATTTTCCGGAGGCAAATTCATTGAAACTTTGGCTGTATGAGCAGTCGCCCCATTCTGTTGAAACTACGTATCTGATGAGCTCACAGGTTTGGCAAAAAGAATTCGGTAATCGTGCGTCGACAGTATATACCGTTGACATTCGTCGCTTGGCCTCCACAATTTTCAAAAAATGGTCCAATTATCTCATGCGTGGATAAAGCACACCAACCAGTTACCCTGAAGCAATGCAATGGTTTTTGATATTTCAATCGAGGGTTGCGGGTGTTTGGAGATTTGAATTTTAAAAGGATGGAACTTCAGATCGTTTTTTTAAATTTCATAAATAATCCTTTCTGGAAGACCCAGTGAGGCTGCTATTTTCGTAATGTAAGTCACAGTCTTTTACGTAAACTGTTTTCAACCAGTTTATTGTTTTTAGGAGCCCTTGATCTGTACATCTGCAGAAGTACCCGCAGTCTAAATTTAAAGTCTCTGGACTTACGCGAAGATGAATCCGTCAGTCAGTCAGTCAGAACTTAAGTCATTTTCCTTTCTGTTTAGGTCATTTCGCATTAAACCAACTTTAATAAACAAAATCTGCTCTGTTGTGATGAAAACATTGCACTTTCTAAAAGATTTTTATTTAAGAAAAAAATTGCATTTTAGTAGAAATAAAGTTTAAAATGCGATTAAAAATTTTTAAAATTATCAAATAAAATAATTTAACGAGTTCTCTGCAAACTTTTCCACAATACGATCTTTAGGTCAGCATTTTCTAAACTTAACTTTGAAAGGTCACCTTTAATAAAACGCTTTAAAAATCCACACAATTTTTGGGATTTACATGTATATTTTTACTTAAAATGTATAATAAATATATCATAAAATTGTCACACCCGTCGCAATAGAATTGCCTTAATATTTAATAAAAAACAGTTTTCTTTCATATAGTTTTCAACTTCTCAGATGTATTTTTTTCATTTTTGTCAAATAAAAATTTATAGCAGATTTAACCAAAATAATCCTTAAGCTACCAAAAAAAACATGTAATTTGTATTAAAAAAATTTTGAATTATCACAGGGATTATGTCACCTGCTGTTAGATTTATCAAAAGTAAATTTTCAAACTTTATTTATGCAGCAAATAAACAGACAAAACGCGACGTTTTAATGTCGCTTATGGGACCATATGTTTCACTTACAAAGTCTTTAAAAATAATCAAAAATTTAAGTGAGAGTTAAGGCGGATATAGATTTGAAAATGTTTGATAAGAAACTTTTATTTAGTAAACAGGCAACACAGAGATATAAAGGCTTAAAATGATATACATATGTATAACCCAAAGAAAAGCAAGCGGAGCTTATTTTTAATATTTTAAAATTTTATAAAATACAAATTTGACAATTAATTTTTAAATAAAAGCTTATAACCCGCTATTTTGTAAACGTTCTTGGGTTTTTTTGTTTTTAAATGACCTTTTTTAATTTTTCATTTAACATGTTGGCCTTTATATAAATTTAAAACATATGACTACTTAGGGATTTTGTTCATTCCTTTTTGTGTTTAGCAGATATAAAGGAAAGTATTTTTTTAGATCTCTTTTCTGGGTGCATTCATTGGTAGGTATCCCAGGGTCAATGACCTAAGCTAGTTTAATAAGTAGTAAAATAAATAGTATTAAACTTCAACTTTTTATTTAATTAGAAACTTTTTTGAAAGTTGTTTGCTTAAGATTTTCCTGCGCTATTTTAGTTAAATCAAATAGTGAACCAAAAAACGGATTTTTTTTTTTATTTTCTGCTCTTTTCGAAAATATCAAATATAACAAGTAATAGCGCTATATTCGGCTGTGCCGAATGTTATATAACTCTACATTAATCTTTTTGTATACCTGGTCATCTGATATATTTAAGAGTTTTCCAACCCGAAATATTATAATCAGATTACTATGTGCCGGGTTTATAATCGTCAGCTATCCTAGTTAATACCCATTACATTAGTGATAAGGGTATATGTAAGTTTGTCATTTCATTCGAAATTTCTTCAATATATATTTGCCATCCCACGAAGTATTTTTTTTTTTTTGGTTCTTATAGATAGGAAAGTTGAGTAAGCGATGACCGTTTGTCAATCTATCCGCTTGCCCGTTAATCTGTTAAAAATTTTTTCTAAAGCCAGTTGCTGCTTCTTGGATCTTTTTGAGGCATCAAATCATCAGGTATACTTGAAAATATTTATTTAAATTCAGAAAATCGCCTGATAATTGACAGAGATATAACCCAGCAAATACGACCTCTGTTTAGTTCTCTAAAATTTGTTCATAAAAACTTTTACAGCCCGGGGCGCCCCTACACGGGTGCAATGTAAGACTGACTCCCATTAATTTTTCCTCACGAACGTTTTTGTGTAACATACCTACAGCCTACCTCTGCCCCCTTAAAGGGTTGCCATACAATGTTTAATTTTTTTTAAATTTTTTAAATGGTTCTCACAGCTTCTACGGTGCTCCTACAAAGGTCAAATTTAAGACTGACCCATATTATTTTTTTTCCAAAACATTTAACATACATACCCCCTGCCTGCAGCTCCAAACAGGGTTGCCATACAAAATTGAAAAAATAAGGCAGAAACCAATACAACTTCACCGGATTTCCCTTTAGAGGAATAAAATATAACGCAAAATCCCATCAGTTTTTCATCCCTAACATATTCTTAGATCATACAAACCCACTGTCTCCATCAGCGAAGAGGATTGGCATACAAAGTTTTACAAAAATGATGTAAAAACGCCCATAATTTTCTAAGAGTCGGCCTTAGAAAATTAAAGTCTACGACTGACCCCCATTAGTTAATCCTCCCAAACACATTCCTAGAACATGAATATAACTACCCCGTATCTCCATCGCCTAAGGTTCTCCCATACAAAGATTGGGAAATTTTATTAAATCCACTTCCCTCCACCTTACAGGGTGCCGTGGATGGATAAAATATAAAACTGACCGCAACCAATTTACCTTAAAAACATTTTCCTTGAACATACTTACTTGCTATGTCCACGGTCTATAGGGGTTGCCATACTAAATTTGAAAAACTTAGGGTAAAACCCCCGTCTATGGGGGTCGCAATACTAAATTTAAAAAACTTAGGCTAAAACCCCCTTCACCTTGTAAAGGCTATATAAGATTCGGCCTAGACGAATATAGCACTCGTTCTTGTTTTTAAAATAGAAAAATTTTAACGTTTGTATTATTGTATTAGCGGTGCTACTTCCGGAACCCAATCCAACAATTTTTTTTAAATCTTACTAGAAATACCTTGTAGAATATTTAAGGTCGAGAGCTTTGTAGTTTTTTTTCCAATATTTACGCATTGTTGTATAAATACTTTTTGAAGGACATTTGAAGTCGATAATTGTAATAGTTTCCGAGATATGTCGGCATAAATATTTCATAAAAATTCTTCATTGGTATGTGAGCTACCGCTCCTATTGCTGTGGCTAAACTTTCTTAGATATGTAGGGATATATGCATGGACTTTGTCCTAAAAAATGGGCAATTGCACTGTTTTGCCTATATGTCGGTCGATTGTCAACTGATCTTGCTAATTTTAAATAGAGTTTGTCCTAGAGATATTTCTGAAAATTTTACACAAAAATGCTTCCAGTGCAATTTTTGAATCCACAATTTTTTTTTTTTCAGCAGGCACATATAAGGACAGACGGACAGAGCTATATTGTTTTCCCTATCTAAAAGGACCCAGAATATACATATTTACTTTATGGGGTCGCTAGTAAATATTGAAGAAATAACAAACGAAACGGAATGAGAAACTGATATATAACCTTAGCCTTATGTGAAGGGTATAAAAACAGAAGCATCAATAACCAGAAAAATTCAAATTCCTTTGACAGATTAACATCTCTTTTCTTAGTTTTCTTTTACTTACTTAAGACATTGTCTGACTTTACTTTTCTTTCTTCATGTCTGCCCCACTCAATCGTATAACTTTGTTTGCTTACACTTTTGTTTCATTCAAATGTACCAAGATAACTGTGATTATGATGTTTTACAATTGCTTATGTAAATATTTAGCAACCCAACTCTTGTTACTGATACAAATGAAGCCCTTTGAAATTCATACAATTTCATATTAAATATCATTGTCACTGGTAACAGCAAGACTAATAAAAGTGAATTGCACTTTTGTATTGTACAAACACGTTTTTGTGTACAAATGTTCTTGTTGTTTTATTTAAAATAACATATTTATAACAGAGATATTAAGCATGGTTGCTTGTAAATATTTTGTATAGCATACTTTTAGGTAAGTGATATTTTATGTGTATGTATGTTTCGTCAGCTTTGTAATAACTACATAGCTAACCAGGAGTGGTTAAACTGACAATGCTGATTAATTTTGGATTCCTTAATAAATTTCCTTATGAGTATTTAAAAAGTTTCAATAGCAAACCAACGTTAAGTTTTTTGTAAATGCAATGGTGCAAGGAATCAGGTGCCATTTTGTCAAGTACAAAATGCAAGTACATCCATATATGTAGAAAGCATTGGTGTAAATGCAACTTGATTTCAGACCACATATAATTCTCTCAAGTGGATAGCTTAAAAATTCTCGGAGTAACGTTTGACAAATCACTGAAATGGAACCATCATATAGAATCACTTACCAACTCTCTAGTAACTCGAATGAATATCATTAAATGCCTAGCCAATCCCAAATTTAACCCTAGTACTACCACTCTTCTTAATGTAATAAAATCCCTCATCATTTCAAAAATAAGATATGGTTTATTCCTTTATGGCAGCTCTTCAAAAACATCATTGAAAAAAGTAAAAACCATAATCAATGCTGCAATTCGTTCCGCCCTTGGTGCCCTCCGCACATCATCTCTGAAAAATATATACTTCGAGTCAAACTTTCCAAGTCTAGAGCTTCTTTTTAAGACAGAGAGCAGGAAAATGTTAAAGTCAATTATTATTTCACAAGATACCCCCCTAGAAAACATTATAAAAAACTTTTCTAACGTAAAAAGAAACAAAAAAAACCAACTCCTCTTTATGTAGAATAAAGAAATGTGCTGAGGAATTTGACCTTACATTAAAGATACCGAAAAAACCTAGCTCAAATAGCCCCCCTTGGATTTTGAATGCTAATGTAATAGATGTATCACTCTCTTTGTATAAAAAAGAATCCACCCCTTTATCACAATACCGTCTACTATTTTGTGAAATAGAGAACAAATATCAAGACAGAAGATTTATATATACAGATGGCTCTAAATTCAATGGGACGGTTTCATTCGCTGTTTCTCTTTCCGATCAAATAATAAGTGCATCTTTACTTCTTTTTTGCAATAAAACAGCTCCAAGCGACAGGAAAAGTAGCCGTATGTACTGACTCCTTGTCCGCCATAAGTGCCATTAGAAATATTAGCAACAATGACTTATACGCGAGAAGTATAAGGGACTTGTTGATAGAAAACTTCCCGAAAATTATTATTATCTGGATCCCTGGACATTCCCTTATAAAAGGTAACGAGCTCGCGGACTACACGGCAAGACAGGCAATTAAAACACCCCTAATAAAGACTGTTAATTTAAACTTTGCGGACATAAGACAAATGATAAATAGACAAGTATGTCTAGATATCCTGGAAACCTGGGACTTAGCTAGTAATTGGTACAAAACTATCAACCCACACAAAAATAATTTCTCTCAGTGGACTGTGCAAATAAAAGATATATGTAGAAAAGATCTAATATTATTTTTGAGACTACGATTGGGACACACAAAACTTACCCATAGTTATATTTTAAAAAAAGAAACCCACGCAATATGTGGATGTAACGACACGTCCATCCTAAGCGTATCCCACATTTTATCAGAGTGCGCCAAATTCAATAGTCAAAGAAGACAAATATTTGGGACACTTGACCCCATTCTTTCTTTAGCCTATCCGTCCTACCACTCCATTAATAATATAACAACATATATTAAAAAGACTCACCTTTATAATTCAATTTAGTTATGTATAAGAGCTATGTAAAAAAATTAATTAACTCATATTAAGTTTTTTTTAGCTTAAGGCTTCTTTGCTATAGCTATTTAATTATTTAGCTTATATATTTATGTATTTTTTAAACTTTAAATAAATAAATAACACATTCGAACACGTTTGCCTTTAAACAACAAGTGCGAGAATTTCAGGGCTGTAAGATAATCTCTTTGTAAGCCGTTTACGACTCTGAATGCTC
The DNA here is from genome assembly GCA_963583895.1 of Melanophora roralis. NCBI lineage: Eukaryota > Metazoa > Arthropoda > Insecta > Diptera > Rhinophoridae > Melanophora > Melanophora roralis. The sequence continues at coordinate 23,853,069 of OY757188.1, forward strand.
TTTTATAAAAGATTTGTTGAATAATCTGTAGATAAATTTTAAATAAGTCCTTTGCGGAGTTGTGGAAGAGTCTTGTGGATGAATTATCTGGGTGTAACAGTTTCTTCCGTCGGCTCGTCGGCATGGGATTATTAAAAGGCTCTTCTGCGACTTAAAAAGGGTTTTTGATACATTTCCAAAAAAAATTTTAACATATTTTGAAGCAAGTAAGTTTATAAAATTGAGAGATAATTAGGTTCCCATCTCAAACATATTCCTAGAACATACTCACCTCCCATCAACATCGCCTAAGAGGGATTCAATACCAATTTTGGGAAATTGTAATAAATCCTTCCCTTCAGCTTCCAGGATGCCCGTGGATACGTTAAATGTAGGGCTGATCCCAACCAATTTTTTCTTGCACACATTTTCTCAGAATATAGTTACCACCTTTCTCCACCCCTGAAGTGGGTTGCCATACAAAATTTTAAAAAATTAGGGTAAAAACCCTTACAGTTGTGAGAATTGGCGCAGCAGAATATTCGCGCTCTTACTTGCTTTGATTTTCTTTTGTTCTTGGTTTTCTTCTCGTATACATGTGGTTTTGCTTACGAAATTTATGAAATTTACCAAAAGTGTAGCTATATTGTTGTGGGATCTTCTTTTTTTTTACATGAAAGCATAAGAAAAATCGCTGAAAGAATAAAAAAAATGTTCTTTTTTAAAACTACATTTAGCAGCGAAGTTCTGTTTAATCGTTTATATTAAAAGGCATTTACAATATCATGAGGGTGCCCAGTGAGCAGGTGGTTAGGTCACCCGGCTGAGAGTTTAAGGTTCGAATTCCTTTAGAGACTTTTATTCGTCTACTTTACCTAATTTTACTTTGTAATCCTTCCCTGCACCTGAGCTTAATTTCTTTTTCTACGCTTTTTCCTTCCTCCACAAGTTTAAGAAATTATTCATAGTAATGGTCCTTAGTAAGCTGTATCCTTATCTTTAACGGTTGACTGTTCTATTCAACTTTACCAGAAATGATAAAATAAATAAAAAAAAATCTATTTAAGTTTTGCTCAAACAAAGGACCTCTTATTTCTTTTTTTCTAAAATTTACCAAACATTTTCCTATTTATATTTAAAAAAAATAAATTAAAATAATAATATATGCAATGATCTTAAGTTCATACCTAAGACCTTTAAAGTGTCATTGTAAATGTATATGTATATGTATGGATACAAATTCTAAAGCAATAAAAAAAAGATATAATAGAAGAAATAAAAAATGCCAGGTATTTAACTTCCTGTCTTATTTTTAAGTAAAATGTATTATTCTTGTTAAACTACGACATTTGTATGTAGACATCCACCAACACACCTGTAAAGAAATGTTTAAATGTGTGTCAGTAATATTTTCGTTCTTGTTTTTTTGTGCTAAAATAATTTTTTTTAGCCAAAAGTCATCATCCTCATCATCTGCAATATAAATAAAAATATTTGCATATCTTTCATAATACATATGATTTTCATTCCATCTTATTCTCTGGAACTGTCTCGTGTTTATTTTAAGCAAATATTCACAAACATTATTATATTTTTACAGGAATATATGTTAAAGCTATTTTTGATTTACTTGCAAATGTATCTGTTACTGTTTGTGTGCACGAATGTATAATTTTTGTAATATTTTAGTGCTTTCTTATGTTACATTTTTTGGAAAGATTTTATTGTCTAGATTTCTACTTTTTATTGTTGTTAAATCCAATATGTCAAAAATTTTTATGTACATATATAAGAACATATGCATATCTAGATACATAGTACATACATACATATGTTTTTTATTTTTATAAATTTACATACATACAGTTATTCATATTTATGTACGCCAGTCTTATATGCTTTGAACGTATTCTTGTGTTTATATTTCTATTACAAAAACCACAAAATTTTAAAAACACTTGACTTGAAAAATTGTTGCTACTTATGTGTCTCTAGGATAAAAAATATATTTTTGGCTTTAGTGTTGTAAGTTATGGTTGCATATTTGATATCCCAGATATAAAAATATAAAATATTTTTAAATATGATTTTAATCACAAAATAATTTGCTTTAAACATATATAACCTGTTTAGTAACTATTTGCTTGTTTGGTTTTTATTTGAACATATTTTACACGTTTATAAGTATTTTCCATGATGAAGTTATTTGAAACGTGTTGTCAAACTCCATATATAAAAAAGAAAAAAGTAAAATAGTCAAAATTTCTCTCTCTTATGCATCCACCTGATTAATAATTTCACCATGATATTTCCTTAGACCAGTTTTAGGCCACTTATCAAAAACAGTCCCTGATTTTCCTACTAAATCCAAATAGTCCTGCTTTGAGCTATCTGCGAAAATATTGTTAGTTTGTCCTGTTTAAAATTATGGATCGAATTATAAAAATACCCAAGTTGGCTTACACCAAAAAAAAAAATTGAATAGGCAATGAGTACTGAGTATCCAAGTATTTCATACTTTTACACCTCTTTTTCAGATTATTATCATTTGAAATAAGAAAGCAATCACTTTTGATTACATTTTTTTTCTGAAAACTGATAATTTTGTATTTTAGAAAGAATTTTTATGTTATTTAAATATTTTTTTCTAATATAAATGATGTTCTTTTTCAGTTAAGATAATAGAAAAATCTATATTATTCACCTTGATGAAAAAAGATGTTACAACAGTGATTGATTTCAGAATGGTTTTAAATTAATTTAATCGAAAAGAGTGATTAATTTAAAAAAAAATATTTGGTACTATAATTTAGAATTGTTTAATTTTATGAAAGAAGTGCAGAGGAAATTTATACCCTTTTGAAAGAAGCTTTCAAGTACCATACATTTATGCTGCCGTAAGAAGTAAAAAAATTATATGAAATTAAACATTATACATTATATGTTAATTTTTATTTATTGTTGAACTAATTGTTTTCAATACAAATTTTTTTTAATTTTTAGTTTGGCTTTAGTTCATATAATTTCTTTTTTTATTAGAAGAAATTATTATTTTCCGTTAATGTTGAAAGAAACTTTCAATTTGAAAAAAGCTGATTTTTCTACCGCTACTAGCCGAGTAGAATGCATTTTCGAAAGCAGCTACGCAATTTCATCATCAGTACTCTTTGAACGGTAGTAGTGTATATGGTTGTAAACATCACCTATTTAACTTACATGTAACAGAGAAAAGTATACGGTATCAGTGTTTTCCTTCTGTTTTTATTTTGTAAGTTAGGACGAAGTTTAGTTTTCATATAAACTATGCTTTTTTCCATTAAAAGTCTCTTTGGCAACACTTGACTAACGGACAAGCATTTGTCCATCTCTCAGATGGAACGAAACGCTATTTATTATTGTATATCATACAATAGGGGTAATCACTTTTTAATTTCTTTTATTGTCAACGACAAATTGATAGAAATTATTAAAGATCATTTTGCACCGTGCCATGTGTGAGTTATATGTTAATTTTTATTTATTGTTGAACTAATTGTTTTCAATACAAATTTTTTTAATTTTTAGTTTGGCTTTAGTTCATATAATTTCTTTTTTTATTAGAAGAAATTATTATTTTCCGTTAATGTTGAAAGAAACTTTCAATTTGAAAAAAGCTGATTTTTCTACCGCTACTAGCCGAGTAGAATGCATTTTCGAAAGCAGCTACGCAATTTCATCATCAGTACTCTTTGAACGGTAGTAGTGTATATGGTTGTAAACATCACCTATTTAACTTACATGTAACAGAGAAAAGTATACGGTATCAGTGTTTTCCTTCTGTTTTTATTTTGTAAGTTAGGACGAAGTTTAGTTTTCATATAAACTATGCTTTTTTCCATTAAAAGTCTCTTTGGCAACACTTGACTAACGGACAAGCATTTGTCCATCTCTCAGATGGAACGAAACGCTATTTATTATTGTATATCATACAATAGGGGTAATCACTTTTTAATTTCTTTTATTGTCAACGACAAATTGATAGAAATTATTAAAGATCATTTTGCACCGTGCCATGTGTGAGTTATATGTTAATTTTTATTTATTGTTGAACTAATTGTTTTCAATACAAATTTTTTTAATTTTTAGTTTGGCTTTAGTTCATATAATTTCTTTTTTTATTAGAAGAAATTATTATTTTCCGTTAATGTTGAAAGAAACTTTCAATTTGAAAAAAGCTGATTTTTCTACCGCTACTAGCCGAGTAGAATGCATTTTCGAAAGCAGCTACGCAATTTCATCATCAGTACTCTTTGAACGGTAGTAGTGTATATGGTTGTAAACATCACCTATTTAACTTACATGTAACAGAGAAAAGTATACGGTATCAGTGTTTTCCTTCTGTTTTTATTTTGTAAGTTAGGACGAAGTTTAGTTTTCATATAAACTATGCTTTTTTCCATTAAAAGTCTCTTTGGCAACACTTGACTAACGGACAAGCATTTGTCCATCTCTCAGATGGAACGAAACGCTATTTATTATTGTATATCATACAATAGGGGTAATCACTTTTTAATTTCTTTTATTGTCAACGACAAATTGATAGAAATTATTAAAGATCATTTTGCACCGTGCCATGTGTGAGTTATATGTTAATTTTTATTTATTGTTGAACTAATTGTTTTCAATACAAATTTTTTTAATTTTTAGTTTGGCTTTAGTTCATATAATTTCTTTTTTTATTAGAAGAAATTATTATTTTCCGTTAATGTTGAAAGAAACTTTCAATTTGAAAAAAGCTGATTTTTCTACCGCTACTAGCCGAGTAGAATGCATTTTCGAAAGCAGCTACGCAATTTCATCATCAGTACTCTTTGAACGGTAGTAGTGTATATGGTTGTAAACATCACCTATTTAACTTACATGTAACAGAGAAAAGTATACGGTATCAGTGTTTTCCTTCTGTTTTTATTTTGTAAGTTAGGACGAAGTTTAGTTTTCATATAAACTATGCTTTTTTCCATTAAAAGTCTCTTTGGCAACACTTGAATAACGGACAAGCATTTGTCCATCTCTCAGATGGAACGAAACGCTATTTATTATTGTATATCATACAATAGGGGTAATCACTTTTTAATTTCTTTTATTGTCAACGACAAATTGATAGAAATTATTAAAGATCATTTTGCACCGTGCCATGTGTGAGTTATATGTTAATTTTTATTTATTGTTGAACTAATTGTTTTCAATACAAATTTTTTTAATTTTTAGTTTGGCTTTAGTTCATATAATTTCTTTTTTTATTAGAAGAAATTATTATTTTCCGTTAATGTTGAAAGAAACTTTCAATTTGAAAAAAGCTGATTTTTCTACCGCTACTAGCCGAGTAGAATGCATTTTCGAAAGCAGCTACGCAAGCATAGTTTATATGAAAACTAAACTTCGTCCTAACTTACAAAATAAAAACAGAAGGAAAACACTGATACCGTATACTTTTCTCTGTTACATGTAAGTTAAATAGGTGATGTTTACAACCATATACACTACTACCGTTCAAAGAGTACTGATGATGAAATTGCGTAGCTGCTTTCGAAAATGCATTCTACTCGGCTAGTAGCGGTAGAAAAATCAGCTTTTTTCAAATTGAAAGTTTCTTTCAACATTAACGGAAAATAATAATTTCTTCTAATAAAAAAAGAAATTATATGAACTAAAGCCAAACTAAAAATTAAAAAAAAATTTGTATTGAAAACAATTAGTTCAACAATAAATAAAAATTAACATATAACTCACACATGGCACGGTGCAAAATGATCTTTAATAATTTCTATCAATTTGTCGTTGACAATAAAAGAAATTAAAAAGTGATTACCCCTATTGTATGATATACAATAATAAATAGCGTTTCGTTCCATCTGAGAGATGGACAAATGCTTGTCCGTTAGTCAAGTGTTGCCAAAGAGACTTTTAATGGAAAAAAGCATAGTTTATATGAAAACTAAACTTCGTCCTAACTTACAAAATAAAAACAGAAGGAAAACACTGATACCGTATACTTTTCTCTGTTACATGTAAGTTAAATAGGTGATGTTTACAACCATATACACTACTACCGTTCAAAGAGTACTGATGATGAAATTGCGTAGCTGCTTTCGAAAATGCATTCTACTCGGCTAGTAGCGGTAGAAAAATCAGCTTTTTTCATTATACATTATTTTAAAAATTCTTAAGTAAAATAAGTAAAAAAAAGTCGACAAAGCCCTATACTGCAATTAATGAATGTACGTATATAAAGGAACAACGTTAATGATTAACTGATTCAACATTGCACAGCCTAAATGCATAATGATAGAAACTTGAAATTTGAACAAGACGGGATTTTGAAAATTTGCGGCCGAAGGGGGTAAAAATGGTCCAAATATGAAAATATCCAAAATTTAATAAATCCTAAGCGTTAGAAACAGAATTTGAAAAATTTTGGAATAAACTCAAAAAATAAGTGGACCGGCCCATGTCTGGCGTTTTTTGAAGTTTTGGGATGTAAGGAGTAAAATAGAGTAAAATCTAAATTTTAAAAGTTCCAAGGTCTACTTTGTAACTTCTGAACGAACAATAATAGAAAAATAAATCAAACTGCATTCGACAGGCCTCAAAGATAGAAACAAAATTCAAATTGCGTTTGGTGGGTTAAAAAAAATTAATACATTTTTGGTTAATTTTTTGTTTTAGGTTTTGGACCCCTAGGGGCAAGACAGGATAAAAACTATATTTGATACTTTGTAAATCCATTTTTTAACTCATGAACCAATTAAGATAAAAACATAATTTCTTTTAAAAAATTTTGGACACTAGTAGACAGGAAGAGGGTACTAACTACGTATTGGTACTTTTATTTGTACTTCTGAGCCAATATACATAAATAGATACATAACTTAATTTGCGCTTAAAAAGTCTAGGCAAAATATGAATATGCTTTTGATACTTTTTTTAAAATTTTGCATCCTAAGCGACACAAAAAACGGTACTAAACACATGTTGACACTTTTAAGGTACTTTTTTTAAATTTTTGGCTTCTGAGGCGTAGAAAAAAGATAAAAAAATGTATTTTATTTTGTTTAGTTGCACTCTTTGAGTTTACAAATAAGGAAGAAAGGGCTGTAGACGCAAAAATTATTTCTCTTACATTTTTGGTACGGTTTTAGTTTTTAGGAATAATGAGACTTCAGATCGATATAATATTAAGTTATCGAAATGTACCCTAGATATATAAAACTATTATATTGTGTTATTGACTCAGATTAAGGTCGGAAGCCAGAAAAATGGACGAAATATTCGTCTAAACAACATTTTTTTTTGTAATTTTTGCATAGCTTTGACATATTGGCAAAATATGTAAAAAAATATCTGTTGGCCGTTGACAAAAAGTACTTTTCCTATTTCTGGTAGTTTTTTGCATTGTCTTAAGATCCTGATTCTTAAAATATGAAATTGTTGTAAAAAACTACTTTTCAATTCTCCCGTTCTTCACACTTTTGTATACGAAACTGCATGCATATTCTAAAAAAAGAAAATTATAGACACTGGACTAAAAATTTCTAAAATTTTACTTTTTTATGCTTTAGGTATGTTTATGCATTTTGAACTTTGTTTTGCTGACTAATTGCTACGTTTGTATGGAGTATAAAAAATCTTACACTCAAAAAATTATTTTAGTATAACCAACTGGAAATGTAACTTAAAAAAACTGGATATTCATTCAAAACCCCTCCAACAAGTTATTATATTAAATCAACAAAGAAGTTTATTTAAATTCAAAAACTAAGAAATTATCTTGCAGAAAATCATTAAACTAATTAATCCAAAATAACTTATAATAATGAAAAAAACTAGTTTCATCATATCCACACAATGGTCTGAGAACCAACTTCAAGCATACCGATCGACTCAGAATCAGTTCCTGAGTCGATTTTAGCATATCCGATTGTCTGTCTGTGCGGTTGGAATTCCATCTTTTCTGGAAAACATGAAACAGTTCGAAATTTTAAAAATATTTGATGTAATTTGGAACAGATAATTTTTTGGCAGTGACAAAAAGCCTATTGCTTGTGAGAATGATCGGTTAATTTTTTTGGCATATTTCTTATACAAATGTCTTCCCGAAGTTAACACTTTTGGCTATATTTGATTTAAATATTAGCCTCTTCTTGCAAAATTTTGTACATATCCCCATTTTAATGTCCTTAACTAGTAAGTACACTAAGCAAAAATATGATCGATTCATATTTTTTATATAGCCCCAATACAAATGTTCTCCAAGAATAAACAATTTAGGCTATAAATTGCTCGAACATAACTTCACCTTCAGAAAATTTTAAGCTTATTTTTTTGTGCCACCAACTATTTTTTTTTTCATCAAGCCTCGGGCTTGACCAACCGGTTTTTAATTTTATTTCTCTTTGCAAAAAATGTTAACTGAAAAAACGTATCTGTAAAGCCAATTTTTTTACCACACCAACCAAGTAGAGTGCAGTTTTGACGCCAGATATGTATTTTAACAACCAGTACTTTTTGAAAGGCAGGAATGTTTTTGACTGCAAACATAACCTATTTAGTTTTCATGTTATCTCGAAACGCAAACGGAATTTCTATTTCCTAAGCTAAAACGAATGATCGAAAAAATATGATAATGAACTAAAAATAATGCTTTTCTTTTTTTAGCATTTTGATAAAAATTTCACGTCTGTCACTTTTTTTTAAGAAAAAAAATATTTTTTTAGTAAGCAATTCCGTTGTAACGGGTGTGAAACTTTTGCTCACATTTCTAAAACTCAAACAATTAAACATTTTTGTTTGAAGAAAGGGCTATGATTTCCAAGGGTGGTATATTTTTTCTTGCGCTTAATAATAAGGAGCCAAAATAAGAGCATAATTTCTAGTGACCTGCATACTGTGACGGGTGGGACCTTACAAATTGAAATTTAAGAGAATTTTGACTTTAAGATCGAGTTGTGTAAAATATTCTTGAAAGCGGGTAGCTTACAATGTTTTTTATTGTATTTGATTAATTTTTTATACAAAAATAGTATTTCTGATTAAGAAAAAGCTTTTTCTAAAAGCTGATTATTTAGTATGTGATCATTTACAGCTCTTTTGATATGAATAATTTTTTTTCTCCATAATTTTTTATTATTAAATCTTCGCAAAATGAAATGATGAATAATAATAAAATATAAACAAGTTTATTTATATTTCGATCATTTTCTTTTTTTAGACGTAAATTCATTGGTTTTTTTCAGAGTTAAATAAAAATGCTTCACAACAATTGCTATTGCTTTTACTTTACATGTAGGTTGTATTGAAAATGGTACATCAACAGCAATAGCAACGCCCAACATTTTAAAACAATTGATTTTCTGATTATTGCTGTAATTGTTTTTGAAAACAAACAAATAGCAAATGAAAAAATTTATAATAAATAAAACAATAACTTCAAATGCGATCAAGATATTTGTTGTCAAATTAAAGCTGTGTTTTTTGAACTTTTTCAAATTAACAGCAAATCAAAAAAATTTTCAGTTTTTTACTTTTGCTATTTGCTGTGCTGCAAAAATTTTTAACAGCACAGCGGCAGCATAATAATTACATAGCACTATGTTTTTTCTGTGCTTTTGCTGTATGGCAGTTAGCATTCCTTTAAAAAAGAAAAAATTATTTTTCCCTAAACTTTTGCCGTTTTACGTGGAATTGACCATATACTATTAAAAACATTTTTAACTACCGTTAAATTTTTTTTTAAATTCCGTTCCTTAAAAAATTTTTTACAATACAACCTTTAAGACAGAATTCTTAAGAAGTAAAATTTGTGCGGTCACACCCCTCCGAGTCTTTAGGTGATCATTGTGAGTAGAAGTTATGTTCTTTGATTGTCTGCTTTCCTTTGAACGCCTAAATACATTACATCCTTGGAAATCATAGCCTTTTTTTAATTAAAATTTTGAGTTTTTTTGATTACAATGGAATTGTCGATATCTTCATTTTTTTCCAAAAATGAAAATATGATTTACAATTGCTGTAAAACACCTTCCATTGGAAAGAAATAACACAAACGGCATTAATACATTAGTTCAAAAAATGTCTTTTTTTAATTTTTTTCTCAATACTAGGATGCATTTTATTCCAGTTTTCATTAAATTCCTGCTTCTGAAGTTTTGTGCAAAATTTTAGTTAATGTATCAACGTTTTTTTAAAACCAGGTAAGAATATTTCAATTTAATCCTTGTTTTTTAAGAATACCTTTACAAACAATAACCATCCCCATTTGTTGTTAAAAGCTTTAAAGTTTTCCATTAAATATTTTAAAAAATTGTATAAAGCCATAATTCTTCCATTAGCACCCACATCATTTTTATCAAAACTTTCAACATCATTTCACATATGTGTTTTCGAACACAAAAGTCCGCACCGATTTCGAAAAACTGCCCACAAATATTGTCATCATATTTTTTATAGATTTGGTTTAGTTGTTTTGTAACCATTTTACAAACCAAACTTTATTTGTTGTTGCTCATGTACATTTATTTATATAAATAAAATTTATAAATTTGTATTTTTTGTGGTAAAACTGGCCATTAAAACTAAAAACCTAAGATTTGTATCAATTGTTGTGTTTTGTTAAGGCCAAAATAAAAACCGAACATTCCTGTCTTGGTCATTCATTCATTCATTCACTTTCATATACAAAATGCCTAAAAATATGCAAGACTATGCAGTTTTATTTTGTTATTGTATTGTGTTCTATATATGTTTGATGGTAATTGTGTTGGTATAAAAATCACACACAATTTATGAATGAATGGTTTTCTTGTTATATTTGGGTCATATTTTGTTTTTTTGGCCATAAGCTGTGACGATTTTTTTATATTTTTTTGAAAATTTTTTATCTGTTCAATGTTTTTTGTTTAAGCCAATCACTTTCCTATATTTAACCACACACATGTACAAATATAATTTTTACACGTTCATGTTTATGTGCAAGTATGTGTGTAAGTAAAAATTGTATGTCAATGCAAAATCTATATGGCCATAAATCATAGACATATTTCGAATTTTGTATTGTAAACTCTCGTTTGTTGCGTAAATGTTGGTCATAAATCATGGGTACCTAAGCAATGTACAGAAAGAATACAAATCAGCAAAAATACTAAACAAATTTTTTTGGAGAGTAAAGCAAAAAGAACAGACGGGCATTAAATTAATGATTCCCTATTGGAAAAATTGCAGGCAAACTATGTGACATAGTTTGGCTTATGAAAAATTGCAACTTAAATTTAAAAATCGATATTTAATAAAAATAAAGATATTTTTTTTAAAGCGGCATGAAAATTATCTTAATGTAGAGTAAAAATAATTTTAATTCAAATTTTTTTTTATTTATTTTACCAGCTTAAAGCAGTAACAATAAAAATGTAATATAAGGATATATTTATATTCTTCTTTTGAGGTAAAAAAAATTGATAATTTTGTTAGCATTTTTTAAAAAATTTTTGTTTATTTTTGCGTCTTAAAAACGTTGGTTTATTTTATTTTAATAACAAACTAGGGGTTTTGAATGCAAACTACAAATAAGAAACAGAACTTAGAAATTTGATGTTTTAAATAGAAGTAGTATTGGCGATTATTACTTTATAGTTTCATTCACCAAAGCTTGGATGCACGATGTCAACACTTGTGCACGTTACTAGAATTTAGAATTTTAAAGTTTTAATTTATAACTAAAAACGTGAACAAAGTTGTCACACCCCTCAGTTATGACACCAAAAATTTTAACTGATTGCACTAATAAAGAAGTTACGAAAATTAGACCAAAATCCTTAAAGTTATACATGTTACACGGGTGACCAAACAGTTACATAAAATGTTAAAAAAGTTACCACATGGCATCGCTGCCTTGGGCACATTTAAATGAGTTTGCAGTTTTGTAAAATAATTCTTTCTCTCGTTGTGGCTTGCATAAGAAAACTAGAAATTCTTGAGATAATCTCTCTTAATGGGCTACATTATCGTAGTTGGCCTTCATTCAGTAATTTTTATACGGCTGTTCAGAAGTTCATGAATTTCAGTGAGATAGTAAAGCTCTCCTGACCTAACGCTTATTTTGGCCCTAAACCAAACTCCAAATAACCAGGCAGGTTAAGTTTTGTTCCAAAAATAATTTCGGAAGGCATTCAAAAGTTAGATGTGTGTTCATGCCCTTAGATTGTGGAATATTGAGGCCTCAAAAGTCCTCCCCTAGTCAAAACGAAACTCTGATGAAACGTCCGAATGACATACCAAGTTTTTCAAAAACTCTTGCAAAACTACTTTAGCCTCTTGATCTAAAATGATCCATTACCGTCAGACGAAATGGCTTTTAGCCTTGCTGACAGAGAAAAAGTCCATTATGTCCACCTTAAGAGTTTTCTCACTCTGGTGGACATAGGACGTAGAACTTTTCTAGCACATCATTTACTTTGAAAGATGGTTCTAACTTACTTACATAGATGGCTGTTACAGAACGCTTTTTCAATTAGCTGAACAAAGAATTGATTTTCAGGTGCTTTGATCTTCTGCGAAATGTCTTCCGCGTGATCTGTCACTAGGTTCGCATTTAACTGACTTCCCAGCTGGAACATTTTTATTAAGTCTCACATGACCTATCCAAAGTGAACTTTGAATTTTGATACGCGTAACTATGTAAATGTCAGCAAACAGCTCATACAGCTCACGGTTAAAACGACACTGGTATTCTCCATCGACGCAGATTGGTCCATAAATTTTCCGAAGGCTCTCCTGTCGAAAACCTAAGCGCTGCCTTATCTGCTCTCGCAAGTACCCAGCATCTAGAGCCATGGTTACCACGGGTAGTATCAGTGTCTTGTAGAAAGTAATTTTTATTTGTCGAGAGATGGTTTTGCTTATAAACTGCTTACTTAGTCCAAAATAGCATCTATTGGCTAATATTTTTCTTCTTTTCACCTCAAAACTGATGTCGTTTTTTTGTTAATGGCGATGCCGAGGTAGATACCATCATTGACTATTTTAAAGCTGTTGTTTTCAACTTCCACTGTCTGCCCAAGTCTAGTGAACGTCTTGTGCATTGATACCATAAACTTGGTTTTATCTGCATTTACTGCCAGACCCACTTTGGCTGATTATTTTTCGACTTTTTCAAGATGATGGTACTACAGCTACATATGTTTCTGTTTATCTCCTACTTTCATAACTATTATTTAAAAGTATTTGAACGTTTTTCTAAATCATAACTTTTTATTGCAGTCAAAGTAATGCCGTCTTTGATAATTAGGTCGTACGAAATATCGGCAATAAAAACCATATGACATGCTTCTTAGCTGTAAATAATTTAACCATTGGGTGCTACCGGCTCACTTGGGATAGTTTAAAGGCTTATTTTGTGTATTGGTTCAGTTTCACTTCTTCCTAAAGCAGGTCCTGTAAAAATAGTATATTGACAGTTGTTGTTATGACAAGTAGTAAGACATTTGTTTTCTTGTTGCATGACGGGAATAAAGATTGTTGGAATTCGCTTATGGGAGTAAGTTATGTCCGGTAGTACAAGCTTCTTTTAGTGGGATTCAAGTGAAGATGGAATATTCGCCCGCGTGTTATTTTAAGCTGCTGACACAGATCTAGTCTATTTTCCACCATTTTTTCAAAAGACCAGCACTAAAGAATGACCCCATCAATGTAGAAAAATTTCTTTGTACTAGGAACATAAGATATGGGAACGATAAGAAAGGGATTGGGGTAATTTGTAGATATATGATTCTAAATTTACCTAAAAGTGGCCGAAAAGATATTTTGAAAAATGTTGTCCACAAACAAACTTTGTGACTAAAGAAGGAAATTTTCTATATATTTTGAGGTTTCATTCACTGGCCGGTCGACCTTAAAAAAGCTTATAGTGTTCAACGAATTCAGAAACTAGTTTCTATTTTTAGAGCATATTCTATGCTCGATTTTTAAATCGACAGAACAGTGAAACACATCCCACACTACAGCGATGATCGAGTCACCGATAAGTAGCTGCACTCGTTTTTGTACCTAACAAAGAAAACCTTAGTTCCTCCAACAGACTTTATACTTGATTTTCATGTTAGAAGCATCAAGGATGTCTGACTTTTCAAATTTATATTATAAATAAATAGGGACAACGCAGTGGGGTCAAATGGCCGTTTATGTGGCAACAGAATTAAATGGGTATGACGGGATTAAAAATCGGTCCTATTCATATGGCTCCAATGGGAGATTGATATAAAGTTTCGATGTTCGATTTGCGCCTCCAAGTATTTGCTGTCTTCAAAAATAAGGAATAAAGTGGGGGAGAGAACACAGGCTGTAGAGCCAGTGAGATCAATCTAAACTTATCAAAAGCGATCTTATCTATAACAACACGAATAATGGGATTTTTTTACATTTCCATAAAAATAAAGAGAACTACTCACTGATGCTAAAGTAACTAGTTTTGATAGAATCGAACATTGCAAGTCTTGAGCCACCACAGTACTTTCTAGAAAATGCTGAATGTTGGTAAAACATAATAGAAAGGCTTTTCCCCTGTTGTCAACCTTCTTATAAGCTGTTGGACTCCAGATCACTAAGAAGACGGTGATTAAATATTTTCTCTTATAAACAGTTCAAAAACTAGTAAATTTAAGAAAAAAGGAATCTCTAAGTCGAACCATTTACAACTAGAGATGGACGTTCTCAGGATTTTTAAGGAACATTGTAAACAGTGAACATAATTTGTAAAGTTTTTTTACTTTTAACTCTAGTTGTGATTGCAGCTTGTTATTTTTTACAAACATAAATTTACTTCAGAGAAACACCCAAAATCCTAAGTTGCAAACCAAATTAAATTCAAATTAACAATATCACAGTAACAGTTACTTTACACTTTATGTCACTGTAGTTCTAGCAGGTATAAAATCACAATTACAAAAATATGTTTCTTTTTACTAACAGTAAAGTATGAAGCAATTCCTAAAATTAAAGTTAAGAATAATGGGAAAAAAATACTTTACATCAACTATTTATAAAAAATAAATTGCCTTACATTAGCAGAGGGTATAGTATATAAGGCGCCTAGCTTTCCGACTTGCTCTGATAATGGTCTAATCTAAAGCTTAACTTTATGTGTTAAAATACAGTCTCTCCTATTCTGGTTTGGTGAAATGTCTGTGTTATTTATACATATACATACCTATTGATATATATTTACCCTAAAATTATGCTACAAACACACTTTTTAGAGGCATCTGTACTTCCTTAATTATGCAATTATTTTTGTTATTTATTTTTATTATTAAACAAATTTTTTTTAACTTCCAAATTATCGCAACCAAACAGTGGTCCTAAAATTTTAAACTCTTAAATAATATATGTTATCACCTTAATTTTTATTTTTACAACTCCAAAGCATATGAACTCCTTAAACATAATTTCTTTTGCTTACTTCTTTTGCTATCACAACCCCTAAAGTACACTTTATTATATTTTATAAACAAACAAATTTTATTTAATAATCTGGTATATACAAACAAACGGCAGTTCCAGCATATTTATTTCTTTATGATACTGAGCCCTGCGACATAAATAAAAATTATTACAGCATATCTACCAAATGGCCAAAAAACACATTTATTCTTACATTTGTATTACCTTTACAAACGACAGACTTTTAAAGCGAGCACGCAGAAGAAAAACTTAATGTACACGCTTATACCTGATAACTACCTTAAGCCAGATGTGTGTTAAAGTGATTTCCAAACTTGTTTTAAACCAAACGCAATGTTTTTATCCTCAAAGCATTTAAAAAATTTTTAACGCCTAAAACCTAATATGGTTTGGGAAACACTATTGAAATTTTTTGTTTTTTTTTCTGCTGTATATAAAACATTCTGGCAGAGTAATGGCATAATCACAACAACCATTAAGGACTTTTTTCTCTGGCTTATGTTTGCTTTTTTTCCTGCCTCCCACTCCTTATACAGGTCTTTGGCAACAGGACTAAGGATTTTTTTAAATTCAGTGTTTGTACGTTATGCGTAAGTACATAAAGATAATAAGTTTGTGTGTCTTTCAGTTTTTTATTTTGTAATCGTTTGATACATTTTGTGCAGTGTCTGCTTTATTTACAAAACAAGTCGCAATCTCAAAGGAGAAATGTGTAAATACACTTCACAAAACGATAAAACTAAAAAAAAATTGAGAAAAATTAACAAGAAAAAGTTAACAATAAGTAACGGTAATGCGAGGCATCGATGTTGTTACGATCCTGTTTATAAATGGAAGCTTTTTAGAAGCAATTCAATTAAATTGTTATTTTTGTAAATTTTTTTTTGCTTCACTTTGGATTTAAGCTTTAGCTAAGCTTAAATTAAGTTTTCCGTTTTATTACCACACCAGCAGGTAAGAAATATAGATACGAGTATAATGCATTTGTGCTGATGTACATATATAACGTCTAATCTGCTTAAAAGTACCGTCTGAGTTGACTAGTTTATGTCCCTGCTTGTCCCCCTGCTTGGTTGCGTGTCTATCTTAAGAGGTCAAATTTTTAGAAATAACTCTTATTTAGGTGCTCGCTTATAGCAGCGAATGTGTGTCATTAGCTGAACTGACGATGCATTTTTACTTCGGCCTTTTGGGTTTTTTTTTAATTTCACGTTAAGTTTGGACGGTACAATGACTTAACTGCTAAATAAATTAACTCCCATTGAAATAATTCCCAATAAAATAATTCCTAACAAAAACGAAATAACTCCCAAGGTAAGAAAATGACATAACTCCCAATGATTAGGAGTTATTTCATAACATTCAAAAAAAAAAAAAATTAAATAAAACCCAAGGAAAAAATCCGAACAAAAACTAAATAGCGTCCTGTCTAGATACGTCAACACGACGGAGTGGGCCTGGTACTCTATCTCCTCTGGGTCCTTTTGATTAGGGCGACCTCTTACCTGAAGAGAAGTGTGGTGTTATCGAATTAGTGTCATTTAGACTCCACCTGATAGCTTGCGTGTAACAAATTACCACGAAAACCACCCAGCCAACCAACCAAAAATATTGTTAAGTTTATCCCTTTTATAAACGTTGGTTTTTTTCCTTTAAATAACCCGGGGTTTTTGTTTATTGCAAAAATAATAACAACACTGGAAATTTTATTTCGAAACTTTATTTACCTGAACACACTATCGTTTATTTTTTTACATTCTTTTTTATAACAGTTAATGTTATTCGCCTTTATTATGTAGCAATTTGCACTTATTCAACTCAACGGTTACACTGATATTGATTAGGGCATTGGTGTTGTTCGCTTATTTATACTACTTGGTGGTAGTCTGTATTAATCCAGAAAGTTCCGAAACACACTAGTACTTTCTGGCGAATAATAGATGGCAGTTACATTTAAATTAATTCGTTACGTTATTTGTTATACTAGCTAGCCATAATTTTGAAAGAACTTCTAAGCGCGGACAACAACCGTCAATAACACCCCATAACTTATAAACTCCGTAACAGTGTTTTATCTTGAGGCAGGCTTTAGCGTTGTGCTCGCTTACAGGAGTAAATCAATGGTCGCATTCTCTTGTTCACAAAAGCAATACCACCCTGCTTGCTTGGCAACTGTAATCTATGTCAACCCTTTCTGTTCTGGTTACATCATGCCTATTACGTCACACCTATTTGATGCCAGTAATACCTGACTTTTACGTAAACGCCTGCTATTTCAGTAGACCTGCTCTAAGGAGTCTCTGGGCGTTCCAGGTTTATATCTCTAAGTCGTAGTCCTTAAATCGTCGGAGGTAGTCGCTTACATAATTTTTTATTTTTTTACTCTTTCGGTATTAACGAATGTAGTTATGGAATTTATAATTACCCTAAGTAAATCCTGAATATCAAACACCTGAATATAAAACACTTTAAAATATATTCTTAAAAATACATTTCGGGTTTTTATTTCTCTTCTTTGGGAAGAAAAAACAAATTAAACATTATAACAACAATATAAAACGTGTGCGTTTTGCATAAAATTATTAAATGATCCCACTGATTTGCTGGCTTTTGCATTTTCCCCCTTCACCCTCTAAACATGATAGAAGACCAACAAAGGTCATTAATTTCTTACGCCATGGATGGTCTTTGGCTCACTTTTTATTTATTCCAGCATTTATTAATTTAAATTATTGCTGTATTGCTTGTATTTATCTATGCAGCAATGGCAATATTGTGACCGTCGCAATATTTGCTTAAACCACATTGGCGTTTGTATGGCTCTAAAGCACGCAGTCAGCATCCTGTAGAGAGTGCGATCATAGTAGTTATGCCCAAACAATTGAGTATAAAACATTACTGCTATTCCCTCTGTGAATTTTATTAATGCAAATTTATTATAAAGATTCAATTATGCTTATTAATGAGTATTAATTTTATTTACTGTTTGGATTTCTATATATTTTATTTATTTTAATTTTTTTTATTATCTTTGTCATCATTATTTGCTATTTTTTAATGGTTTGTGTTCACGTGAAATACTTAATTTATAAAATGGTAGCAATTGTTTGCTGGTGAAATAAAATTATCTTTTATATATTCGCAAACATACAAAACAAAAGAGATTTAAATTAAAACTTTTTTTCCAAGTTTTTTAATAAAATGCCTTTTGGTATGCAACTTTCCGTAGAGGTGTTGCCGTTTAATATGAAAATTGCTTTAAATAATTTTAATGGCTTAATGTGAACAAAGAAAAAATATATAAACAGTGGTGGTGGTGGTAATTAATATAATGTATCATAAGTCATAGAGTTATGTTATTATAGTATAATTAATTATGTAATA
Organism: Melanophora roralis; assembly: GCA_963583895.1. Taxonomy (NCBI): domain Eukaryota; kingdom Metazoa; phylum Arthropoda; class Insecta; order Diptera; family Rhinophoridae; genus Melanophora; species Melanophora roralis. The sequence goes on from OY757188.1 coordinate 23,871,921, forward strand.
AAAATCGCTAGAAGGAGACAGCAAGGATAATATATTTAATATATATTAAAGCTTTAAGGTTGACATAACTTCCAAATTCGCTTTAAAGATACATTTTTATAAAGAAAAAATTTGCTTGACTTTATAAATAGGAATTTGTTGACCAACCATATTGTAATCCTTTTCAGTACCCTTTTTATCATTCTCTTATTTTAATACACTTTTATCACCTTTAACAATTTGTTTTGGGTTATTTATTACTATACTTTTTCATACCCTTCGTTACTTAATAAAACTTTTCCTTTGTATTCATCTCGTTTAATTTTCTAAATCAATAAAATTTGTTGGTCATCTTGTTGCTACTGCCATGCATAGTGAACAAATAAATGTTTAATGAACCATAAATGTGATGTGTTTAAAACTACATTTTGTTTAAATAGAGACAAGAAAAATGACAGACGAGAAATTTTTTGACTCTAATCAGAGCTGATGTGGCATAAAATAAAAAAAAAGTCCTTTAAAACTTAACAAATTTGTGTGGGTGTGTGTTTGGGGTTAACGATTGAGGTGTTATATTGAATAATGTGGATAACAGTAAGGGGCGTTAAAAACATATGTAAGATATGTGCATGTTTATATAAGCGCAACTGTCCTCCTTTTATCTTTGTTCTTTTTACAATGACCTCCATGATAAATCTAATAAGGTTTTCCAGGTTACATTGCAAAATATCCTTTTGTTTTTCATAAAACCTTCTGCCCAATCACTTGACCTAATGGCTCTGCAGTTTTTGGTAGTGACATGTCTCCCAATCCCCATTATCGTCACCAATCCAATTATAATCTAAAATGTTACGATCCAATCTGCTCGTCCTAGCCCTAACCAGACATGCCCTCTTCTGACCAAAATTATGGGTGTTAAGCCCATTTTTCCCAGTCCCTTAGCACCAAATTTTGATACAATTAAGGAGCACTGCTTTCGCCTCAAACAAAGAGAAAATTCAATGGCGTCAAATTTAAATCTTAAGAATTATAACTGGATCTACAAGTTCCACTAATAAAATGCGAAATCATTAACTATGTGGGCAAGTATTTAAGCAAGCTTGAAAAACATCAAAATTCGCTCGCTTAAAACATCTTGCAACAAAGTGGTAACACTCGTCTGGAAAAAGAGATACTATCGCTCTTCGATGAAACCGTTTTAAGTAGTTTTTTTAAGAACTTTAATTTTAGTTTGGCACCAGCTGGATTAAGATTTAAATAATAATTGTTAGTTCGCATAAGCAAAGACCCAATATTAAATTAAACAGAAAATCCCCACTGAGCCCTGGGACTGCCATATAGTGCCATAGCCATTCTGCCGTCACCCCTGGCTTACCAATAACAATTCTTCGCATAATAGTGATTTGTTATTGGTCTCTTTGCTTTCTTCTTAAATATAAATTTAAAAGCTGAACCACCTGGTCAGCAATTTTATTACCAATTATGTCCCGTTATCCCAGAACCCAAAGCAGTCTGAAGTAGAAGTTGTCTATAACCTCACCAGCTATTTCCTAAGTTATGTTGTTTAAGGTGCTTCCACCTAACTCTGTTAGTTTTGTTGAAAAATCTGTGCTTTTGCCATTCTCTTTAAGCTCTTCTTCTTAATTTTAGAAAATGTGTAGAAAATCTTTCTTGTATCTTATTTGGGGGTAGAAGAAAGAAGTATGATCCCAAGCTTCTTATTATTTTCTTTTTATAGTTTTAACGGTTTTTGGATATGCTTATGTATTTTTTAGTTTTAAAATTGGAAGTTACGATTTTGCGACGGCTGCAAACTGTGAGTATTAAAGGTATGTGCTTAGACTGAAGAGTCGTAAACCTAAAAATGTTTCGGTGATACGTCATTCCTTCGTAATGCCGAAATTAATAATGTTCAAAATTTTATTCTGGGCACTTATTTAGTAGTTAAGTTGTCCAGTTGAATTAGCATTCCATCCCGTTTTAGACACGGAATCACATAAATCGCGATCTCTGGGGAAAATGAGCCTGTACTAAGGTACAATTGTAGGCTTACCGTCATATTCCGCGGCAGCTGTAAAGCGTTCAAAAGTTGTAACTTTAACCAAGAAACTCAATAGTGGGCAACAATAAATAACTACATCTTAACCATTAAAAAAACACAAAGCTAAATAAACCAACTTTTCAAACTGTAAAAATATTTAATTAAAAAAATCAGCCGTTTATTTTGAAAGTGGCATAAGTCATTTTTTTATTACTTTTAGTTTTCTAGTTTTATTGTCTCTTGTAAAATTTCGAAAAGTGTTATTGGGCCGTCACAATGCAAAACAATTTTTAAAAAAGTTGTATATGAAGTAACAAAATGTTTTGTTCGCCTTAATTAAAATTTTAATGTGTTTCTTATGCTCCAAACACAACTGGAACGAACGACGAATTTTTCGTTGCACATTTGTGTATTTGAAATCCACACAAACACTGCGTCGACTAACATTCGTTATGCGTAACGAACTCTGCGATAGGTTTTTTTCTATTTCTTACGCCTACGAACTTCGAATAATTTGGCACAGAGTGACCATTTTTTGTTAATTTTTTTTGTTGTTAAGTAATGTTACTTTATACTTTAAAAATTATTTTCACTTTTTATTTATTGCATTTAATACACTTAATGTATTTTTAATGTTACATTTATATTTTTAATAGTTTTTTTAATATTAATTTTTTTTTAAATAGTGCTTCTCTTTTTAGGAAATATGGTCACTCTATTACAGCTGTTTTTTTTTTGTTCTAAATGTATTTCAGTTGACGAATGTACACAGCGAATTTTAACAGACGAGTTCGTCGCGTAGTGCGAAGTACGTCGTTCATCCCAGTTGTGTTTAGAGCATTAAACACCTGCTAGATTTTAATATCATTTAAAAAATTATTTAAAAATTAAATTATTATTAAGTGTTGTTCAACATGTTCTTTTTATTAAATAACACCAATATTTCTTCAATGTTTTCTATTTTCAGGTATGTTTCTTAAAAGAATATCTGTGCACAAAAATTGGGATTTGGTAAGCTTTGAAAATTAGTTAAACTTTTTTTCTTTTAAACTTTTTTTCATTACCATCTATAAAAATAATTTATTTTATTTTAAACCAAAAAACACAAACATATGTATTTATTTCCTTTTACAATCAATTTATTTTAGAAATCGTTTTTCATCCCCTGAAAAAAAGGAATTTTTATTACCCACTTAATAATTATAAACAAGCGCTAACACATACAAACATACATAGAAATTAAATAATAATTTTTGCATAATTCATGTTAAAATCATTACGGTTGAAACAGCAGCATCACGGTACACCGCCTAAAAGGGAGCAATTATTATTGTTATAATTGTTATCATCGTGGGCATTTATTTAAGTTAAAAAAATAATAATAATAATAATTTTTGCTTCGCCACCTCAGCACAAACAAATTAAGTTGTTTTAAAAAATGTTAAAATAAAGTAATTTTTTTAACAAATAAAAAAAAAATATGAAAATAAATAACAAAAACCAAGAAAAGAAATTAAAACATTTTAACTTTTTTTTAATAAAAACTAACGAATCCCCTGAATTTATTGCTTACAATTAACACCATTTGACCATGTTGTAGACTTTTTTAACATATATAAATTTGTTTTGATATTTGTTTTTTTTTGTTTTATTTATTTAGGCTTTTCCCCGTATATTTTTCCCCTTCCACACTGCCACCAACCATTACGTTGAACTGAAAAGGTTTTAAATTTTTATGGCCTCTTGTTTCGGTGTTTTATTTTTTATGTTTCTGGTTTTTGTGTGAGTTTGCTTGTTTTTTTTTTTTTGTTTGATTTTATAAATAAAAAAGTATTTTATTGGCTACATAAAAATCCTGCCACAAAAAAAATTCTGTATATTTTTATAAAAATTAAAAAAGCAAAAGTTTTGAATTGTTTTTTGATATATAAAAAACACAACAAATTTACTGTTTGTTATTTAAAATTTGTTTTGGCTTTTTATTTCTTTTTCCTGTAAGAGCAAAAATTGTTGCGCTTGATTAGTTTAATTGGCATTAATTGTTGCCATGACGTTAAAGGCTATATACGTTTAAAATTGTTTCAAAAATTTTTTATTGTTTTAGAAATATAAAAATTTTATGGATTATTGTTTGAATGAATTTTGATTTGATCTTAGAACATTGAAGTGGCCATAACAACTAATAGTTCTATTAAAGTTGTTTAACAGGATTTAAAGAATATTAAAGGAAATCGCTCTAAGGTAGGCAATACATATAATTTAAATTAGGCTCCTCAAAGTAGTTACTGTAATGCTTAAGCCCACAAGGAACCAAAAGTCAAATAATTAACATTATTATATTACGTTACATTAAAAGTATTTATTTATTTTGATAATTACAGTAACCAAAATCTCAAAAGTTTAAAAGTTGGAGAAAAAATTTTTTTTTTAAATTTTTACAATAGTTTTTACTTCCAGAATAATAATAAATAATGCCATATATAAGTATTAAAAATATGCGTTCTACTTTCAACATGGTGGCATGGCGCAGTGGTTAGAGCGCTTGCGCATCACACAAGCAGCCCAAGTTGTTTCCATCATTTATGTAATTGAAACTACTTTTTATTTTTTGTGTACTAATAACTAATAAGCACTTTAGGAAATTTTTTTTTATTTGATTGTTACGTTTTAAGAAATAATACTAGAATTATATTGCAAGCAAAAGCCCAAATTAAAATTTTTGTATTATGGCACGTTCTTTAGTTTTAACACTTCTAAAACACATTTAACATGTGCTGCATCCAACAGCTTTTACCGCGTTTTCTTTTTCTTCTCATTTTATAAAATTTTTGAAGGTTAAATACTACAAATATCTACCTTTGGCAATTAAAATTATTCCCTTTTTTATGCCAATTTTTTACAATTTTTAATTAATTTCCATTACCTCTAACCTTATTTTTTTAACGTATTTTTATAAAACGTTTAAACTCTCCTTGAATTTTCTTTTTTTACATTTTTTCTGGCTGTAAAATGTTATTGCAAGCTCTTAAAAAGCATAATAAAAATATAATTAAAAACTGTAGTATATTTTTGGGAGAATCGAATTGAGTTGCAAAACAATTAGAAAAGAAAATAAAATATATATAAAGCATATTGTAAAATTAATTAAAAAATTATTGAAATAAAAAGAAAACGTAAAAAATTTTAAAAAAGTATTTTTCAACTGTTAAACAAAATTAACTTGCTTAATAAAGAAGTTAAAATTTTTACTCATGTTCTCACATAGATTTGTATATTTGAAAATTTTAATATGTTTGTAAATTTGCATTAGAATTTTTATAAGATATACAAACGCACATATTCACATTTATTTTTATTATATTTAATACACCATTTCATTGCTCACAATCGCTTAGCCAAATTGCCTGCCTTTCAAAAACAGCTGCAATATCTCTCCGTATCTTGCCCCCGCATTTTCTCTCACCAATTTTGCTTAGAATATCAAAATTTATGCAATTTAATTGAATATTTACAACAACTGCATGTACAATATATAAAATGTAGCAAAAAATTTCCGTAATTTATTTTGTAAATTTTTATCACATACAACAATGCATGTTTAGTTAATTAGAAATTTTGTTGTAGTTATAATGATTTTACCATCCTGCTGGTGCTGCTGTTCCTGCTGCTCAATGATGTTGATGCATGTATGTGCAGTGTTTATATGCAAATAAACATAAATGTTTTAAATACGTGAGAGAGTGTTTTTAATAGCGTTTGTGGGTGCAAGTGAATATGGAGAAGGTATTTTATGACATGCCCGTTAGGATATAAATACAGTGCCGAGCATTTTAAAAGCAGTAAATTATTTCTATTTAAAATAAATGGACTTGTAGTTTTGGAATAAATTTTGGAAAAAGTTTCAATTTTCTAGCAATAAGGACAGCAGAGTGTTGTTAAAACAAAAAAAAAACATGTAAGAATAATTACACGCTAAACAACTCTAAGCAGGAAAAAGGAATTAACTTATAAAAATAAATTACTTTTGATAAAATTCGGTTAATTTATATCCTACAAAAGTTATTATTTTGGACAAACAGAAGAAAACATTTTTTAAACTTGAATAAAAAAAGTCGCATCTGATACATCTGTATATTAAGAGGAAGATCGTTGATTGACTAATTAATTGACCCATTTATCATCCTGCAGCCCTAACGCATTAAGCTTGAGACTTGAAATTAAAACTGCGTATGGCACTCCATATTTATAGGTCCAATTAGGCGAGATTTTGAGAAGCTCTACACCAAAGGGCGTAAAGATGGGCTATATATGGAGTCCGGAGTGTTTATATCATCTATGCAATACAAAAAAAGCTTTGTATTTGTTAAAAAAATAAACGGACCTTGTCGAGCCATTATCAAAGTTTTGGACTCTACGGGGTAAAAAAGGAGAATAACTAAACTTTGGCAGTGCCCTGGTCCACCTTGCAAATTCTCAAGAAATAAAGATCATCTGAAACTCAAAATGCTTTTGATAGGTCTCTGAAATAAACCGAATAATTTTTTTTAATTTTTCGGGTTCAAAAAAGGTTAAAATTCTGTACTGGTTCTTTATAGTTACTTTTTGTAGCTTCTGAACCAATAAAAATAGAAAAAAATACTTGAAATGCGTTCGACTGGTTTGGAAAAATATGGATATCTTTATGTTGCCTTTTTCAAATGTTGAACTGTAATGGGCTTGGCAGGGTAATAGCTACATTTCTTCACTGCTTAGTCCATTTTTTAGATTTTGAAAACCAATAGAGGTAAAATTAGTGTTTAAATTGCAATTGAAAGGTCTCGGACAAATATAAGTTTGTTGTTGGTATTTTTTGGAATTTCATTCCGTTTAGGGTCTTAAAAAGAGAAGAAGTATATGTGGTATTTTAAAATTTTGTTTGCATTTTCTTAAACTTTGGGTATGGCTATGGGCGACTACTTGGTCGGAATAGAGGAGCAAAGAGAAGACAAAAAGTACTTTCTTAACACGTGTGGTACTTTTTCCTAATATTTAAAAACGTGACTTTACAAATATGAAATAAACGGCTTTTCACCCACTCAAAAGTCAGAAAAGTGGACGAAAAATACTTCTTTTTTGCATTTTGGAGCTTTTGTTCATATTTTGGGACAATAAGATTACAAACAAAAATATAAAGACTATTTACCCCGATTGGGATCGAAAGTCAGCAAAGTGGACAAAAATTAAAATTTTTGCATTTTTGGTACTTCTTTGCTATTTTTTGAGCTTTTTTAGGTGGGAAGTCAACAAAGTAGACAAGAAGTATTTATTTTACATTTTTTTCTTTTTTTGCATTATAGAGTTTGTGACTCTAGAAATATTAAATATCAGACCACAAGTTAGCAAAGTGCACAATAAGTTATCTATTTAATTTTTGGTACCTTTTAAATTTTTAGAGTTTGTGTCTGTAGAAAGTTAAAATCAAATACTGTTAACCTTGAGTAAGTGCAGAAGTCAGCAAAGTGCACAAAAAGTACCTTTTTCATTTGTGTGTTTTTTTTATGTATTTTTTTATTTTATTACTCCAAAAATATAAAATTAAAGGCTTTTGATGTAGGTTTAGTTCAAGTTGGTACATTTTTGAATTTTTTAGACTATGACTTTAGAAATAAAAAATTAAAAGCTGTTAACCCAGGATGAGAGTGCAAATCAGCAAAGTGGGCAGAAAGTACTTTTTTCAAATTGAAATTGGTAACGTTTTATTTTATGGGATTAGAAGTCTAACAACATGAACTAGATATATGGCTATTCGTTCAGATTTAGGTCAAAAATCAATAATATGTCAAAAAGTGTCTTGTTTTGCATTTTAGATATTTGATATTTTGGTTCGTTTATAATAATTAAAATATAGGTTTGTTGACCCTGATTAATTCTAAGAATTCTTAAATAACAATTTGTTTACACGAAACTGATGTTATTGATGTTCGAAATCATAAAATAAAAAATCTAGAGATTCTGGATTTTATAGGATGCCAAAAATTTTGGTTTTTACCTAAAAAGGCCTTTAGTGTCACAGGTATTCACCGGTAGTTGTGACCTTCTTAGTAATGGAGAAGATATGGAATTTAAAATTATTTATTTATTGAAGTTACAATCAGAAAGTTGTAAAAAAAGCTCGGAGATTTAACTTAGTTTTTTTTTAAATACAGTAATCTACGGCGTTTTAATTGCACGATAATGTAATTTTTATTCAGTGAAGAAAAGGGCGAACGCGAAAGTTATCTAAATGTCCAGCAAGCATAGCAAGCTTTATTTTACGTTACTTGCTTTTCAATTAAAGTGGAGTTATGTACCAATACTAGTTTAGGTCCAATTTTGTTTTAATTAAGATCTAGTTTGTTCTACCTCAGCATTCGTAAATTTATAATCACTTTACTATTTGTCACTGGACTTTTAATTTTAAAAAGCATCAATATATATAGTGTATGAAGGTGTACATTTTATATTCTTGTGTGTTTGTATGACTATGTTTTGTTTAGTAATTACATTTTAAATAAATTGTTTTTGTTGTCTGAGCATAGCTTTAGGCTATTACTAAACATTATGGGCTTATGTGTTGTACGTGCATACATGCATCTAAACTTTAGATTTTAAAGTACATATGAATGGATTGGTACGATTTTACTTATGCCATAAAAATACCAAAAAATAGAGAACGAAGTTAATTTTGTTGTCATTATAATTGAATTAATTGCATCTACTATACAAGCAGAATAGAATGGAATTAAATTTAAATGAATAGAGAAGCTGGTTAACATTGTTTAAATAAAATTAACAGCTTTTCTATTAAAATTAAATGAACTTAAGAGGTAGCAAACAGAACTAGCAGAAATTTATGTTTTTATCAAGAAACAAATGTAAAAAGAGACATATTAAAAGCCAGCTAGCTTAAAATGTTGACTTTGAAATCAATTTGAATCAAATAATTTTTACATAAAATGAGACTCCTTAATCTTAAAATGATTAAAATGTCAAGCGTTAATGTTAATAAGAGTTTTTAGTAAATAAAAAATTTATGCATTAAATAAAAAAGGAACCAAGGATTTTTCTAGGTTGATACAATTTTTTTTTAATAAAATATTTTCATTTTATAATTGATTTAATTTTTTTTAAATATTTTGATAGCAAAAATTTAATTAAGTTTATAACATAAAGTGCAAAAAATAATAAATTAGCAAAATTAACTTGTCAGTAATAGTTTGTGACATATGTATGTATATAACCCAACAAACCATTTTTGAAGCAACATATCGTGACCTTTATATAGAAAGGCCCTTAAAGAGTTTTAAATTATGTTTAAGCTTCATTCCTATTATTCTCAAGACATATTATCAGGGATTTTATAAGAGATGGTCCTTTTTGTAAATCTATATCCTGCTTTTGTAGAATTACACTAAGCGGTTGTGTGACAGTTGGTATGCCGCTAAGAATGTGTAATCCGCAAATAAATTCGTAAGTGCTCAGAGAAGTTTTTAATAATAAGGCTTTTGAAGACTATCCCTATCTTTTTAATCGGATATTTTTTCTAATGCCTTTATTATGTGCTTTTTTCTTACTGCAAAATGTACACACAAAAAATAAACTATGTAAACTTTACTTAAATGAAGCCATAGCGGTGTCAAAAGTACGGTGACTACGGTTTTTCTTAAAATTTTTCAAGTACGAATTTCTTACTTTTAGCCACAATTAAGCCAAAAAAGGATTGATTTAAGTTCGGAACCGTACTTTATGTAAGCCAAACACAGATTGATTTAAGCCATAAACGGGATTAATTCGAAAATGAAATGTCATTTTTTTTGATTTATGGAGCTTTATTAAAGAAAAGAAATTTTAGATTTTATTTTTATTTTATAGACACTTGAAATTTACAATTTAAAAAATTCATTTATTGTACTAACTGAAGCTGAGATTCGAACCATGGACTTTCTGCACTGCAGCACAAGCGCGTTACCTCTAGGCCCCCGAGACACTTGGTTTTCAAATGTAAAATAATATATTAAAACAACAAGTTTTTTTTGCTTTATTTGTTGAAGCCATCCGAATAGGCTTAATTTAAGAAAACGTAAGTACGGATCGTGCTTAAAAATTTCAAGAAAGATTTTGGATAAATTCAAGAATAAAATTCTTGATTTTAGAAAGCGGTTTTTCTTTCTGTGTAGAATTGAATCGATATACATATCGTGTTTCGCATAATGGAGACAACTTTGTTTTTACCTGGATATTTCAGTAAAACTGAATTCCGCTTAGGATGATGTTTTAGGTTAGGCCTATGGGAATAGCAAAGCGTTTGTTTTGCACTTTTTGCAACATTTTCTGCCAACATCAAAGAACACCCGTCAGTTCTAATCGCTACAGAATTTTTATAATCAAGACCAACGTTTTTCAAATCCCTTAAAATTTTAAATGCGTTTATAAAGCCAATGAATTCTTCTTTTGCAAACTTTTTATTTACGTTAAAATACATTAAAGCTTAAGAAATTTTGGTTTTTCCAAAATAATCCAATAGTATTTAGCGTCACAAATATTTTTTAGTATAATTTCTAAAATAAGATTATGGAAACTTTTATTTGATTCAGTTTGAATTGGTTTCAATATATATGAATCATGTAAAGGAAAAACTAGGAAACAAGCTCGAAAATTTTATTTCTGGCATCTATACGGAATCGGAAAAGTGAACGAGAAATACCTCCCAACGAAGAGTTATATTATGCCTTCCGGGGGAAATTATAATTTTTATAATGCACAACAAACGTTCTCGATTTTCAATTTCTTGTTAAAGAGCAGATATTTGTATAAAATTTGCCACCTCAAGACGGAAGTTTTCTTGTGTCTTCAAAAACATTTTTCCAAATGCAACTGCATCTTTGAATATGCAAAACATTTGTGCAATAAAATTTATAAAACGCTTGTTTTATGCCTACCAATATTTTTATTTATTAAATCAAATATGAATCCACGTCTAAGTTTGTAATTACAATTAGACCCCCACACTTTGCCATAAAAAGGCATAGCAGGCTATACAAACCCTCTGTGTGTTAAAAAAATTTTGACGTAAGGATTAATTTTTTTCATTAAAATTTTACATCTTTTCATAATTTTTGCAGAAGTTTATTCCAGATTTTTTAGTCAAGCGAACATTCGGTAAGTAACCTTGATCCTTCCTTACCAGGCCGTACAAAAAAACGTGTCTCTTCCTGAAATAGTCTCTTTTGCTCTAGTTCCAGCGAACACGGGTTTAAATACATTTTTTACATATATTTCACCAGGTACCAATTCTTTGTGCAATCCAATTTTTTTCAATAGCCAACACTGTGGCAACACTGCACAAAAAAACTGCTTCGTTTATGCACAACATCAGTTATGTTTGTCCATTATAAAAACGTATTTTCTGTTTTTTAGGCACGTTTAGATTCAAAGTTTTGTTTTTATTTAAAAGTTAAAAATAATAACAAGAGGCAATAGTTTGCTAAAACTTTTTTGCTTAATTATTAAAACTTAACATTCAATAAACATACATTTTTAAGACTAAATTAATTTTCTATTATTAGTTTTTTCCCTTTAATATAATTAATTATTTTAATACTTCATTTATTCATTCGTTTTTACATTAAATTAATTTAACCTTTCGATTGAATTTAAAACAAAAACCACTAATTAACCATTAAAAATAAAATCAAATATTTAATATATTTAAATATATTTTTGTAAATATGTGTCTGTAATGGAATTTCAATAAATTTATGTATAAAAGCTTTTAGTGCAGCAAAAAACAAAAAAAAAAGATAAATAACCACAATAACATTTATATGAAATATGTAAAAATGTAAAATAAAACACAGAAAATTAATTATGTGTTGATTATAAAACATTGACATAATATTAATGCAGAAAAAAGGTGGCACATTGTTAATGCTTATAATTATTGCATACTTTTAGGTAAAATAGTATTTAAAGTCCTTTTTAATATTAATTTGTTTGATAATTTTTTCCTTTTTGTCTAGTTAAAAAAAAATATTTTAATTGAAAATTTATGTTTAGCACTTTGCTCAGTTTAGTAAATTATTAATTTTTTTGTTAAGAAACTTTTATATTTAGATAGTTTTTCCAGCTGCCACAATACATCATTTTATATTTGCTTGTTTTTTGTTATCCATTTTACATTTTATTTTTGTTGATATTTTTTTTCTGTAGACAATAATATTTTTAACCTGATACATTGTAATTATAATGATGTTAAAAGAATGGCTACAAAAGATATAGACTTAATCATTACGTTTTACTGCATTTAGATTTTATATTTTTAATGGCTGTGGCAGCAGTATTAAATAGTTTTTCACCAAAGTTGTACATTAAATTATGTAATTTATATATCCATACATTATCAATAAATTATAAAACAAAAAACGGAAAATTAAACAACACAAATTTATTATTTTAAAACACAAACAACCAGCAATCGGAAAAAATTAAATTCTGAACACAACTGCAAACTAAAGCTGATTATCATCAGTAATAAAATAATGGTTTCAAATACATTTGACTACATATTATAAATTGACATCCAAAAGCAGATACAGTGCAAGAGAGATAAATGGATTAAAGTCGAATATTAAAAGCTTTTGTAGGTAGCTTACTAGATACAAAGATAAGGAAAGGACAGGTTATTGCGAAAATGTTGCCATAATGCTGTAGTGTGGATATCTATGCCCCTACTGTAATTATATCTAAATTGGGTTGATTTTTAATTTTATTTTTGAAATATATTTTTTTTTTAACTAAGTAAGCCATCTGTACAAACCAGTTAAAAGGATTATACTTATATTTAGCGGTACCCTACATCATTAGCCAAGGTATCCCAATTTTCGTCTGGCTTACCCTGCCTGAATAAATGCTGTAGCTCTCTTGTATTATAAAAATTTATTTATAATTAAATAAATCCTTGATGTTTGTTTATTGTGTCAAAATAAATTTCATTAAAATTAACAAGTGGAAGCTAACAAAGAGCTTATAAAAAAACAAGATTACACACACACACACAGAAATAAGTCCATTATAAACATTAAAAGGCTGACATATATAGTGCCAGCATAGAACTAATTGCATATAGTAACGTTCAGTAAAAAAAGTTAAAAAAAAAATAAAAAAAATTATAAAATCATAAACACTTAGATAAAAACTATATGCTTTAATATTTTTAAAGCTAATTAATTTTACAAAATAAACACGTTACCATACGCTTTAATTAGTTTTGTGGTAAGGTCATTAATATGACCATTTTTTGTTGCCTGTTTTCAAGCGTAATGCTGGTTTGTATGATAAATTAGTTTGCCTTTATTTAATAAAATTATTTAGGGTTAATCGTTTAATTTTAAAGTGTTAATAGTTATTACTAAATATTAGAATTAAATTTTTAGTGAAAATTGTTTTTAAGTGATAATTTTTAAATTACATCTTAGTTTTCAGTTACATAGTCCGATTTTGATAAAATTTTATATAAAAATTAAAACTGGATAAAGAACCTATGTTCGTCAAAGAGTTAATCAAGATTTAAGAAGAAAAGTGCATGAGGTTAGAAGCGAGTCTTTTATGTATCTTTGGCTTCATTTTTTTGCTTCCATTGCCAGCTATTGAAATTCAAAATTTTCAAAACTTCTAATTAAGGTATTATTAGAAGAAAAAATATTTTTAAAATTAAGACTAGCCGCTTAGATATTTTCTTTCAACAAGTCAAGCAAGTCAGTTCATGAGTTTACGAAGACATGTGCCTCCGGCCTACTGTCCTTGAATCCGTCCAGTGGTACTTAAAAAGTATAAAGCTGTTGATTGCACATCCAGTTGTGCTGGTATAAATGGTCGCTTAATAGTAGTGTTTGCATCAACACTTTTTGAGAGAGGGGGAAATTCCCAAAGTGGAAATCCATCAACACATCTCGTGATTTATGTCAGTTTTCGGTCGTAGTTCTTTTATATAAATCATCCACCATATAAATCGATGTTTGGTTTGAAAAGACGCTTGCGAAATCCATTTTGGCGGTTCTAGTTTCGTTTTAGAACTTGTACAATGAGGTATTGTAAACAGTCCAGTTTACTATTCACTTTGTTTCATTAAATGATTTTTGTTGGCCTCATTTATAGTGGATGTTTTCTGGTCTTTCCAAAGATCAGGGGAGAAGGTAATGACATAAATTCCCAAAAAGAGCTTGACTGGGTTGGCACAGAATCTTTTATATTGCAAATCGTTACAATAAAAGATGACGGGGACAGCGTAGCTTTTCTGTTGAGTATCTGTGACAGTTATTTAATTTTCCCCTTATTTACAAAAGGACTGTTCTGACTTTTTAGTTCTCCACGAGGTCCTCCCAGAATAAAATTAATTAAATATAGCTACCCCAAACGTGCATACCCCTCAAATCCGCATGTGTTTAAGACCTAATATTGCAAGTTTTTTAAAAAAATTTGTTGTAGGGCGACCTGAGCACTAAAATTTTTGTGATTAAATATGTTCTGTTTATTTTTAAATGAAAAGATTAATTGAAACAATTAAAACTGCTGCATTAAAAGAAAAATATATTTGCTTCAAGATACTGCTCATATGTAAATATTTTTTAATATAAAATTACAAAAAAATAATTATCAAACCATCTCTCCAATCTCTTGCTACACAGTAATATAAAGAACAACAAAAAATCAAGTAAATCTAAGTGTAGCTGCCATTAAATTCTTTTGTATTTAGCATACAAATTTTCACATTTGTACATGGCAGACTTTTTTTTTGTTAATAAAAGTAAAGAATTTGTGATTCAAATATATACATTAATGCATACGTGCATGCACGCACATGTCCACACAAGCATGAGTGTTTAGAGTTTACCTTGATATTTAACAGCACAACAGAACTCATATTCATTCATACGTGCAAGTGATGTTAAGTCAAACTTAACAAAAAAAGCTAAAAACATAAATTAAAAAAGAAGAATCAGAAACAAAACATAAAATATAAGTATAACAAACCAAACATTTCAACACTGGCTGCCATTATAAACAACCAAAATAAAAAGTAAAGCATGGAGTCAGGCGGATATGGCAGTTAAAACTGACACTAACACAAATTTGTTGTCTTCCAAACCCATCGGCAAATGTAAAGGATTACTGCGATATTATCTTAAATATCTTAAAATCATATATGGCAAGGTAAAATGAATACATACATATATGTACCTACCCACACACACATTTAGATACTTTTACAGTAATGACAGCAAAAAAATGTATAATAGTATGCACTTAACATCTCCAACGTTTAATCAGATCTATTTAACGTATAAAAAAAACGATAAGACTGAAATTTGATATATAAATATAGGTTTTGTAATAAGTAAAAGTAATGGAAAATATTTGTTATTTTCCAAAAAAATTATAATAGAATTCTTAAACTTATGTATGTAAGTGTGTTGAAAACTTTTCTTCACCTACTTTTCTAGCTGTTTGTCACGACTGCAGGACATTTTTAATGGAAACTCATATTTTTTTCCTGAAGAGACTATACTTAATTACAATAAAAATAAAATAAAAAGTTGAACTATTAGAGTTACAATATATTTCAAAACATAAGCACACATATTCAAGCTCACACCATTATACAAATTCTAGTGCACTTATTAACTTGCACACATACATTCAAATTTAAATTGCTTTTATTGTTGTAGCTATAGTTTTGCTATTAAGTGCATATACATTCATATGTTGAGCAATTGTTCGTAAAATTGTTTAGACATTTTCCAGAAATACGACAACAAAAAAACTTAAAACTTTTTCATTTAGATGATGCATTTTCTACATTGCCGACAATACAAAAAATTTAAATAAATTATGTTAAAGATAATAATGACATATTAAAATTTCATTATCCTGTTATTAACTTTCACTATACACTTCCGTATTTTTATGTTTTTAATTAAAAATTATATTTTTTAATTATTTGAGCTAAGTGAAAATCGTTCTAAATCATTAAATTTTAAAATATTTTTTTATTCGGATCTACTTTCAATTAGTACATATTTCTATTATCTATTTATGTATGTGTATATACATTAGGATGACAGTAGATTATTAAAGAAACAAATTTTGATTGATAGTTGAGTCATCTAGGTGGATTAGAAGTACCGGGTGTCAGGTGGAAAATTTATGTTTTAAATACGATTATTTTAAAAAATTAATAAACAATGCAATAGCACGGTGGCACCGGGGGAATTATCGATTGTGCGGATTTGTCAGTCACGATGTCGCAGTGGTCGAGTGTGCATCGCGCGTTTGCTCTGGAGACATTTTCTAAGGGTAATAATTCTTACAATTGCTCGTCGACAATTATTTTCAAAGATCGCTATTGGGCGAATACGTAATGAGCCGTGTGTACATTTAATTCGTTTGTGGGTGCAGATATTCCGCGCAACTGCTTCGGCTTTTAATGTCCCACGGCCAGGACTTAGTCAATCTTCCAGGAAAGTTTACGTGAAATCCCGCGACCTTCAAAACGGAAAAGAGCAGCCTCACTGGTACTTCCAAGAGTGATTATTCATGAAATTTTAAAAAAGATTTAAAGTTCCATCCATTTAAAATTAAAATCGTTCAAGAACTGAAAGAAAGTGACTTTTATTTACACAAAAATATTTTTGAAACGATGTCGAAGCGTTTTTGCACTGTAAATTCCATTTTATGGCCACGTCAACAAGCAAAACTGCCGTTACTGGGCTACAGGAACCCGCAAGCCTCGATTGAAACATTGAGAACTATTGCATTGCCTCAAAGTAACTGTTTGGCGTGCCCTTTCCACGCATAAAATAATTGGACTATTTTTTTCAAAAATTCTCGAGGCTGAAATTCCCCAAAAAACTGATCAGCCGCTTTGGGGATATCCCATGGTCACCGAGATCACCCGATCTCAATAAATGGGGTTTTTTATGCTGCCACTTTAAAGAGAGGGCTTGTAATGACAATCCCCAAGCTCTCGTGGCCTTAAAAGAAAATATTCCTTGAAAAATTAGCTGAAGTGAACCAAGTTTACTGCTGCGTGCGGCGCAGAATATAAGGCTGCGTTTTGAACAGTGTATTCAACTCGACGAAAGACATCTGGATGACATATTCCTTAAAAAATTAAATCCACATTTCCTTTCTATCGTCTAAATAAAAAAACTCATTGTAAATTATTACGATATTTAAGTCTGTTGATGTTATATTGATTGCGGGAGGAATTAACTTCTATTTAAATTACAGGTTACAGAGGAAGAGACTTCTCAGCTGCTGTTGACACTAGCATCGCACGTTTGTTATACTTTTTAAGTTTTTTGGTTTCTAAATTGACTTTTACCAACCTTATCTCTCCTTGTTAGGTTAGGAAAGGTTGCAAGAAATGATGAAAAGAGGCAAAACCTCTCATACATAAACATTTAGAGGCCTCTTGGATTCACGGTCATACAACAGGCCTTATCGTTTCTAATTCCTTTTTATCTTTACGCAACCAACAATAATTTGAGCTGTTGCGATCCTATTTTCTTTTCCTTGTCCTAACCGAACAATTTCCAGATATGACTGCGGCTATGGTTTCTAGGCCCATTCATCCCAACTCCATGTGCAACCGTGTGCCTGCTCAGCTCAGCTTTGGCCACATAGCCTGAAGATTTGTGTTAAGTATCCATGTCCTAATTTAGAATAATATTAACCTACTGGTTGTCTCGCAGCCTCTTTCCTATATATCACAACTATGGCCGAGCCACTACGAGCAAGCTCATCGACATTTTCGTTGCCAAATCTGTCGCAATGTAGCGGAACCTAACAAAGTCATAACTTTTGATTTAATTCTGTTGCGTTTTTTATTTAAACTTTATTTTATTTCAACGACACATTTAAGTTTCAATTATTTTGAACTAAAATTGTATTTAAACTTAATTCTTTCCATTTTCTTTAATAGTAAAAAGTAGCTTAAATTTTAATGAAAGTTCCACGATTTTTTTTATAAAACCCCACTTTAATACCCCCAATTGGAATCCGCTAATAATATGTTTTTAAAAAGCAACTTAGCATGTTTAAAAGGCCACATACTTATTTGTAAATTTTCCTCTTGTTATTTTTATTTTTTTTTTGTTTAATTCCCATCATTAAATGTTTACTAAATATTAATTAAAAGTAACCTAAAACACCCCCTTAACAAAACCTTGTAAATAATTTAAGCCTTTATCATGTGCTGCGAAACAAAAAAAGTTCATATTTAAATGATGTGGATTTGAATTTCATGTGCAAAAAAATATACTTTCATGCCGCTTCTGTATAAAAAAAAGACTCAAATGTCGTGTATGTTGTCATGTTATTGTTTTATTATAATTTAATTTAATGTCAAGCGTTTGTATTTAACCCAATTTGGTTGTGTATTCTATACAGGTTTTTGTTTTTATTATTTTAGTTAAAGCATTTTTAAAAATAAAACATACAAAATTGAAATAAATTGGTAGTTGAAAATGACTCAGATAATATCCTACTGTAAGTTTTTATATTTTAAATTATTTTATTTTTGGGGAAGTGAAAGCAAAAAGTTTGAGTTTTGTTGTTTCAACAACATTTATTTATTTTATATTTTTTTTGGTATGAGCAGTTTTTTTTATAACATTTGCAACATGAAACAATTGCAGCTATAAAAAAAATTATTATACGTGTTGTTGAGCACGTTTTTTTGTGTGTTGCTGGTAGATGATATTTTTATTTTATTAGGCAAACGCCGAAAATTTTACTACACAAAATTTATGCTTCTGGTTTTTTTTTTGTATACAGAATTTTTTGGTGTTTTAAGTTTAACATGTTAAGCAGAATCAAATATTGTTTGTTTTATGATAACATTTGGCATGACATATAAAAGCTGCGTATATTCGGTGAACTGTTTCGATATTTTTGAAAATCTAAGTAGAGAGAAGAAAATTGAAAACGAAAATTAAATTAATCAGGAAATTATATAGAGAAGGAGGAGTCTTACAATATACCAGTTTTTTATTTTTATGTTACAGTTAAGGGAGTTCTAAAACGGATTCTTTGAACAAAGACTGTCCGCGCTTTGCCCCCAAAAATAGTTACAACCTAAAAACGGACTTACAATCTATCATAATTACTTTTTAATGGAAAAAGAGTTCTCAGAATTTTTTAAGGACGTCTTTCTTAAATCCGATATAAAAAATATATAAATCTCTTGATTCCTTTAATCACTTTTAAGTAATTTAACCACTAATATGTGCCATTATATTAAGGTTACATAGGGGATGGAAGACAAGCACTGCATTGTGTTTTTATCTGTATTTTAAATTCATGGCAATATTATGTTCTTTCATTAATATACCTTGACGTAAGCTATAAATGGTTTTACTAAATAAAATCTTAAATTCATCATCTAAGTTTTAACAAAATAAAAATATTTTTGCTCCTCGAAAAAATTAAAAAAGATATATATGAAACCACAAAGTTTAGAATTTGAGCTAACGTTATATTTTAATATAGAACTTTAATATATTTCGGTCCGTTTTATTTTTAAAAATTTATATATTTTCTTTTTTTTATGCAGCCTGCAAATATGCTACAAATTATGACATTCAACATATTGCAATTCGTTTTTGTTTTGCTTGAGTCCTTTTTTGCATACACTGGCATAAAGGAAGTTACAGTTTAACATTTTGCAATCGATTTATATGGTTCATACAGTTTTTCAAATTAATACAATCATGAGGATTTTTGTCACTTGCTGTGCATGCAAGAGTAAAGAACAAAATGATATAAACAAAAAATTTTTAATTTAATGAAATTAAATGTTCAACAATTAATCGATTATACTTGCAAATAATTTTATTGTCTAAAATAACATATAATAAAATATAAAAATATAAATGATTTTACCTAAAAAGCTACAATAACAACAAATCGTTAAAGAACAACCTTTTTAATTTATTTATTTTTGATGGTCTGGTAACCTTGTTTAAACCAGTTAATTTGTTTATGCAATTTGAACAATGTTTATACACATTTTCCTATTTTTTAATCCCTGTATATAATTTAATTAATATCCAAATAGAACTAAGTACAACAGGATAACATATGACTGGTTAAAAATATACAAAATAATTTATCATTTTTAACAGACAAGTACCAAAAAAGTAAAAATAATAAGAAAGCCACTAGACTAATGGTTAAAAAAGCAGTTCATCTTTTCTCTCATGCTCTTTATTTAAACTACTGTTTTTTTGTTGAGTTTATATAAGTGTGTATGTGTGTGATTACATCTCGTGACCAATGAACAAACATAACAAGATTTATATTTAACATAAAACCACATTTGGTTTGTACTAGCTTTCGGAAAAATTACTTCGAATTTTTAACTCAAAACTACAGTAAAAAAAGACAACAAAAAAGAAAAAAAAATAAATAAAAATTTCTGCTTTTTATTTCTAGTGAAAAAAAATCTTCTGTCTGTATTTGTATTTTGCTACACATTTGCTATTCTTTATCTATTTATTTTGTCCAACCATGTACATATAATGAAGGGTTATAAATAAGTCATATATTTTAATGCCAAAGGTCAAATTGTAAAAAAACTACAATATGATATTGTACTGTAATAAAAAGGAGAAAATAAACGAGTAACTAGAAGATTACTTGAATTATTTTGTATAATTTGCAACAAGACAAAATTGACAATAGAGCAAAAAGAAACGAAACAAAATAAAATTAAATAAAACATATTTAATGTATTAAGGACGTCGTTTTTAAAAAAATATAATATTTAAGAATATCAAGGACAGACAAATTTAATGGTATTTTCTATTTGGAGCTACGTCTTTCCTTTTATTTTAAATGTAAATAAATCTGACACTGTAATGGTCGTTGACCTTACAAAAACTTGGCAATAAGCTAGAGGTCTGGAAGAGGATGTGATAGCAGTAGATAAATTTTAAGCATATAAGGGATCCCTGCAGTACTACAGGAAAAATATCATACCTACAAAATAAGTATCATTCCCTTAGAATCTAGGGTCCAATATAACACATAGAAATGTGACACAACTTTTTGAACCAGCAGAAATATAAGGAAATAATTAAATGAATATTTTTTAATTTAAGGTAGAAAAAGTATATCTTTAATCAAAATTATTTTCTATTTTTGATAAATTTTAATGAAAAATTTTTTTAGTTTAAAGCAGTATAAAAGGCCTCAGAAAAAATCCAAACAGTTCAGATAGTCCGTAGATCTGATAGTATTCGATTAGTAGCTTAACGCTGAAGAGAAGTTAAAGGGAGTCAAATAGATAGCTTTCATTGGCCTATGTGACCGATCAGCAACAATTTTAAAAGAGTTCGCCAAAACTCTAACAAACTTAAGTTGTTTAAAATTATATTAAAAATTAAAACTTTACTTTGCATATCTTAATTCAGATGTTATATTCTTAAAGGTTAAGTTAGGTTACTGAGGGTAGTGGCGAGTGCCACCCTTTTATGAATCCTGTGATGTTTCCCAGCCCACCGCCAGAGAGCTTACCAAGCCCATCTAAAAAGCGCCCTTCCAACCACCTCTGTTGGCAGATCTGCAGCCTAGGGTAGTAAGAATAAGGTGTTCTACGGTCTCTATCTCCTTTTCGTCCCCGCGCAACCTTCACAGATCTAGACAGTTCCTGTCCCATTTGCTCGTCTTATACAGGGTGTCCGCTGGCAAGATATAATACTTTGTTTTGCCGCCATTTTGGTAAACATTAGTCTTGAAAGGTCATACTTTGCAGTCGTGAAGTAGAGACGTGGCAAATTTATCAGGGAAAAATATTCGGTAAGCCAACGTGTTTTAGTCAATAAAACATTTTATCAAAATCAATCATCGGTTCCCATAAAAAAATTACAACGGGTGACGAGGCACATTTTAGTTTGAATTGATACGTGAAAAAACAAAAAAGCCGGTACTGGGCAAAAACAACCCGCAAATTATTCATGAGTGACCTTTGCATCCATTAAAAGTAACAGTCTGGTGTGCACTGTGGTCAGGAGGAATCATTGGATTTTTTTTTTGAAACTGAAGACGGGTTAACGGTAACTGTCAAGGGAAGCAATATCCTGATATAATTAAAATTTTTTTAATGACACAACTGCATGCTTTAGACTTAGTTAACATGTGGTGTCAACAAGACGGTGCCATATCGCATATAGCCAGGCTTACAGTGAAATTACTGCAAGAGCTCTTTCCACAAAAAGTTATTTCAAGAAGTAGTGATGTTGATTGGCCTCAGCGGTCGCCTTATTTGACTGCCCTAGACTTCTTTTTGTGGCGATATCTAAAAACCAATGTTAATGCAAACGAACTAGAAACGCTGGAGCAGCTAAAGCAAATGATTCGTGATGAAATGTATGAAATACCACGTAGAAAGTTTGAGAATGTAATGATAAATGTGCTTAAAAGGCCTCGCATTTGTGAGGCTCACATAGGCAGACATTTATCTGATATTGCATTTCGTGAAAAATTGCCGACATTAGATAAAACATTTATCAATATAAGATCCATTCTTTTTCATTTATTAAAAAATTATAATCAAACAAAGTAGTATACCTTGCCGGCGAACACCCTGTATCTCACATCGCAGTGTCACGTTAGGGTCGCAATAATGCACCTCAGAACCTGCTCCCCTTGAGCAGTAATTCAGTGCCCATTCTGTCTTTTTTGGACCACAGAATTCTGGTGGCCTTACCGGCTCATAACCAATTCCAATATCCCGGGCCGGTCCCCTTCTTGCCAGTTCATTGGCAGTCTCATTACCGGAAGCCTCACCATGTCCCGAAACCCAACAGAGCCCATCCCTGCCTTGTCGCCTTGATAACCCTAACAGAATGCCTACAGTCGTCCACAAGTCTAGATCTGACATAATGTCCCTCTAGACCTTTGAGCACGCCCTGTCTATCAACGTAGATTGTCGCGTCCCCTCTTCCATGCGCGTCGGCCTTTGTCAATCCTGCAAGTCTTTTTATATCTCAACGAAATCTCTTTTTTCAAATATTTTTTTAAATTTAAAAAATTGTTATTAAAAAGGAGGCGTGTGAAAATTGGTCTAATATATAATGTAGTGCTTGAAATTCTACTTTTACTTAAAAGCATCCAAAGCAATATTAAAATCTTTATATAGCTCCCTAGGTAGAATAGCGTCCGGGCTCCTGCGTTTTGCAACATATTACTAATTTGTAGACGAGGTCGCTGGCAGCGACTTGGACCTCGAGGTTGCATATATATGAAAAGTCCACCAAAAGGGAAGATCAAAATATGGGTGCTGAGCATAACGAATATTCAGTTATAAAAGAAAAGGTGTATATGGCCACGGTTGAGCTCAGCAGACACTAGGTTGCTTATGAAACTAAACTCACAACTCGGTTTCGATCCGGTTCTGACTAGAAAGAGAAACTGCATTTCCGGATTTTTGAGTTATTGTAACGTGTGTCGGAATGTCAAGAAACTTAAAAAAAAGCGTGTAGTCTTGTATATATTTTTTTCTCCTTTTCAGTCTTTCGAATTATATTCCTCTTGAAATTATATTATATTACTTTGATGAAGGCAAGTTTAAGACTACATTTTACATTTTTTAAATGCCTTAAGAAAAATAAAAAAAACCGTCAAGGATGTTATCACGCTTTATCCTAAGACAAGTTTTCCATTTGCTCTTAAACTTCTTAAAAAAGTCTGTAATATTATTCTTTAATTTAGCTTGAAACTCCTTAATAGCGTTTAAATGTAAAAATCGAAACGTTTGTTTAATTAACTGCGGATTGGAGTTTTTTGAAGATTTATGTGGATTGAGCGTTAAGAGGGAGAAATTGTAGTTATTTGCATAAATAATTTAACCGTTTAGGAAATATTTTTTAAATTTATTTTTTATTATTAAAATTCTGTTTTTATATTTGTTTATGTTCACAAATTTCCACCAAAAACTGTAACATTTAAATTATTCACAGAATTTATTAAATATTAACAATTTCATTGAAAAAATTTTTCACATTTTATAAAAATGCATGAAATTTGTTTGCACGTTAACACCAAACGAATGAAAAAGACAACAAATTCGTCACACCCAAAAAAACAACAAAAATGGAAGAATATTTAATGAATTTTATTCAATTTCCATTAACTGAATGCCATCAAAAATCAAAACAGAAAATTTCGAATAAAACTGTGGCTATTTGTAGTGTAGTGGTGACAGTGACCACCACAGGTGCCAGTTTTAATGATAAATTTTAAATTATTAAAGCATAAGTTGCAGGCTAAACTGGTTGTGGGCTGGCAACACTTATTCATTGCACATAAACGATTCACTACAGCTGTGTTTTCCCTCCCGTACACGTATGCAAATATAGAAATAACAATATGAAATTG
Organism: Melanophora roralis; assembly: GCA_963583895.1. Lineage (NCBI taxonomy): Eukaryota > Metazoa > Arthropoda > Insecta > Diptera > Rhinophoridae > Melanophora > Melanophora roralis. The sequence goes on from OY757188.1 coordinate 23,896,399, forward strand.
CTTGTAAAAAATTATGTTTATCTTTTATAGTTGCTCTTGTTGTACCTTCTTTATGTTTTATTGTAATTTTTCAATTTTACACTATTGCCACAAGGCGAGGTGAGACTGATGTCTGTGCGTTTTTTGCCTGCAATGAGTTGTTGTATCGGCACGATACTAAAATATATACACAATAGACCATGATGCATTTCAAAAATGTGTTTGCTTACATGCATATGCAAGGGCTTGTGTATAAATTTATTTGCTTTGGCTACATGAAGAGTGAAAAATGCAAATAATATGCTTTTAGGCTGAAAAAAGGGCATGCTATGAAGTACGTATGATAGTATGTATGTGTCTGTATTCGCTTAACCCTTGTTAAGGGCAAGGAAATATCCCGCTAACATATATTTTAAATTAATCATAATTTTTTAAAATAATATTAAAATATATCACATTAAGAAAAATAATTTTCTGGCATTTTCTTTTCTGCTACAATTCTTCAATTAAAACATGCATACAAGTTTTATCATATTTTACTCCATTATTTGGTTCATTTTGTAAGAATATTGAAACACTAAAAATACCTTTTTATCCACATATTGTTCATATATTTCTTGTCTGTCCTTATTATTGTTAGTTGCACAACAAGCACACAAAAAAACTAAAAGAAACGCATGAAACGCATGCAACACACATCTAGTAAAAATTGTTTATTTTCTTTTTTGTCGGAAGTCGTTTGGAAATGTACTATAAACAAGAAAAAAGTAATAAAAAAAAATTTTACATACGCATCATAAACAAAGTGATAGAGTGGTATTTCGGTTAGTTCATTGGTGTGCTTTACTAACTGGTTGTCTGTCTGACTGTCTGTTAAATGGAATGGTTGATTGACGTACGTACCCATGTAGGGTGTATGCGGCATTATGTTGTGGTAAAGTGTTAAAGTTGGAAAGACTTTTTAAATATGTAGTTTCATTTACTATATTCAAAGTTCACATGTGGAAAGCTCCTCGTAGCAATTATAATTAGAAAAAACCTCGGTAAAGTTTTAATCTAAACTATACACAACCTTTAATTGGGGATTTTCTTAAATCGCAGTGGTAAAACGTTTTAGAATGCACTTTTGTTATTTGTTCCGACTTAGAACGAATTTTTCTTCTATATATGCTTGCAAATATTTCAATCTAACATTATTTCACTGTGTTAAACGCAGGCATCTGAGAACTCTGATACGTAACATTTTCCTGTACATATTAATGACTTTCAATCACTACTTTCCCTGCATTGGGACACTGCAACATTATTCGCATGTGTGTTTTGTATCAGTTTCAGCAATTACGAGACACATAAGATGCAAAATTTGGCAGTTTTCGGGTAAAACTGAAAATATTGGTCTCACAGTCTGCTTTGATTTCTTTACAGAGATCTTAGCATGATAAGGTATAATACTAAGAATGTCTTCTATCCCCTTTCCTACTTTATGACCAGAATCCTAAGAAATGTTCCGTACAGGGAAATTGATACTGCCACTGCCTTAAATTCTCCTTTGATTTGCCATTTTTATTAAATTTGCAGCTTTATAGAAGGCCCCCGTAAAAATTTATTCACCACTTCCAGCCACCATAAGCAAATAATGATTGAAAAAGTGCAAATTTAGTGTGTTGAAGGACACCAAAATAATACCTTTAAGTGTGTCTTAATTCCAAACATAAAAAGTAAAAACTAGATATTCTTGAACCTCTGCGTAACTCTCGGATCATTACAGCCCTTCTAACTCCTTCTTGGCTCTCTTAATTTTAAAGTGCTTTAAATAGAGCAACTAATTCAGTCCTAATTCAAATTTTCCACTCACATAGGGAAGATTTTCATGTGCTAACGTACCTAGGCCCTCTCATAGATCTGCGTCCTAAAAGGAGCCAAGCGTTTGGTCATAACGATAGTCCTTCATTCCTGCTCTGCTAAAAAATAAATTATTTACTTACACATTTGGAAAAGCTAGCCGTTTGGTTCAGATATTTGCAGACAATTAACATATTCTGAAAAGCAACCAACCACTGTCCGGCCTTGAAAGAGTGCCTGGGACAGTAAAAAGGGTTCTAACAAATATCAACAGAAAAAAGACTTTTGTGCCAAATGGAATACCAGCTGTAAATTTGGAATGATATTTTTTGATACAAGTTTTCGGCGTGGGTGACCTTTTCGAGTTTTCTCGGAGATCAAATTATTTACGTTGTAAGTTCAAAACTAATTCTTAAATTCGACAAGGCTCCGTCTTTCTCCTTCTTGTTTGCTTCATGACCTTCTACAAAGTAGGCTAAGGGCAATTACCCTATTGGAAGATGCTCTTATTTTTGAAAATGGCGGCCAAAGTCTGTTTTGACATTTGTGAACAAGAAAAATGTAAAATACAAGTGAACAAGCCATGGAGCGATACACTCCCCAAGAACACGGAATTTCGTCGCCCATTCCCCGGTCGTTCGGCACCGACTTCGCAAACACTGCGCCGTTTGGCCACCAATCTTGAAGAGTTAGGACCACATGAGACGCTGAATCTCCTTTTTTTTGCAGGCGATTTGATTATTTGCCACTCGTATTCGTTTGACTACAGGACTCGCTGGTTGAAAATTTACACTACAAATCCAAAAATAACAGACACTCTCTACGATTAAAAACAGTTCTCCGATGTGGGTTGTGGATAAACTGTTCATTTTGATGCCCGTTAGACCCAGTTTTGTCTGCTGTCAAATAAGTACACATTTGACCATATTTCATTATCCCTGTTTATGGATGGTAAAAATATTGAGAAGACAGAATGTTTCTGGCTTAAAAATTTACTGTTATTTCTACTGGTGTTCGAACCATTTAATACCAGCGGATTTGCTTTAAATTTTCTGTACCTTTAGTATACCTGATCGAAAATAAAATAGAGTTCTTTTGCTTGCAGAAACTGGCAAAGGCGGTGGTTGGTGTCGTTGATTCACATGACCAATCAATCACTTTTCAAGAATCGTCTTAATATGGAATAGGTTTTGCTATCCAAATGATTCTGTAACTGCGTGTTCTTTGTAGAAGTCAGGGCTCAGGTCTTATCATTCGACCCGGATCAAAATCAAAAAATTTATATTTAAATATATATGAATTAGAATAGAAATTTGACTATAATAAAAGCATTGATAACTCGATCAATTGAGTAATATTAAGTTTAGAATCAAAGGAAGGATTTGGCACCAGGATTACTGTTTCAAAAGCCCCGAATTTGAATGCAAGTAATACGTGTCTTTCAAGAATTGCATACCTGTTTGCTTCCGATTTACCAAAAATCTCTCTCCGCGCATTACAGAAAAATATTGTGCTATGGTCGCACATTTGGTATGTGGATAAAAGGCCTTCCTTGTCACTTTTAATGTCAGAAAATTTTAATTGGTGGGTAGCGTTCAAATGGAGACGTGGTTTCTCCTACTATCATGTTTTCCCTTTAACTATTTTCTTGATGACAATACAATGCAGAATCTGTTTGAGGATCATCTCCTTGGTACTCGTTATTATAAAAAATAAGTCTGATTTTTTAAGGGTTTTGGTCCTGTCAAGACAATGCCATTCTAGATACCTCTTAAAAATTTGCAAGTAAAATTAAACTGCCGTGTTGACCAGCCAGCCATTTTCCAACAGATAAAAATACTTGCACAAATTTGCGCATGCGTGGTCTTTTTAAACCCATGAACGTTAGTCGATCCGACTAAAACAGATAACGTTTACATGCATAGAATATTCCTTTATTAGTTGGTCGACTTCGGCTTTTATGTACTTTCAGTCGCCGCTGTCCGACATATATTTAGGCAATTGCCCACCAACCATTGTGTTACTCTTAATTTAGCTTGCAGGCTGTGCCATTTGTCGATTTGATCCTCAATATCAAACAACGAAATCGTGCTTTCTCAGGGCTATGTGGAAGTTAATTTTGAGTTATTGAAAGTCAAAAGTGAATTTATTAAAGCTGTAAAATCATCTGAACAATACAAATTTTAATACTCACAAGAAGGATATTTGTCTTATGTTGTTGAAAAGGAACGTTCTAAGATAATTCCCAGTAAAAAATTATTTTCAGATTAAAGTAGATAATTTGGCAGTAACTACTCAATACTATATCACCCATTACCCACATTCAAAAAAATTCGCTGTTAAAGTTTATAGTTAAATTCTTATTTAATTCCATGTTATTTTGTTTTAGTTTATTTTTATCTCCCCTGCGTGATGTGTGAGACTTTTTACACTTCCACTGTCCGCCCATATTGGTTAGAAGAAATGCTTTTGTTGATTTGTGCAAACTTGGTATGCGTACAGTTAATTGAAATGCATGTGGTCTATCATATAAGCCCCGTTACCATAAAGTGAAAAGAACAGATCACTTGTGCAAACCACTACCAGAAACCGTTTCCTGTTTTTGCTACTTTCATGTGTGCAGTAGCCGCTCTATCAGTAGGCAATAGGAATAATGTTTAAGATAAATGGGTTTGACTTGTATTATGTTTATACATAGAAATATACATCTTTATGAAGATACCCATTAAACCAAATTTTGCGATATTGTTTAGTAATTGCTGCTACTAGTCCAAAATGTCTTCCGAATTCGAAACCGAAATAATATCGATCGTAAAAAAATGTAGGTGCGAAGTCGTCAACTTCTCTTTTTATTGTGGATTTTTCTACATGATTTGCTTTCTTCTTTATATTTTTATGTGTAGTCTGACACGACATTGATTTGTTAGAACAGTAAAGCACTGCATCATTCTTATTTTGCTGTTTTCATAAAAAAACAATTGTTAAATTTTTCTTTGTTTTTTATAGTTTCCGATTTTGAATTGTTATTCGTAACGATTGGTCTGGTATTAGAAAAAGTAGAGACTTTTGGTTTGCTGGGTACGCATATGTATACACATATGCTCTGGTATGTTTCATACATTTATGTGAAGGTGCTGTGCATATATGAAGTATCAGGTGAAAATTAATGTTTTTTTTAAGCTTTATTTCAAAATTTTTTGCTGTTGTTTTTGTATACATTTAACACAATTTTTGTTTAAATTTGTACGAAATTTTTATGTAATTTTTTTTAACTTGTTTAATAAACTACTGTTTATGGTAAATACTTTCATCATTGACTTTGATTATGATGTTGTTGAAGTTGATGACTGCATGCTGTGTGTATAAGCATGTGCTTTGTAATATAATGAAGTTTCTGTGTGGTAGTGGCAAATGTGCACATGTGGGTTTTTGCTTTGGCGTTGGTGTTGTTGGTTTTTTGATATACTTTAACACACAAAATAAGTTTGAAATCATATTCGCACCATAATAAACAATTAACCGTCAAACCCAATCAACCAGCAATATAAAAGTACTGTACGTATTTGCCAACGCACATATTCATGTGTTAATATGTATTTGCATTACAAAGGAATTAAAATAAAACTAAAAGCATACTCAAAGGAACCACAAGAGGGTAGACGAAAAATTTTACAGCATTGGCCACGAATTTTGTAAAATGTGTTAAATATAGGGTGGCTGATGAAAGCTGCTACCAAAGAAAAAAAAACTTTTTGTTAAGATGCCGCACATGTGGCACCGAGGGGGGGGGGGGGGGGGGGGGTAGGCCATTTAAATTCAGTTATTTTCGAAACTTCGTGAATAACTTTAATACATTTGCGGTAATTTTATTAGTATCCACCCTCAGTGAAACATGTGCGACATCTTATCAAAAATTTATTTTTTTCTTTGGTAGCATCTTTCATCAGCCACGCTACATATGTTTTCCAGGCTAACGATTTGCTTAAATAAAAACTATTGATTGGGTTCTAATATAAGCTTCATTCATTTTCAGTTGCTCTTGAGCTTGGTCACTTTAAATCATTTCTAAACCCTCGTATTAAACATTTATGTCAATTTAATTTTAAAATAATTGTGTTTACATACGTTTTATTTAAACAACAGAGTATTTTGTGTTTTTTCCTGCAGACAGAAAACAATTTAATTTTTTGGTAACATTATTTTTGCCGCATTTTAGGGATTTCATAAACATTTTATTTATAAGTTTTCACTAAACGAGTTCGCATAAAAAGAAAACATATATGCGTGCATTTGGAAAAGCCAAAATTTGCTGAATGTTTTACATTAGGGAAAGCATAAAACATTTTTTTTAAGGACCGGTATAAGGGGTTTCCAGGTATGGATTTGTAGTAAACATGTAGTTTTTCAAATGCTAATTAGGAAACTACCTTTTACACAAAGCTTCTAATACACATAAAAAATTATCCGCATATTTTATTCAATTAACGCATTTAAAAAAAAAATCAAGATTTTGATTAAAAAGTTAATTGTCCCAATTACCGACTTAATTGTTTTTGAAAATTAAATGATAACAATGATGCGTATTTATAAATTATTAATTTTGCCTAGAAACTATGAAATTTGCGTTTTTTGTCAATTGTTTATGTTAGTATGCACCACGTTTTATGTTAAGTATACAAAAATATAGCGATTATAAACACCAATATAAATAAGAGTTTAAACTTTGTAAATCACACGGCTTAACGGTCTAGCGGTAGAGCTCTCGGTTTAACTATCAGATGGTGCCAGGTTAAATGCTAGACTTGGTCAATAAATTGGTTGAATTTTTTTTTCGTTTTACTCTTTCTTCCTTTTTTTTTTCTTTCTACTTTTTGTTGTTTCCAGACTTATGCTCGTTTACCTAAATTTTATTAATAATAAAAAAACAAACTTGATAATTCATTCAAGTAATTGAATTGTTTAAAGTATGCTTTAATTTTGATCATTTCAGTTTTCAAAATTTTTAATTTGACTGGAAAAAAATATTTTATTTTAGTTTTTACATTATTTTTACTTTAAGAATATTGTTTATGCAATAAATATGAAGTTCAGTCTACTTTCAACACGGTGGCATGGCGCAGTGCTTAGAGCGCTCGCACACCATACAAGAAGCCTAGGTTCGAGTCCCAGCGAACCAAAAAAATTTTATTTTTATTAATTTTTCTTTAAGCTTAAAGCAACTGATGTGCTGGAAGAAAGCTCTAATGTTTATCATTGCAGTAGTCAAAGTCTTTAAAATGTTTAAGAGATAAAAAATCAAGATTTTCCAGTTTTTTCAATTTATTTATTTGATATAATCATTTTAGTAATAGGTGCAAATTTTAACATTTTATTGATTAATTCAATCATTTTGGTAATTGAACCCGTTTTTCTTGTTTTTTCTGTGTACAAAATCGAACTATTTTTTTAAATTTTGTTTAAAACGAGAACAGACCATAATTGCAAAAAGCACACTTATATATGAGAAGTTGTTAACAGCAATAAAATATTTTTTACATTATTATTTTAAGACATTAAACATTGAGGCCCTTGTAAAGTATCCATATATATCCTTGGCTGTTTAAGATGTGTATGTATATAACAAATCTAAAAATTCTATAAAAAAACTAAAGGTGGTTGGCGGTTTCTGTCAACAACATATCCTGCTTATCATCATTCATTGGCTTCCTTTAAATATTTGACTAGTAGAGGGAAGTAAAAAAATTAACAAAAAATAAAAATTACAATACAAGAGTTATTTTATAAATTCCCTGTGCTCATATGTATTGGAAACTATTTTTTATAAATTTTATAAGAAAATATATAGATTTAGGTAGAAGTGAATAAGAAAATTACGAGGTCAATGCTTTACATGGCGTTTGTCTCTTTTTTAATTTCTGTATTTTTTTATTTTTGCTATTGTCACGTCTGTCTTACTTAACAAGATATATTAATTGCTAATTAATTGGTTGGCATTATTCAATTAATGTTATAATTAAATTAATTTTAAGCGCAGCTGTCTTAACTAAAAAATTAAAAAAGCATTTGCTTATTATAAAACGCATAAAAATAATTGATTAAGTTAAAAAGGCACCAGCTCTTTAGTCGATTATTTGCAATTTTTTTTATATTAAAAAAGAAAAAAATTAGAGAGTAACAATAAGTAAAGTAACTTGCAGTAATGAGTCGCAAAAACTAAAGGCTTATCTTAAAGTTTAGAATGTACATAATTTTCTAAGAAGTTATGGCGATTCACTATAAGCTTAGCTGAAGATTCTTTCCTGTCTTTGAAATCATCTTTACCCAGAGAATCTTTTATTTTAGCAGTCGGCTTCGGGTTGGAATTTTTTTATATTACATATTTACACAAATATTTTATTGTTTCATTTTTTTTCGCTTAAGATCCCCTCAATTTATGTGATGACAGTTTGCAATTAGGGGTATTCTAATATTTTTAGTGGATCACCATTCTAAATAATTAGTGTAAGGAGATAAATCTAGAACTATTTTTTAAGTGATGCTCTTCTGTCCAATAAATTTTTTAAATTATTTGTGCGTATTTTTTACTTAGTCATGAGTTACGTTAATCTACGTTTTCCGGGGATATACTTCTTGTTATCTGCTCAGTAGTTGGGAAGAATGTTCAATCACATTTCAGGCACGGAATTGTAAAAACGGCGAATTCTAAGGCTAATGAGTTGTACTGGGGCTAGTTATACAAAGACTTTAAAAATATTCACTAGCAGAAATTACTTGGATACCTAAAATTTATAAAAACTGTTGTACTGATTTTTATGTTATAAAAAATCTAGGCGGGAAATAAACTGAAAAATTCCAAACTTTCAGGAAGATTTCTTTAAAACGTATATTACTTTTTTTAATGCAAGACTAAAAAAAGCCACTCATCAAATATTGTCCGAGTTTTCGTACTTGATCAATATATGTCATTCACCACAAGAAGATTCTCTGGGATCTTTCGTATCGAAGAAAATAAAACCTCTCATTTTGAATACGCTCCTACATGATTTATTGGGTTCTGAAATTAAAATGTTTTTGACTATCTGGTTTATAAGAAAGCATTATGTATGTTTAGAGGTTAAGAAGTTATATAAAGTACATTAAAAGTATCAAAATACAATTATTTTCATATTTACTTCTTAGGTTTACTTTATAGTTTGAGGTAATGAATATTTTGTTTTTGTCACCATTTTTATTCCTTAAGTTCCAGATTTCTACAAAATCATTTTTTTGGTGGATGTGTGCATCTGGAAAAATACTCATTTGAATATTAGGTTCATAGCCACATGTGTTTGGGCTATAGGATGACGAATCAGTCAATCCATACATATTTAGATAAAAGTTTTTCTGTCATTAAGTCAAAGACAGGTACTTTCAGCAAGACAGTGACATATACTGCCCAACAAAAAAATCATTTATTAAAGAAACTTACTACTAAATCATCTCTTTTGTGACAATTTCTCTAAGAAACTGTAAGGCAGTCATATAAGCTTTAAATAAGTAACAATTATCTATAAAATCACAGAAAATAAAAAAAGGATAATCGTATGGAACTTCATATAATTTTTTTTCATTTCCATAAATTTTATATAATAGTTTTAAGTCCTCTAATCATAAAATATTTTCTAAATTATAAAAGATTTTTAAGCCAAATTTTTGTACTAAATTAGTTTTTCGAAACTATTTTGTCTTTAATAAAAATTTTTCTAAACAAAAGAATGTTTTAAGAAAATCTGAGAAGCACCCTTTTATTCCCATTTTTAGCTATTTGTATTATTAATACATTTTGGTAATTCCTAATTATTTTCTAGCAGTATTTCAAAATTTTTAAAATTCCTTTTTTAATATTTTTCAATTGCAATCAAACTCTAAATAAAGTTTTGTATACTAAACCAAGGGTTTATTTGCAACTAAATTTCCTACAATTTAAAAGAAAAATTAAGCATTTTCCTTCTTTGGCCATAAGTGTTGTAGTGTTGCAACCAAAACATAATCTAGTTGCTAACATATGCGCTAGCACTTGCACAACAAAATCATTCCGCACTCATGCACATTTTCTGCTGCTACAAGATATCGTCTAAAACACAATACAAGACGAAACACATGGTATACATCAAGTAATTTTCATTACCAACAGCACAAATTGTTAATATCTCAACAAAAACAATAGAAATTAAAAAAAAAAATCATTTTCTGTAATGAATGCGTTGAGCACAACAGACAAAAAGGCTGTCTGTCTTTGTTAATACTGCGCTAAAGGAAAAATGTATTTATACGCTGTAAAACGCACACTGCTCTTTGTAAATAATAGTTTGAATGTTGTGACTACTAATGATGGATGTTTTAAATTGCCATCCAAATAGTATTTTCTATGTAAGAATATGTTCATGTATGTCCAATTTGTTGTTGTCCATACCCATATAGGTGGGTTGCAAAGGATAGTGCCAGTGAATACAAAACGTAGCAAAGAAAAAACCCACAACCACTATGGCATGACACTTTTATCAAAGTATACATTTTGCACTACAATAAAACAAGGAAGTGCAATGAGTACAAAGTTAATTTAATGTTGAAAAATAAAATTATGCGTTGTCAGGAAGTATAAAGAATGAAAATGCAAAATTTGCTGTTAAAGCTTGAAACATTGCAGGTGATTTCATGCATTTAACTATTTAACTTTGAAGAGATATTTACAAAAATCCTTTACAAATCTTTTCGACGAGCATATTTTTATCGATTTTGTACCAATTTCGTTTTAATAAATTCCGACGTCGCTGAGTTAGTTTTTAAGAATGATACACTTAGTACGATACTGGGAACCTATTGGTGTCGTCTTTGCATGTGAATGTATTGTTGTGTTTATTGTTATACCCTTCACACTAGGGTTAAGGACTTATATAAATTTGTCATTCCCTTTTTAATTTTTTAAATATCCATCTGCAACCCCATAAAGTAGATATTTTCTTGGTCTTTATAGATAGGGAGGTCGATTTAGCAATGTCCGTCTGTCCGTATTATGGTTGAAATCAAATTTTTTAAGCCCCCCGATGTTGCATAGATCCGAAAATAATAAAAAATTTTTAAAATACCTGCGAAAAAACTTTTTGAGATGCTGCAAAATCGCCCAATAACTTACCGAGATATAAGCCAAGAACCAAGGGCTACCTCTGTTTATTTATCTAAAGTGTGTACATAAATACCTTTACAACTGCCCTGGAGTTGCCCCTACACGGGTGCAATGAAAGACCATTAGTTTTTTCTCACAAAAAATTTTTTGGAGCATACTTACACCCTTTTTCGGCTTTTAACAGGGTTTCCACACAAAGTTTAATTTTTTTTTAATCGCTCCTACAGTTTCCAGGGTAATCCTACAAATGTCAGATATAAGACCGACTCCAATTAATTTTTTCTCTTTAACATTTTTGTTGCACATACTTATCTCTAGCTCAGAACAGGGCTACCATACAAAATTTAAAAAAAATTAAGCAAAAAACCGCTACAAATTTCCCGGAGATGTCCTTACAAGATTAAAAGCCCCCATTAATTTTCACTCCCAAATATATAAATGATGTAAAACGCCCATAACTTCCTCGGGTCGGTCTTAAAGAAAAAAGGGTATGGCCGATCACCAACATCTTCCCCCAATATCTTCCCCTTATAAACATATTCCTTGATTATACCTTTTCCCCATCTCTATCGGCTACGTGTGCTCTCATACAAAGTTTGGAATATTTTAATTAGTTCCCCCTATATTTTCAAGGGTGCCCGTGGATATGTCAAATGGAGGTCAGACCCCTACTCGTTTTCCCTTGCAAGCATTTTTCTGGAATATACTTACCCCCATAAACCACTTCCTAAGGGGGTCGCCATTTAAAATTTTAGAACAACGTGTAGGTTAAAACCCGTAAACGTTGTGAAGGGTATATACGACTTGGCACAGCCAAATATAGCGCTCTTACTTGTTTTAAACTGTTTCGTGATTGCATAAAGTTCATTTGGGTGGAGGGGTGTGTGCCATGTAAACTGGAAATATGCTACGCACATTAACCAGCATTCAAGAAAGTTATTGTCTTGCTGCCTGCAGGGTTATCAGGGGTTTTCAGGCTTAATCGCCAAAAAATTTATAAAAAATTGCAAAAAAAACTTTTAGTTAAAATTTAACAAAAACTTCAAAAGCCGACAAAATTAAACTTTATTGTGATTTTGACAAAAAAAAACTATAAAACTATTTTGTTTTATTTTAACAAAATATTTTTTTATTATTTAATTCAGGCAGTGCTTAAAGTTGTTGTCCTGATTTGTACAGGGCTGCCAGGATTTCTTTTGGCTCCATCGCCAAACCACTTACTTAAAATCAAAAACTCGCTAAAAATCGAAAAAAATAATTTTTTTGAGCTTTTGACGAAAAAATAAAAATAAGTATACCCACAAAAACTCCAATAAATGTATCTAAATTGGAATCAATTACTAAATAAAAAAATTGCTAATTAAAATATTATATTATTTTTCCATTTTTATAATATAAATTTAATTATAATTCATATAAAAACAAATTGTTTTATTATTATTATTGACATTTAGCTCATTTAAGAAATAACTGCAAATTTTAAACAGTTAAGACTTTTTAACAAGTCCTTTCTTGATGATTGTAGAATATAGAACTCACCAAACCATGATTACATAATTTTTTGAATATGCTTGCCATGTATAAAAATAAAAATGTTATAATTAAACATCATTATTAATGTCATGCTTCCAAGCCTACATTTTGATAGCTAAAAGCACCGAAAAAATCTCCACGTTAGGCGTAAAATCGCCATATCTGACAACCCTGACTGTGTGTGCACATAAGTACATTCAAAATATATACACAAATCCATCCATATAAATGCACATTAGGTAACAAAATCATTTCAGCATTTTCATTCGTAAGGAGTAATATATTGTGTTTTTGAGGGTTTCCTTGTAAACTGCATTAAAATTTTCCAATTTTAACCGCACATTTGACTTGTGATTTGCCATTTACATTCTATTGCAAGCCAAACATCTAGTTTATATCAAGTAATTGGTCTTACATTGACGTTATGAAGCCTCAAGAGATTCTAGAGAAGAAAAGAATTTTTTTTGGTTTTTGGGGTTTCTAAAGGGAAATGCATACAAGGCGCTTGTAAAAAAGTCACAAATCCAGCAGACCAGAATATGAAACATAGCGTAGCTTCCCAAATGTTTGGCAAAAATTAAATGTAGTCAATCAGAAATAAAGGAAATAATTGGTTTCTCAGGCAATAACATGGAAAGTTAAATACACCTAATTGCATTAATTAAAGTTGAGGTAGTATTTTTGTTACGATGATGTTGTTATTTAGGGTTAAAGTAGTTGTGTTTACCATTTTTTGACTAAATGAAAATCTGTATATTTTCAAAATAATTGTTCGATTGGTTAAAATATTGCTAAAGAAGGCAAGCTTAAGCAAACCAATATGCCAGACTTATTACAGTTTAAACAATTAAACTTGGAACCTAAGAATAAATTTGATCCTCAAGGGTGGTATATTTAAAAAAAATAATAGGTAGACACGGAAAGGATGAAATTTTCTCTCCTTAAGGACACTATAACACAAACTGTCTGGTGGACGATTTATGTTTTCAAACTTAAATATAGACGTATTAATTGACACAAACTGTTACTTAGGCCATTAAACGATAGAATGGAAACTGGGATTTTATTTTGAAAGAGAATGTCATCCACATGTCTTTCATTGAGTTGTATACACGGTTTAAAACGGAGCCTTGTATTCTGCCCACGCCCTGCATACAGTATACTTCATTTAAATAAAATGACTTCTCGACATACAATTTCCTTCAAAGGCACAAAAATTGAGGATTGTCTTTACAACCCCTCTCTTTGTCAAAGCCCCATTAAAAAATCCTTGGGAGGTAGATCGGGCAACCTCAGTGCTCGTGAGATGTCCACAAAGTGACTGATCAGTTTTTGGGGGAAATTTCTCCGAAGCAAAATCATCGAAGCTCTGACTGTCAGTGCAGTCGCCACGTCCTATTAAAACAACGTGTGTAAAGAGAACTATCGATGAGCTCGCAGATTTGGCAAAAAGAATTCCGTAATAATGCATTGTTAATTTTTACCGTTGACACTTGTCGCCTGGCCTTGATAATTTTCGAAAAAATAGGATCCTAATATCTCATGCGTGAAAAAGACACACCAAGCAGTTACCCTGGGGCAATCCAATGGTTTTCTTTGTTTCAGTGCGGGTTTTTGGAGACCAATAATGGCAGTTTTGCTTGTTAACGTGGCAGTCTAAATGAAAGTGAGCCTTAACGCTCCCAAAAAAAATTGGATTTACAGTGCGAAAACGCTCCAACATAGTTTTACAAAAATGTATGCGTAAATCAAAGTCACTTTCTTTCAGTTCTTGAACGATTTTAATTTTAAAAGGATGGAAGTTCAGATCTTTTTTTTAAATTTCATAAATAATTGCTCTTGGAAGTTACAGTGAGGCTGCTCTTTTCCATATTGAAAGTCGGGGATATTCACGTAAACTGCTTTCAACAAGTTCAATGAGTCCCCCAAAGATCGACCGAGACCTTGCCGTGGGCATTCAGAGCAGAAGCAGTTGCGCGGAATCCCTGCAGTACCGAACGAATTAAATTTGCACTTGATTCACAACGTATTTGTCGAATACCACAATTTGAACAAAATTGTCGATGGGCAATTATGTAAGAACCATTACTCCTAAAAAATATCTCTACAGCAAACGCGCGATGCTCACTCCACCGCTGTGACTGACAAATCCACACAATCGATAATTGCAACAACGCTATCCACCCTCCGCACCGTTTGCTACTTTTTAAAATAGTTGTGTTTAATTTCAACTATTGGATTGTCTATAAATTCTTTCTTTTAAAAAAGGTTGCCTGCAACAACATTTAATCTGAAATACTTGACATTCATATGTTTTCACATAATAATTTTTAATACCAGAAAGTTAAAATGCATAATATTTATCTCTGAATATACATATGTGCATTTGTAAATGTTTATGTTTATGTATGTGTTTCCTCCATGTAGAAGCTTTTATGCTAGTTGATATTCCAATAAATTTATTGCGTGTTTGACATTCAATTAGTAATATTTATAACATTTTATTCTCGACATTTTTGAGTACCCTACACCAGCATAATTAGTAATAATAGCATCGGCTCAAATTGTAACTGTTTAATATAAAGTATTTCTCATTCAACTTTAAATATATAGTGTAATAAAAGTGTTTCTCTACTTGTTTTATTATAATTATAGAGCACTTAACGTTTAAATATCTCGTAACTTCTTTGTAATACAAAGTTAGTTGTTTTAGGGTATTAAAGATCCGTTACAGTCAAACACCTAAATTAAACTATTTTCCGTTTACATTAATATATATCATCTAGCTTGTTATCTAAATATATATCAAGAAATATTTTCATATTGATGACCACAATTATGTGTGTCAATAGTTCATCATCAATATTATGTTAAATCATATTTAACAAATGGTGTAGCTTTTTAGGGGTCGTTAAGTTAAATTATAAGGGTTGGGCAAGATAAAGACTAGTAATAAATTTTTATAATATTTATTTTGTTATTTATGTTTTTTGTTTAATAATGATATTAGTTTTGTGAAACATAAATTTTAGGAGGCTTGTATATATGATAAAAATTATTGCATATGTTAAGGAGAGATGTTGTATTACGTATGGGGTTTGAAGTTTGAAGTGAGGCAAAAGCAAAAATTAATATAAAATAAATCTTAATGTCTATTTTATACTTTAAGCTAGGAGCGTAGCTTTTTTCTTTTTTTAAATTTTAAGAATATTTGAATATTATAAATGAAAGTTATAAAAGATTATTTAATCTAATCACTTTTGATAGAGAATTTTTTATAAATTTTTTTTAACTTTTTTCCGTTAGTAGTAATTTTTGTTTGAAATTTTAAAAGTTTCTTTTTTTTATAAATAACCATTTATTGATTATAAAAAGTATTTGATATTACATGTTTGCAATTATTAAAAATAATTTAATTTGACTACTAAATATACCATATTTATATGTATATTCATTAATCTTAAACTGCGAATCCTTAAGGTTTATCTGCAAAATATATTATTAATAAGTTTATAACAGTCATCAGTTAATTCTTTGGATATATTTGTTGCCATTTAAAACTCATTTCAAATAAAATTAAAATCGCAGCAAGAAATGCACACAACAGTAATATGAATTGAAAAAAAAACTGTTGCATACCTTCAAGGGGCTTTATTGCTAACACGAAGGAGTATTTTTACATTTTTTCATTTATGCAAGAAGAAAACCCATTAAAATAATCTATGAAAAGACATGAAATAAAAGACTAAAACTCATAAACATTAATATCAAGGCAAATGCATGGAGTGAGGCAGTTAGTCGTCTCTCTTTTAGTGTTTTTTTACACGCGCTGCATAATAAAAATATTTATTTTTTCTGCTACTTTTATTATTTCTTCACAAGTTTTATTTTTCTATATTTGTTTTTTTTTTAACGCTGCACCTTTAAGTTTATATTATTTCTTGTTTTTATTTCCCTTTTTTCCCACTTAATATTAAAATGGAAAATAGAAATATAAACACCTACTTTGATTGACATTTATTTTCTAGATACAAAACGGAAAATACGAAAAAATGTAAAAATAAACTCATAAAGCTGAAGTAAAGCAGTTTTTTTATGTGCATAAAGGTTTAGTGGCAACAAAACCAACCACTTGACATAATGTTACACCTTCATTCTAAGGAGTTGTTTTGTTGCTTTAGTTATATTTAGTTTTTAATAAAAATCGCATATAAAGTTGTATACGCACTCTAGCAGGGTTTTGAAAAACAAATGCAATATGTAATGGTTGAAAATGGTAGAAAACACTAAACCGAGTTTATAGGCGGCAAAGGGAAATTCTTTTCGAAGGCTTTCTTCATAATTTTATTTCAACTGGTTCTTACATTTTACGCATACCGTGACGCAATGACTTAAATTGCAATATAATATAAAATCCCAAAACAAATATAAACACATAAATTCTATCATCATGTATTTAATATTAGCAAAAGAGTTAAATGCTTTTTCACACTTTCATGTTGAATAATGCAAGTGTTGCAATTTATGACTTGCTTACTAAAAAAACCAAAACAAACCTTAAAAGGATAAAACACCCCGTAAACAGTAAAACTTTGTACATAACTTTATGTTATTGCCACTATATAAATGTTGTTGACAGAAAAAAACCCTGTAATGGCCAGTTTGATTTCAAACAAAAGACAATCGGTGTTTTTGTTTTTCTTGTAAGGAATAATAAAAAAGGACATTTGCATAAAATATGTTTTCGTTAAAGAAACACTTAACGTTTAGTGGTAAATTGTGTCGGCAGACATCATCAAAGCAAAATTTTCTGGGAGGAATTTTTAATGAGAAACTTGTTAACAATGGACACTATTTCCGTTATTAAAACTTGAAACATAAAGAACCTTCAAAGGGAATGATAATAAACTGACATGTTTTGTTTTGTCTAACACTTAGACATACACAAGGTAAATAATTAAGCAGAGGCTTACATTGTTTTTTTAATATAACACCCTAAAGCTAATATCTATATTTAGGGTGAATCAAACTTCAAAATTTTGCAATGAAACGGATCGTAGAATAGAGGAAATTTACTTTATATGCACACAAATCACTTTAGCTCTCTTAAAGGCTTATTTGGAAAATTTTCAATAAAAATTTTTCAGATAAACCCTCAATAAGCAAAAGATGGTTTTTAGGAATAAAGGGGTTAAAAAAGAAATATCTTCTTTAATAAAAGTAGAATTAAAACGCAATAAGGATATAAGGAAAATTTATTGCGATAAGGTCCTCTATTTAAACACTTGACGACCTCTAAGATTCTTAGTGTCATAAAGAATAACGATAGCCCGGTGGTTACTATGTAGTGAACGTAAAGTTGC
The DNA here is from genome assembly GCA_963583895.1 of Melanophora roralis. Classification (NCBI taxonomy): domain Eukaryota; kingdom Metazoa; phylum Arthropoda; class Insecta; order Diptera; family Rhinophoridae; genus Melanophora; species Melanophora roralis. The sequence goes on from OY757188.1 coordinate 23,914,279, forward strand.
TCCACACTTTCTGGGCCAATGCAAGCAGTCTCATTTTAAAACTTTCAATATTTGATTTAGACTTTGAAAAATATTGTTTTAAATTGCAAAAGCAATGTAATGACATAAAATAAGCTTATTAGTCTTTTTATGCCCCGGCTTCTCACAAAACCTAAAACCATTGCTGAACAGCTGTTCTGGTCGCTATCAACAATGACTTTTTATTATACCCAAAAGGAGAAATCAGCCGTCACCTTGTGAAGATAGTAAAATCCTCGTTGCGCCCGGGTCATATGATCCCCACATAAAAATGAAGATTCTATAAAAGGTACACTTACGTGTACTTCTTTTCCACAGACAGATATACACCTTTGCTTTGAGTTTATTCACTATCTTCTACTTCTCTTTATGTATGCTTTCCCTAGCCCAGTTAATATACATTTTTCTCATGACACAGTTTACTAATAGAATTTTTACACACTTTTTTTCAACCCACACCCAGAGGATGGCTCTTATTCATGCAATACATTATGTTGGTATCAGGAAAATAGGTTAAGGGAAGGATGACAGGAGGAGTAGTGTTTCTGGAGGTTTGATTTAAAATTTTCAATAATGCGAAGTGCGATTAACTGGCTAGTCGACCACAAATGGGTGTGCCTTTCTTGAAAGACGAGTATTACGCAAAAAATCACGGGTTTTAGGAACAAGTTCCCTGACTTCTTCAGGGCACACTCCATTGTAGAATAGATTGAATAGTGAAACGAAACCCACATTGCAACAATGTCGAGCTGGTTGCACACCCTCACGTCCCCCATGAGTACCGTCTCCCATTCCTGTGCGCGGTTAAGTTGGTCCAAAATAAGTTTTGGAGCACCTGCTCATACATGGGAGTTATATTCCATTTGCGGCCGGATATAAGTGGTATAATTGCTGTTGGCACGACCTTTACCGAAAATTAGCTTCAACTCACGGTAAAGTGTTTCACTCATACTCTGCCTCATAGGTCCAATCTTCAAATAGCTAGGCCTGTAGTCAAATGGGTATGAATAACATATCCTGCTGTCGGCTGCAAAGGAAAAGAATATTGATTTAAGACCTGTGCTGGAATACCTTTCGGCCCAGGAGATCTAGTTATGTTGAGATTCAAAAAAATAATTTTATTTGCATAGGTTTGGGCAATGGTGGATTGCTTTCCGCCAACTGTGAGTTCCCTGCAAATATCTCAGCCAAGAGAGAGAAATACTATATTTTTAGACGAAATCTTTAAACTTGTCACTTCAATATTTTGTTGTTTAAGGCAATGAGTATGTTGTTTTCTCTACTATTTGTAATACCTTTTCCTCTCAACATGTTCTGCAATAATGTGGAGTACCCTGATCTCATTTACTCGTCTACGCCCTAAATGGACAATATCCAGTAATTATCCCAATCGTGGTATTCAGAATCAACCTTCCCAGGTTCATGTCTGCTTAGCTCAGTTTTGGTCACATAGCTCTATTACAATCATCCCACTTCCTCTAATGAAACTAAGAATTCTAGTAAGTGTAATCTTCTTATAATAGTGAATACTTGGTAGTTTTCTATATGCAAGCTCAAGGGTTAGGCCACAACAATCGTGTTTGCTGGCAGTTGTTGCCCTTCCTCAATCCTTGCTGACCAAAGCTTGACTTTTCACAAAAATAGCGACCCACTTTCTCTTTGAACTTGCTTCTTTAAAAGCCTTTTGCCTTTAATATGATTATATAATTTAATATGATTACTTTCTTCTAAAGTACAATTGAAAAATCTAATAGATATAAAACGGTCTGATAGCCCCTCCGTTGCCATTGTCGCAGGCTCCGGTGCCTACACTTATCTAAAATTTGTGAACAAAAAGTACACACTTCTTATGCCGAAGTGAAACCTTAGCCTACACTGAGATACTTGAGAACAGTTTTCAATAATATTTAACTGTGATTTTTAACATGTTGCCAATTTGTTTTTAAATATTTTTGTAGTTTTTAATATTCTTGCATTTTTATGATTTTTTTAATTTTTATTAACATTCTGTAGTGTGTAGTGTTTTGGGGTCGTCTTAATTTTTGTGTACCCTATAGCCCAATATAATTTTATACAGCTGTAGGGGATCAGCTTGATGGTTAGGCGTTCTCTCGAACTGCCAAATTAGGGATTAGACATAAAACAAGGCAACGATGTGCCACTTTATTGTTTCAAATATAAAATCCTTCTTTATTTGTGGGCTACTACCCTTTTTATACTAATTTCTACATTATTGCTTACTTATTCTAACTTACAGTGTTAGTTTCTTAAATATATTCTGCTTTGTCAGTGCCATGCAATCATCAATGCATATTACTCTAGCCAATCAGAATGTGAGAGTGAGGAATGCACTCATTAACATTTGACACTCTTAAGTTTGGTCATTCACATTCTGATTGACCTACATACTTTACTATAGTAGACTCATATTTAAACATATTGAGTCACTGGATAAGTGTCGTTATTTGATCTTTTATTAGTGGCATTTACCCTACCATTATTGGGGTGGTATGTATAAGTTTTAGAGTGGTTATTTGGTATGCAGTGGACACTAGTAAGGTACACTACACCCTCACCGTTAAGAGAAAAATTAGGGGAGTAATTTTTCTTGATGCATCCATAGCACTGTAAAAATTATGATTGTCTTAAAGATTTTTACAATTCATTTACATCTATTATTATTATTATACTTCTATATCTTTGCCTTTACATATTTTGTTTTATTTATTGGTTCTTAATCCTAGGTATGGTTTTAATTGGTTATTGTGAATTTCTTTTTCTATCCCGTTATAATCTATAGTGGTATTTACACCATTACTCTTAATTATTCTATATGGGCCTTTGTACGGGCTTTGGTATTTCTTTCTATTTTCTATTTTTATTAAGACTAAATCTCCTATATTTAAATTTAATCTATTATTATATCTATTGTCCAGTATTCTCTTTTCTTTCGTTTTATTTGTTAGTTCTTTTGCCCTTTCCAAAGAAAACTTTAATTTCTGTTTTAACTCTTTTGTATAGTCATCGTAATTATAGATTTTTATTTCCTTATTGTCACAGATTTCTGATGGTAAGCATGGTAATTTACCATAAACTAGTTCGAATGGCGTGTAGCCAGTATCTATGTGTGGTGCCGTGTTATAGGCGAAAGTAAAATAATTTATCCACTTATCCCATTCGTAATCATTTGCCGTTGTTAGCAAGAATTCATTGAGAACTCTATGATTTCTCTCCACCGAACCTATTGTCTCATGGTGGTAAGGGGTTGAAAATGTCTGCTTGATATCAAGTAACGAGCATATGTTACGCATCAGTTCGTTTTTAAATTCAGTTCCGTTGTCTGACTTGAGAACTTTAAATTTACCATGTTTTAAAATTAATTGTTCTACTAGTGTTTTAGCAATTGTAGGTGCATCTTTTGTTGACATTGGGTGAGCAATAACGAATTTTGTTAGTTCACATTGCATTGTCAATATATATCGGTATCCGTTTGAAATACGAAGCGGACCTACAGTATCCACTGACATTGTCTCAAAACTGTTGTTTGGGGTGTTTGTTAGCGTAAGTGGTTCTTTAATGTTCTTCGTTTGTTTGTTTGTGTTACACTTGTCACAATATTTTACAAATTGTTTAACCATCTTATTCATATTTTTCCAAATGTATCGCTGTTTCAATTTAATTATTGTTTTTCTAATTCCTAAGTGGCCTGCGTGTGTGGCATTGTGGAATTCTTCGATGAGTTTATATTTCAATATGTCATCTGTTATTCTTTTTGGGTCATTATATATTAGAATTTTAAGTTGAGGACTTTTATTGTTTATTTTTATCTTTGTATATGCTTCTTTCAATTTTTCCATTGTATATACTTTAAATATTCTATCACTTTTTGCTAGCGCTAATTCTCTTATCTTTTCTTCATTCATTTTAGATACCAGTTTCCTCAGAATCGAATCTAGATTCGCTGAGTTATCGCTGAATCTTGCATGCATATTATCGTTTTGTACGTTCCTGGTATGTAACTTCTTCATAGTCGAATCTTGTTTCGATGAATTATCGTTACATCCTTTGTTCATATAATTATTATTTTGAGTACGTGATTTCTTCATGATCGAATCTTGTTTCGATGAATTGTCCTCACGTCCCACGTGCACAATATTATCTTTAATTCTTATTTCGACGTCTTCTATATTCTCAAACTTATTAAATTGCAATTTCTTTATGTTCTTGATATCATTTATGGATGTGCATTCCCATATTAGAAGTTGATCAGACTCCTGAGAGATGCTTTTATCCGATACTTTTGTATTTACATTATCATTCCTCTTTGTATTACCTGCCTCATTATCTTTATTTATTTTATGGTTTGTCTCATTATTTATATTATTTCTGTTAAGTTTTTCTTGCATGGCCCTTGTAGTTATTAGTATCTTATTTTCCGTTTCATCATTTTCTAATGGTATCATTTGTTTAAGTATTTCCGAGTTTATTTCAATTCTTGATAATGCGTCCGCATTAGTGTTAATTTTCCCTTTCTTATACATTATTGTAAAATCATAGTCGCTTAAATCTAGCCTGATTCTTGTCATTTTTGATGACGGATTCCTGTGTGAAAATAGGGAGATTAGTGGTCTGTGGTCTGTTACTACTATGAATTTTCGACCGTATAAATATGGTCTGAAAAAATTTATTCCCCAATGGATTGCGAGCAATTCCTTTTCAATTATCGGTTTGTTCAAGTCGTGTTTCTGTAGAGATTTACTTGCATAGGAAATTGGTAGATCCTGGCCAATTTCGCCTTGAGATAAGACAGCTCCCAGTGCGTAGTTTGAGGCGTCGGTTGTCAAAATGAATGGTTTTTCGAAATTTGGGTATTGTAGAATTGGGGGTTTCATTAGTTTTTCTTTTAAGGTGTCAAAAGCATTTTGACATTCATTTGTCCATAGGAATTTCGCTGATTTTCTTAGTAACATATTCAAGTGTTTCGCAATGTCTGCAAAATTTGGTATAAATTTCCTATAATAATTGCAAAATGCAACAAATCGTCGTACTTCGTCCGTGTTTCTTGGTATTGGGTAGTTCTTTATCACCTTATATTTTGATGGGTCTGTTTTCACACCGTCTTTTGTTATTAAATGTCCCAAGTAAACAACTTCAGATCTTAGGAAACAACATTTCCTTGGATTCAGTTTTAAATGGTATTTTTGCAGTCTGTCGAGAACCTTTATCAGGTTTTGATTGTGATGATTTAAGCTGCAACCGTATACGATTATATCATCCACGTAGAGAAATGCTTCGGATTCTAGTCCGGATAATGCTATTGTAAGCATTCTTTGAAAGCTGTTAGATGAAATTTTTAGTCCGAATGGAAGTCTTTTAAACTGAAAATGCCCTTGTGGTGTTGAAAATGCAGTTAGTGGTCTGGAGTTTTTATTCAACTCAATTTGATAAAAAGAATTAGTCATATCGAGTGTAGAAAACCATTTTGCTCTACCTAATTTGTCCAAAATATCCTCCAGTCTAGTTAGAGGAAATTTGTCATTAACAATTCTATCATTAAGTTTTCTAAAGTCTACAACAAGTCTCCATTTCTTTTTATCTTCCATATTTTTCTTTGGTACTAAGAGGAGTGGAGCATTGTATGGACTAACGGATGGTTCTATTGTTTCGTCATCAAGCATTTTCTTTACCTGTTCATTTATTATGTCTGTATGTGAATGTGGTAATCTATAGTTCTTTATGTACACAGAAGTGTTGTCTGAGGTTATGATTTCTTGTTTGTAAAAGTTGTTGACACTCAACTTTTCGTTTTCTAAATGAAAAACGTTTTGATATGTTTTAAGTATTTCTGTTAATTTTGTTTTTGCGTACTCATCGTCATGGTCTAATTGCAATTCATTTAAAATTTTGTTAAAACGTTCGTCGCTGTTTATATTGTTGTAACTTAATATGTCGTAGTTTTTTAATGGGTCAGTGTGTAGTTTAATGCCCTGTAAAGTTGTTGTTTCGTTTGTTGTGTTTAAAATTTTGACGTGTGTCATACCGTTTTTAGGTGCTATTGAATTACTTAAAAAAATTCCGTCTTTCAGTTCGGTATTAAATATGACGCAATCTTCTGTAAGGTTCAATCTCAATGGTTGTATAATTTCTGTTCGTGGGGGTACGGTTATTTTTAGGGTATCGAATGATTTTGTTTGCATTGGCAGAGTTATTGTTTCATTGTTGATGAACAAAGAAATTGTAAATGTCTCGTAATCTATTTTGCATAGGTACTCTCTTAAGAAATCTCTTCCTATTATTCCGTCTGTTTCTATTGGAAAATTGTCGTCTACTAGATGAAAGTTGTGTTTACATGTTTGGTTTGCCATTGTTAGTTCAAGTTCACTTGTCCCTAATGAATGTATTTCCTCCTTAGTGATGCCTGTTAATTTGCATCTATTCTCCACATTTAATGGTTCATCATCAAAAATTTCCTTGGTGCGACATAATGATACATCGGCTCCTGTGTCGACAAGAAATGTTAAATTTTTGTTTTCGTATTTAGCAGTTATGAAATTTGTATTATTATTTGAAACTTTGTATATCTTTAATTTTGGCTGTCCGGAATATCCCTGTATTCCGAGCCTTCTTCGTTTCCCTCGTTTTGAACTGTACGTATATACCTTCTGTTGTGGCTGCTTCTGTTGTCATTGTCTCTGTTAGAATTATTGTTATTACCTCTACTGTCATTGTTGTTACCTCTGTTGTTTTGGTAGTTGTTATTTACTCCATTAGAATTGTTATTTCTAGAGAAGTTTGTATTTCTTCGTGAATTGTTATTATCATAGTTATTGTTTCTAGTGTTGTTATTGTTGTTGAAGCTGTGATTACTGTTGTAACCATTGCCTCTGTTGAAATTTGCATTGTTGCCATTATTCCTGTTATTAATATTGTTTTTGTGAAGGTTTCGGTTATCATGATGCCTGTTCTTGGTGTAGTTAGAAAATCTGTTGTTATTTCCGTTGTGGTTTTGTGGTTGATACTGTGGTTCTTCTTTTCTGATATGTAGGATATCGTGCTGCGTTGCCTTTTTCTCATTTTCAATTTCGACTGCAAGGTCGGATGCTTCCTGTAGTGTAGTTGGTCGGGCAGCGTATATGGTTGGTTTAAAGTACTCATTTAGACCTTTCTTGAATGTATCTAAGGCAAGCTTATTATTTAATCGGACTATAACGTTTTTCTCAGCCTCTGTTACTTGATCTCCTAACTCTTCTATGCCTAGTTTGTTTAGGTTGTCAATTATACTCATTATCTTCTCCCTATATGAATTAATAGACATCTTCCCTTGGGATAATGTAGTGAGTTTGGATTGTAATTCTGGGATTGTTTTATTGTTCTTGTATCTTTTCTCTAAGAGTCTCTTAAGCGTTTCGAAATTTTCAGGTTTCGAATAGCTTCCAATTGATGTTCTGACATTCGAGGATAATTTAGCATGATAAACATACTGAAGAAAATCTATTTTTGCTGCTTCCGATAGGGTCTTATTTAATAACTCCGCTGTTATTATAAAACTGTCCAATTCAATATAATTACCTGTAAACAAAGGTAATGCCTTTGCAACCGTTTCTAAATTAAACGATGTCATGTCTAAGTCTTTTGTCCTTAATGGTTTCTTTATACTACTACCTAAGTATTCTTCTACTAGTCTGTAAAGATTATTAAATTCTAGTTTTAACGCTAACTGTTCCTTATCGTCTCCTTTTACTTCTATTAGTTGAAATTCAAATTTTAAATTTCTGATATATTCCAATTTATTCAATACCGTTGATTCGGTGTAGGTTCTCCCTGGACTCTTCTTTAAGTTCTTCCAGAGTTCTTTCAAATTATTTAATTTCTCTTCCATATATTTTTCTTAGGCTTATCTATAAGCAAAATTTAGTTTCGTTTTTATTATTTAGTTTTTCCTTACAACTTATACATTAGTTATAATATTTGTATTTCTATTGGTATTTATAAGTTTATGTATTATATATAATATAGACAAGATTATGACAATTATTAATAATGTTGACATATTTTTCGAGAACATTGTGTTAAGTTATCTATTGTCTTCTACTTATAATCGTACATACTAGTCTAATAATGTAGGCAATTGCTAATATTGCTAGGATCACTATCATAATTACTTCAGAGATGTTTAAGTTTTCCGTGTCATTTTTATTCTGTATATTCCCTGTGTGGACTCTCATGTGTTCTATTAATTGATTGTGTTCGTTTTCAGAATCTTCATGTTTCCCTACTTCATATCCCGCAAATAATAAAGGGATAGCTTTTAATATATTTTTCCACCAAGTCATTCTAATTTTAATATTATAATTTTGATACGAAAACATATAAAATACAACAACATATTTTGGTAAAATTTTGATTCAAATGTTCATACATCAAATCTTATTTTGTCTGTAGTTTTAGTTGTTTTATGGTCCTTTTGATGTTGGCACATTCTTCTTTGGTGGTTGTTAGGGTGAGCCTTTGATACAGTATGGCTAGTTGTTTTCTCGCCTGGAATCTCTTTCCCGCACGTTTCTTCTTGTTCTGGATGTCCTTGGATGGTTGGGGTTGCTTTTTGGTCACCGCAGTCCTCTTACGGTATTCTTCAATGCTTATAGCCTTCGGGCCTGCATTCAGTGGAGATGGAGTATAAGTTGGTGCTGTTGTTGCTGGTGGTCCTGGGTTATACTGTTCTGTCAAGTATTTTTCCCATCGCTCGAAAATTTCACTTATTTCTTCCTCCATAAATATGTTATTTTTCTTCAGTTAGCTATTGGTCCGAGCTGGCAGGATCGCCATGTAGTGTGTAGTGTTTTGGGGTCGTCTTAATTTTTGTGTACCCTATAGCCCAATATAATTTTATACAGCTGTAGGGGATCAGCTTGATGGTTAGGCGTTCTCTCGAACTGCCAAATTAGGGATTAGACATAAAACAAGGCAACGATGTGCCACTTTATTGTTTCAAATATAAAATCCTTCTTTATTTGTGGGCTACTACCCTTTTTATACTAATTTCTACATTATTGCTTACTTATTCTAACTTACAGTGTTAGTTTCTTAAATATATTCTGCTTTGTCAGTGCCATGCAATCATCAATGCATATTACTCTAGCCAATCAGAATGTGAGAGTGAGGAATGCACTCATTAACATTTGACACTCTTAAGTTTGGTCATTCACATTCTGATTGACCTACATACTTTACTATAGTAGACTCATATTTAAACATATTGAGTCACTGGATAAGTGTCGTTATTTGATCTTTTATTAGTGGCATTTACCCTAGCATTATTGGGGTGGTATGTATAAGTTTTAGAGTGGTTATTTGGTATGCAGTGGACACTAGTAAGGTACACTACAATTCTTACAAAACTTTTTGAGTTTTTAATTATGAATCTTCAAAACACTCTATCACGCAAGCAGCACTGGTGTTATATGGAGTTTTATTACCTTTTAACTGTTGTACTCAAAGTAAACGTTTACGGTCAAAAAAATTTTAAAGTTCCCTTTGCTTTATTTTACTGGTAACTTCCATTCTGCTGATGTATAGCAACATATAAAAGGATCATTAATTTCTTAAATTTGTGCACTTAAAACCCTATCATCATCATCAAATTTAGCGTCAAACATTAACAGCATCAACTTCTTACTCATCAACAGCTAGTAAAGTGCAGCTAAATTAAAACGGGAATATTTTTAGATTAAAAAAAAATAATTACATTAGTTTTTGGTTTTAAATTTTTTTGGCAAAATCTTCTACTTTTCACTCAACTTTTACTTTTTGTGCTGATGTTAAACTATTAATTCCTTTTAATTTTACACTTTTTTGTTTCATGCCCCCTTCGTTCAAAGTTATAAAATTTTATATAGAAAAATGTAAATGAAGTGTAGCTCCAACTGGCTTACAAATACTTTACAATATATTTTGGTTCTTAAGTGTTTGATAAGATTTTTAAAGTTGTTCAATAGTGTTTCAGTAATTATTCAAAAAAAGTTTTTTTTTACTATTTTTAAAATATAATTGCCAAAGTCTTAAAAGTTTAAACACTTTTTTTTGCTATTTTGGGAAGCATAATTTTCTTTTCATTACGCCGCTAGTGGCTTTTAGACTTCATTTACAACTTCATTAAATCATCCGTCAAGAGCTTAAACTGTTTTTCTTTTTATCATTAAAATGAAGGGTTAAATTGTTGTTGCATATTAAGCGTTTTGCAAGTGCTTGTAAATAAAGGTTTAACGACTTTTCCTCAATAACTTTGTCAGTAAACTCTTAAGCAGTTTGGCATTAATATTTTCAAACAATTAGGGGATTCAAAAGTTGTCATATTGCTATAAAATTTCACAATGGTTTTTTTGTCTTTCACACAAAAATAGTTCCTTAAAAGTACTACGTCGTTTCATATACTTATTAAATTGCCACAACAACTCCACTTGCACCTGCGCCGAGTGTCCAATAGTTGGTAAAGGCTGTTAAACCATTGTCAACATTTTATGACAATACGACAATAGGACAAATAGAACACCTTGTAAATCTCCTAAATATAGTTTTTCATTTTTTCGCTTTTAACATGAGTGAAAAGAATTAAATCATGTTTTTTTTTTTAAAGAGGGTAACAAAGGCCTTAAAATCTACCCTCTTGCAAATACTATCAATTTATCCTATGTACTCATCAGACTAGTGATGGTTAAAGATCCTCTACGGGTAAACCTGCCATTAGTGAGGGAATATATTTTTTTAAACGCTCTTAAAGGGTATTTCAAAGTTGGTCTAGAACTTTTTTGGCAGTAGTTTTGCTCACATTAATAGAGGTGTTGCATTGCTCTAGGACCTTCTCCGAAAAACCACATTTAGCAGCAAAAACTACAAAAAAAAATAAATATTTTAGATATATTACGTAGTGGCAGCTTTGCAGAATCTCGCTATGCCCAAAGCTGCACATACATACGTACTGTATAATGTTCTCTTAATTCGCTGATTTATGCCACAAAGAAACCGTAATGCCACTCTTCTAAGCGCTTGGAGTATTTGCAGCATAACCATGAAAACTTATTATCGGTGAAAACCCAACAATTTAGTGTTGCCTTTTGCTGTCTAAAGACTAATACCATTTCTATCGCAGTTTACTGTTTTTATACTTTTCGTTTAGCCGCAGTCAGTGGCATAAAATATTTCAATCAGCAGAAAGTGAAAGTAGATCTGCAAGCAATATGGTGCTGAAAGCCACAAGTAGATGGCGCTGTGTGTTCAACTGCTACATTTAAACCTATATATATTCTAACAAAAGCATGCATATGCTAGTAATTGCAAAATTTTATTGTGATGGATGTGACCGCTTTACTAACATTTTTAATTAAAGCAAAAAAAATAAATTTGTAAAATTAAAAAGATCATGATTCTAAGGTACGGCATTGTTTTTAATTTCTTATCATATGCAATGAGGAGAAAGGAGCTCATCATATAACGGCCGCTAGAGAGCTGCGACTGGTGTGACCTTATAGATTTTAATTTTAAAGATTTTTTTTTAATGTTGATTTTTTAAAATATTAATGGGTGGTTTTATTATTATTATTTTATATTTTTTTAAACACCTTTTGAGAAATGAGACGGGTCTCAACTTTTCATGAAATCGTAAAAAAGCAAGAGCAGATTATTTAGAGTTAAATCACTAAGAGCTCTTTTTAAGTTAATATTTAAAAAAAAATATATATCTATATTTTTTTTAAAATTTATTTTCTAAATCAAGTATCGACCTGTCACCTGTTTTATAATTACAAGAATATATAGACACCCAAACGGGCTGACAGACATGCTTTTGTCAAAACAGGAAGAGATTTTAAGTCGTTGGTTTTATTTGAAGGTGGATCTTAGACTATAAAAAATAAAAAGCATTTTACTTATTTATACAAATTAGTGGCTTAGTTGTACTATAATATTAAGTTCCAGCCCTAATATTATTTTAAACAAAAAATTTAGCTATATTTTAATTTCGGGTTTGTAAATGTCGTATTTGAACACAATCTGAGTTTTGCTGTGAATATACCTTTGACAGTAGGCCATTACCCGAAAATAATGTTTGAAAATACATTACCATGTGTAAAGGTTTTACGACAAAATTCGAAGTTAAAAGCATTTTCGTATAAAATATTATAAAAACAAAATAATCTGAATTTTGGTCCATATTTTATTTATTTATAAATCTACATTAAGCTTCATAAATGGCTTAAAAAAGTTTATATCTAAAAAATAATTTTCATTTATGTTTAATTTTACTTTACCTTAAAATATATAAAATAATTTTAAGAAAAAAATAAAACGCGCAAAAACCTAAATCTTCTAAGAAAAATTCTGTTTTATTTTCCAAGCGGAGGTTATTTAAAGTTTTGCACTTAAAAACTTAATTTTTGGGACAAGAGTAAGCAAATATATATAACGCTCACATATACAAATGTTATGTAGATATATGTACTTCCTCTAACACTTACTTACAGTCATTTAGTTCCCCTAGTAGCCCTACTGTTCTTTCAATGAGCAAAAGTTATAGTTTAAGACAAAAAATATCTGAAAGCATCAAAATAATATTCTATTTAATTTGTTTTTTTTTGCAATTTCAATTTAAAGATACGTATTTTTCTGGAGTTCAGCCATAACTTTTTTAAGGTAGTAATGCTGTAGAACATTATAAATTTCTTACAAGGGCTTTCAGGAAGTGTGCAAAAGAGCTTTTCTATTAAAAATGCAGCTTAAATAATTAACTCAAAATTTTTTAAGAAATATCTTGCGGTTTTTTAATTTAAAACATGTGTTTTAGCTAATTTTTCCTTTTCCTAAAACTGCAGGGCTATTTTCTTACACATCACATATACACATTCAAACGGTAAATGTTAATTCAGTTTCCTTTTTATTACTTGTAAAATGTTCATGTTAAAACAGTTGCTAAAATAGTCATATAATATTTGAGTAATTTGTGGCATATTCTTACAACTTACCCTCATCTCTCACTTCATTTGCCACATTGCTGTTGTTGATGATGATAAAAAGAATGAAACTTGTGTAAATACTTTTGGAAAAAACAAACTTTTTCGAGTTTGTAATTTAAGATGAGTACTATCACTTGTAGTTGCTTGTAAAATATATATAATTGATATTTTCTTATGGCATACGATGATTGTGATGATGGAGACAACTTAAGGGCAGCATTAGTAAACCACAAAATTTGCCAAAGATGAACTAAAATGTTAATGATGATGGAAAAAGCTAAAAAAAAAGAAAAGAAATATGAACTTCATGCAGTTAAGCTATCATTATAATAAAGTCATTGAAAGTAATTTGAAAATTTAGTAAATACTACATATATAATAATAATAGTTTTTTGAAAACTTTTTCTTGAGTATTCTTAAGCTTCTTTAAACTTGGTAAATATTAAATTGTTCTCATGGACTTGACAGAACTATAGAAATTTTAAAGGTATTTAACAATAATAAATATTTGCAAAAGTCTTTAAATGTTAAGTTTAAGCTAAAAAAATGCTTTTATTATTTTTAAATTTTTATTAAAACTAAAAAAATAACTATAAGTTTTATTTCTTTATATGCATTTATTTTATTTTTGTGATAAAAATTTTATTTTTCAAAAAAATAAAAAATTAATAACTAAAAAGCAGAAATCCTAGTTCAATACCATCAAGATGGTGGTGTGTGTGCTTCACTTGTTTCAAACAAGTAATACTACTTGTTACGGCTCTGTACGTATGTGCAATATTTAATGTACGCATCGATTGTATATCACGCATACGTACACATGTACGTATTATTGACAATTCTATAGTAATTTTTTTTTGACAATTTTACTAAAATACATGGTTTAGAGATTTTTTTAAATAAAAGAATTATATTGATACTTGAATCTGTGCAGAATTATAATATACCTTTTTAAATCTTAGATTATAACACTGCGCTGGATATATATTATAAAGTCTTAATAAAAAATTGATAATATTATTTACTTAGATATGTATAGCTTTGTAATTCACAAAAAATATGTATGTAACTAGCTCAAAAATCGTCTGAATCATTCGTTTCATTCTCAAGCAAGTTCTTAGATTAAATCTTAAAAAAAAAAAAAATAGAAAATTTATTTTTTTACCTTGAGGCTCAAGTTTTATTTTTATTTTTTTTTCAAACGAATTAATTAATATTGTTTTTATTTTTCGCTTTGCTGGTTTTAAGTACACATTCTGATTTTGAGTATACACTCTAGCTTTTCCAATAAAATTTTTCTTTCTAAAACTAAAGTTATTAAGGTAAAAAAATATTTATTTCATTATTGGAAAAAAAAAAAGAAATTATTGAGGACTGAACTTGAGTCTGAAGTAATAATAACAGAGTTGTCTTGAAACAGACACTTCAACTATAAAAATAACTCCGAAATAAAAAATTTCTTTTGCATTTATTTTTTCTTAGACAAGCTTTCACTTATCAACCCAATGTGTTTATTTATTTTCAATGTGTTTATGTATTTTATCCCCTTTAAATCGAAACCTCTATAATTTGTAAGAAATGGCTGTTCCCTTGCGATTAGGAATCATCCGGTTTTGACTGTAGTTATTTTAAGCTGTCACTTCTACTTTTAAACTGTGTGCTATATTGCTATAATAAAGTGATCCCCCAGTCCTTAAGTTTTTAGAGTTTGCAAATTTTAAATACTTTATAATTTTATTTTTTTTTCAGGCTGGCAACATGCAAGCATTTTCTTTAAAACCCTTGTAAATATGAACTTACAGTACTAACTCAAAAGAAAAGGGAAGTTAGGTTTTGTCATCTTGTGGAGTGATTTTAATTGACGTAGATATAAGTACATTTGTCTAAGTTATTTTAAATTAATTTATGGGTAAGTTATTAGATTTTTATTTGGTCTGTCACATTTTGACTTTAAGTGTAATCAAAATAGTAAAGTGAGTTTTAAAATAGTTCAGTCTGTTTAATTAATACCAAACAAAACTAATGTTTGTTGCTGTTTTGTTTAGCTAAAATATTTATTTTGTTTCGTATTGCTCTCCGAAACCACAAAGAAATCTAATTTATTATATATTTAACCCATTCATCTAATTTCTTTAACAACTACTTATGTATTGTAACAACAATATAACCAAGACTCTTTTTGCTAGCAACAATACACTGTTATTCGATTTTTAACTTCCGGTTTTGTTTTCAATTTTTTTTATTGATGCCCCTTTGCAATTTTAGCATTTTCGTGGTGTATGCGTGTTTCCGTTTAACATTTCCGCTTGTATTTCCTTATCCTTTTCAAAAGAGTTTTTACTGTCTATGCATATGTAACTGCGTTCAGAAAGAATGTGTATTTATGTATGAGTCTTAGGATTTGAAAAATTTATTTGAATTTATAGTACTATTTCTCTATGTTTTTATATAGGAGGCTAACAAGAAGTTATATGTTGACCAAATTTCCGCTTGATAATCAATTTAAGGAAAACCTAAGCTGTCTGCAAGAAGATCTAAAAGGATATAAAATAATATTAATTTGAAGGATAAAAAAAAGAAAAAAATATTGATTATTTAAGAATTTAGTCTTAGACACTTTTGTATACTTTTAAGGGAAAAAAAATTTAGTTTTATGCAGTTGTTCTAAATAATTCCGAAAATTCAATAGATTTTATGTATCCCCATTCTACTGTAATTTCAACTTCAATTATATTGTTTAGTTTAATATAAATTTGATTCATTTTTTTTTTAAATGTATTCCTTATTCGGGTACTTCGTATGTGGGCAAACTTTTTGAAGATGTTTTGCCTCTCATAGTTTGTATCAAGAAACTTTAATCAATTGTCCGCAACGACTACTCTTTCTGTCCTTATTCCCATTACCTATTTTGGTGATACTAAAACAATGCAATGCACTTTATTGCAGTAGTATTACAGGAGCCATGCCCTGAGTGCAGGTTTTTATAAAAAAAATTAAATACTACTGGCTGACTGATTTATCATGGTAAGGCCCAAGCGCGTAGAGCTAAGGACTTTAAATTTTGACTGTGGGACCTCTAACCGTTCTGAGAATCACTTTTTATAGTTTTTACAAATTTTGACAATGAAAGATTTAAAAATGGTTACAAAAAAGAACAGATCGGTATAGTTGAGACATCGGACTGTCACAAATTGATTCAAATTTATGCCTCCTTCTGCTAAATGTTTATTTTCTCATGTGAACTGCTTCCATATGTTTTGATTCTTTATTTATTTATCTTCTACCTTACTGGTTACAGTTAATTATTAACCGACATAAATCGACACAAGGTTTTTTCATGGTGTACCAGTTCGACTTCCATTTGTGGCATTGAATCTTTAAATAAATTTGCTACTGCTAGGGACTCTGAGGTGGTGATTTAAATTTTTTTCCTAAATCACACATTTTTTTACGGATCGTGTGTTAGCTTTTATACATTATGGAAAATGTTATTTACCTGCCGTCATTTGTCACACCAATGCTGCAACTTTAACATTTTGGTGCGCTATCCAATAGTCTTGTGAGCGTTTTCACTTCGCTCGAATTTTTTTATGAGCTGCTGCTTGTAATGTACTCTTTAAGTTTCACAGTAATATCGTCTTTTTAAGAATCATGCAGTCTTATGCTGTACTCCATTGTACTTTTATAAGTTTTAAAGCAGGTTCTGATAAAATATGCAAAAAGCTTTCTTCAAGCTTATAAAACACACGTAAAAGAGTTATTTCGTTATATAACGGCTTTTCGACTATAGTTTTCAACGTTTTAACGTAATCCATTAAAAATTGAAGCGTTTTGAAATCTGACATATGGTCTTTTTAAGGCTTGTGCAAATGCATATGTGTGACTTTTTTAGAACCAGTTAAATAGTGGAAAAAAAGAGGTTACAATATATGTTTTAATATTTTTAAGTATTTTATGTAAATAATTAACTAATAGAAATTGCGTTTAACAGCTTTCCAAAAAATATGAATACTTAAACCCTATCGAACATGCATTTTTGAAACCGAACCTAAACCGAACTTTAGCCGAACCCAAGCCCAAGCCAAAGAGGACCCGAAATTAAAACGTTTAAGCGTTGATTTATTCACTAAGTATATGCAAAGAATAACTGCTTTGTAAAACCATCATAAATTATAAGAAAAATATGTTCGAAAATATATTCAGGCCAAAAAAATTAAAATAGTAGCTACAGCTATAGGTTTTTTTAATTTTTTTAACATTTTATGGTGTTTTTTTATTATTTAGAAAACAGCACTTAAAAACCAATAGGATTTTTTTTCTAGTCAAATATAACGGCCTTAAATGTTGTTCTGTCTCCACTTAACTTTGTGGATACTAAAGATTTAATGTGTCTTACTTTGATTTATATTTTAAGCGACTTAAAATTTAGTATGACCTTCATTAAAGTCCTACTCCCGCATATGATAATTTTCTACAGAGAATGGGATTAAATAAACGATATCGAAGTGTCATGTTGTAAGAAACAAATTTTTCAAAAAAATAAAGTCCTCAGAAAATCAGTCAATTTTGATCCATTTTATATCACACTTTTGACAGAAGATCCCCACTAAAAATCTGGACCAAATTGCTGCATTCGACTCGAATTGAAATTTAAAAAATTCTAGTTAGAGTTCCTATTTTAAAAGCATTGACAACTCGATTGATCCAGTAAATTTTGAATCGAATATTGATTTGGAAACGAAATTTGGTTTAGAAAATTTTTATTAAGAAAGAAAATATTTGTCCAAAGTTTTGCGAAAACCAGTTTACCATTAACCATGTTACCATGCTTATTAGTACCTCCTAGATTTTTTATTACTGAGCCATTAGTGGAAAAATCCTAAAAACCAAATTAAAACCACAGATAAACATAATTTCAATTCTTTTTTGGTTTCTTTCTCTGTATCTATAAATGTTTCTACTGCATGGGTAAATACTAACATACAGAAGCATTCGAATTCTAGTACATATGAGCATATATTAAGTAGTTTGCTGTTTTTAAATTTTAAACTTATTCATGTTTTTTCCATAACAAAGTGCATTAGAATTGCAAGCAATAGTTACTGCTTTACACTTGGTGCAAAGAAATAATTTACCTTTAGATTTTTTGTCGATACCTTAAATTTGCTATATTCAAAAAGGAGGGTTCAAAACACTTAGTTTTAAGGGGGAATAAGGAAGGAATATAAAAGTTAAGACAGTAAGTGGATAAGAAAAATTGACAAGTTGATATGAAGCGTAAATAAGGAGTATTCAAACAAATCTCTGCTTTTCATTAGTATTTGGCATCTAAAAATGTAACGAATTATTTAAATGATTTGGTTAAAGAAACAAGAATAAAATTAGTAGCATATAGATTATAGCAAATGTAGAGAATTAAGTTGTTAAGTTTAAAGAAAGGTTACAAGCCCTTGGGTTAAAAAGCAGAAGATAAAAGAATTTAACTATGATTAAAGGGTGTGAAGCAATTTTTAAAGATGAAATTTTTTTTTTATTAAAAAAGATAGCAGCCCTGTTGCTAAACTAGGCTTCTGGTATTAATTATTAACACTGACGACCAATGCTGTAAGGTTTTCGGTAAAACCACTTTTTTGAAGGACATATTTTCAAATAAAGGAAATGAAACAACAAAAGCTTATACTCTGGAGGCCCGTGTAAAATATAACAATTACTTATGCGCATTTCCTTCTATGCACTTTGGCAGTTATTCATATAATTATCTGAATCTATTGACCATTGTATATGGGCTATTATACAAATATTTTGAAAACAATTGTATACTTCCGGTATTGTAAAATAGGACCTCTATTTTATTTACATTCACACGCACACACATACGCATGCAAATATCCGCAGCACCTTTTGTTTTTCACACTTTTTTAAACAACAGACAATAAAGTTGCCGCATGTCCCTTTTTGTGACATTTTTTTAGTTTTTGTTTTAGTTTGTAAATTCGAGTAAATGTGTTGGTTGAAAACTGCGTTAAAAGGGATCGTAAAGGATATAAATACTGGAAAGTGGCTAACAATGCAAATGGATTGTAAATGTCAATTTTAAAAGTTTTTTTTATAATAATTTTTAAGAATAAAAGCAAGAGAAACTGAAAAGCTTGTAAGTTTTAAGGATATTTTGAAAGCCTTTTCATGTGAGCCGAAAACATTTAACAGTTAGCTTTCTGAAAAAAAGAGCAAACTTATTTAAAAAAACCCTGTCGTTTGTACTTTGTATTCAGTAGTAACTAATTATTTAAGATTTTTAAACTATCTGCTTAAGATGAAATTCAGCGCAATATTTTTGTTTTAAGTTTTTTCGCTTGGGCACTACTATTAAAGTGACATTAAAAATTTTCTATTAGTAATTAAGCCGTACAACACTTGAGCTTTCTGATTCATGTGGTATTATAAAGAAATATTTTTAGCGTCGGAAAATTAAAAGTACATAAAAATGGGGCATACATAATTTTTAAAAATAATTGTAAAACATCTGGCAACCCTAATCTTTGCCATGGCGCGGCTGCACAGCATATACCTTTTCTCTCCTTACCAAACCAGGCCTCCTACCACATAACTATAGTAAAGCAACAGATTGAATCATAAGCGAATATAATCTCTAAAAGCCAAATTACCCTGATCATATTTGCTAGTCTTCCAGAATTACTTAAGCTTGCACTGTTGGGAATTTGGAGAGGTAGACGTGAACGTGGGCAGGTATAGCCGAAGTTTCCCTTCGTTTTAAAAAGTTTAACTAACACCTCCGCTCGTTAGCTTGAATATGGTGAGCTGTCATAAAAAAACAGATATTATTTCGACTACCAACTAGGGCTGCTGGTGCTCAGCACTTGGGAGCCAATTTTTTTTAAACGGTATTATTCCAAAAATTTAAAATCATTTTTTGACTAAAGAAGCTTTTTTAAAAAAAGGCGCATTTTATATTTTATTTTTATTTTATACTGCTGTCACCATTAGCATGTGTGTAGAGCTCTTCGTATTAGTATTGCAGAGGGTAGGCTGTTTCTCCGTTCTTTTGGATAAAAACCTCCCAATAAGCACACATCTCATTTCTGCTTATTTTTATGCACTTTTCTGTCGATGGGGAGAGCTTTTTGAAATACGAACGCTAAATAGACTAATTTACTTTAAGTCCATGAAAACATAAAACAACATTGTAAGAAAACGCCCATTTTACACAGTTTTGCAAGCCTCTAAGCATTTCTCAGGAATCTACCGTTAACCGCCTTGTACTGCTTGGTCCATCACATGAGCATCCTATTAAGACAGGTGGTACAACTGCAGTGTAGATTCAATGTATAGCATTTGAAGTATGATACGATGTTTGTCATTCTCCTCTTTTTTTATTAATAGACGGTCATTGTTTTTAATTGAAAAGAATAACTCTTCGACATATATTTTTATCAATTTTGTTGAAGTTTTTGCTTAACCTGTCGTCAAGAGACGGTATTGTGGCCGCTGCTAAAAACTTATTTTGAATGTGAGTAACTGCAAAAAATTTCGCCGGAGTATAAGCACTCGATTAAGCTTTAAACAAAATAAATAGAAAGGGCTTAAAAAGGTATTTTCAGTACTAAAAACCCGTTTTTACGTTCTTAAGATATGAGTAAGTAAACCATAATAAAATAAGAGTTTATGGGCCCCCCTATTACAAACTAAGTTATTGAATAAGTAAAAAAAATGAGTGACGAGAAAGGATTATAGAATTTTCTTTTTTTTCTTACATTTTTAATTATTATAATCACGTAAATATGACACTATTCCTAAAGCCTTTTCAAAAAATAATGCAAAAAAATATCTTAAGAAAATTTGTTTGCAGGTCGTAAGCATGTTTTTATTTCCCTCTTACTATTGTCTTGTCTGTCTTGTCTGTTTTCATTATAGAACACAAAAGACAAAAATAAAAACATTCAAGAGAAATAAGAAAATTCTAGTCTATTTTTATAAGTTTCTTGAAAACAAAAACAACTTTACAAGAAAAAAATTAAAATGTAAAAAAATAAGAAATCTTGAATAAGATATGAAATTTAAAAATTCAATAGAGTTTAATGTTGCATATCAGGCTTTACATGATGCACAAATACATTTAAAATATTTTTTTTTTTGTTTTTATTTTTTGTTGCAAGAACTCTTTGTAGCAGCAATTTAATTTTATTTCTCTTCTCTCTTCCTAGCAACACTCCAAAAACAACAAATAACAATAATTTCGTAAAAGTAGAAAAATTTCTTACAACATCATGTTGCCAGTTTATATATCATGATTTTAATGTTTTTGTCTTTGTTTTTTTTTTCATCTGTAAGATGTAGTTGTAAGTATTTACTTGAGTATCATTTTTATTCATTCTGCTTTCTGCATTTCGTTGTTTTCTCCATTTGTTCTTGCTTTAATGGTTATCAAGTGTAGCATTTTGTTAAGTTCTATTGAGATTCATGTTACTTAAAAATAAAGGTATACAATTATTTAATAATTTCACATATTTTTTAATTCATTTTTTGTTTTTCCTTTATACAAAGATAAGTGAAGTTTTTTTTAATTTTTAAAAAAATTTGATCCTAGAAAGTTTCTCCAATTTTTTTAAGAACTTTTTTGGACACGAATGTAAGAGTAGTGTGTTTCCACCAAATTGTCTAGAAGATTAATATTTTTAATGTTACAGAAATATGAAAAGCTTTATTCAATGTTACCTGAAAATTGTTGCAGAATATTTTTATGGAACTTGGAAAACTAACTGTTTTAAGGATTTTCTTTACTGGTCACTCAAAACTATCAATTGGGTACTGCAACAAATATAAAATATCAAATAATGGCAGACATGTAAATAATATATGTGTAAGGCTACTAGAAAAAGATTCAAAAGGGAGACTTGACCTGATGAGTCACATTTATATGACTAGCTTTTAAATAAAAGGCTGGCGCGCATTTCAGCCGCATCTTACATGGTCATGTAAGGTTTGGTGATTCTTGCTCAGGATACCTTCTATTTTGATATCATCTGTAAGCACCATTCCCCAATCTTCCACATGAGACACGTCAAAGAAAAACCAAATTCTTCCACAAAATTGAGGTTTTGATCTGGGTGTCGCATTTGAGAAAGAACGACATGATAAATCATAATCGTTTTCGCTTAAGGTTGGCATTTGTTTCACAAGCGTGTGGGGAATTGTCTTTTCGATGCAGACCTGTTTTGTTTGGAAATGACGAAATCAAAACTGGAGATGCAATTCTGGTTAAGATATCCCAACTACTCAGCAAGGGGTCTGTTATGGCTTGCACAGAGTCATGGCAGAGAATTGCTACCTGGGTGTTCTGGTAAGCCATTCTGGGGTGCCAAGTCACGGGCAATATCGTGACGGTGTTAAGTCACTGCAATATTTAATCCAACGCGGCAGGTGATCACGTAAAGTTTTTTCACGTCTGTCTAGTTTCTTGAGAAACAATGTTAACCAGCCTCGCCTTCACCTGTTTCAGTTTATAATGAAGGACAAATTTAGGCAATCGGCGATCGGTTTGTACCCCGTTTAAATGTGCAACGGCCAAGCAGCAGTTTTTATCATCTATTTCGGATTAGTAAAAATCATAGCTACATCAATATACAAAAAACAATTTTGGTTAAACAAAACATCTGTAATATTAGATTAACCCTAGAGTACGAACCATATTTTTTGTACGTTGTAACGAATGATCGTCGATTCGACGATGTATTATTTAACTGCCTATAACTATGGCTTAAAACCAAATACACTTTCTCAATACATGTAATTAATCATTTTGGCTCCTTATAAGTCTATATAAAGAACTCGTTTAGTTTAATTCATATAAGAAAACAATTTATTTAATATTTGTTATACTTCATTGTATGTTGCACATATTTTTGAGATCATAAAAAAAGGAACGAAAAATTATAGTAAGTAAAACTAAAAAATCAAAAAAAAAGTAAAAACACAAAAAACATATTCTATACTTTAAAAAAAATAGTAAATAAAAAGTTTTAAATATCACTTTGAGCAAGAGTCAAAAAGCCCGTTTGCCGTTTTAATACCAGTTATTTCTTTTTAATAATATTATGACATTTGATGTTTTAAAATTTTTTCTTGATTAAAATACATGAAATAATACTTTGCGGAAATTGATAACGGAACATGACACAAATATACATTGACAGTACATATACAAAGGCAGGAAAATAGACAAACAGATGGATTGATATCACACAAGTGCATGCATGTGCATGTATACTGACAAATCTCTTTTACACAAGAAAAAAAAATTCAACACTCAAAAAAATAGAAAAAAGAAACCTACTACAATTCATCTGTGGAACGAGGCATAACAAATAAAATTCTCATACAAACCAATACAAATGTTCAAACAGATAAACAATAATAAATTATTTTCATTCATTTTTGATTTGAAAGCCATATCATAAAGAAAATATCGTTAGCTGAATTAAAAAATGTTTTTGTTAGAGTTTAAAAATTTTTAAAAAGATTCACATATTTCAGAAAACGTCATCTACAGATATTTGTCTAGAAATTTAAGGCATTTGTTTTTATATTTAATAAATGTTTTTTTTTATCACAAGCGACATTCCCCACTTTAGATTACTATAGTTAAGTGTAACTTTACCTTAATTTTAAATAAGTTTGAATCCTATGCATTTGTTGTATTTTTTAAAACAAAAAAAAAAAGTTAATAAACCCCCTACACACAAACATACAATTGCATCTAAATTTGTTTTTCGTAAAATAGTGCTGACAATACAAATGGATTTGCAATGATTTATTATCGTATTAAATTGAATTCAAACAGAAACAAAAATAATTGAAAAAAGGAAAAAATAAAACTAATGCACAAAACTATGAAGAAAAAAATACAGAAAAAAAGGAAAAGTAAATTTCTACAGCGCATGTAGAAAAAAAAACTCGACAAAAACATTATATAAAAAAATTATATAAAAATTTATAAAAAATATTAATAAACAAACTACATAACAAGTTGGAAAAGTAACTACAAATAAACTTGATTTATGTGTAAAAGAATAATAGAGAGCCAGGGGAAAGAAAAAGAACAAAGTAATTCAAAATAATAGAAAAAATAAAAATGCTGAAATAAATCCAATACTATACAGTTGTTTAAGAGAAAACGGAAATCGAAGTTAAATAATATTAAACAAACAAAATACAAGTTTTTAATCGACATAAGGCCACTATATATAAGGTTAAAAGCAATGTGCGAATTAGTAAAAAAAAATTGACAACTGACGAATATATCTAATACGTATCACGTACAAAAATTCGGGTTTCTGGAATTCATATATTCATGGAGTCATATATTATCTTTTTTTTGGATAGAAATTGAAAAACTGTTAGAAGATTAGTGAGTGTAAAATAGTTTCAATACCTTTTACAAAAAACAAGATTTGGCATTCCTTAAAAAAACGATAAACTTATTCCATTTACGGGGCAACTCACAATATTTTTGTGCTAAGAGCGTTAAAAGTTGCTGTCTTCCCAATATTTTAAACATCTGATAATACAGACAATGTTGCATGGATAACTATGCATTTATATGTCAGCAAACCGAATTCGACCTTGTTACGACTTAATGGTTCTATATGTGCAAGATTTACGCGAACAAACTGGACCTTAGAGGCATGCTGTTTTGGTCTTCCGGCTGCTGTCAGTCTGGCTGGGTTCTTTCGTCCAGATGTCACAAGCATTCGCAACATAAAAAAAAATTCTTCATGCCTCTATGCATTTATATGCCAATATAAAAGTTACTTCAAATTCCTCTAGTAGGGAACGCTAAGTCAAGTTGCATAACAAGGGGGGCTCACGAGATGGTTACGGAGCCCGAGAGGACAATTTTCCCACCCATTTATTGTATATAACAACAAACAAACACCGTTGGTAACCCTTATGCTCGAAGTTTTCAGATTACCCCTTTTTGCAAAGCTTTTATCTTACTTCAACCACATAACTTTAGTTTTAACATTCGTCTATTTATTTTAGTTTAGCAATTCATATTTATTCTTAACAATAATTCATAGTTTTAACAATAATATTTGCAATATAGAATACTTAACTTTAATTTTACATTTAAAACAAGAAAACTTTAATTAGTATATTTGGGCTTACCATTAAATATAAATTGGGCAGTTAAGTACATAACTATGTGTTAGGGGAAAAAAACAAGGGATAGGTGTCATGAATGTATATAACAAAAGTGAAAGTTTACTTTATTTGTTATGTAGGCATTGAACCAGAGAAACAAGTCGATGTCAAATGATCGGCGGCGGCGGCGCGAGCTAAATCAGTCGGCGGCGGCGGCGCTAAGACAACATTGACGGCGGCGGCTTAAACGTCGGCTCAAGTGTATTGTTTCGTATAATTACATTGAGAGTTGTCAGTATCACATGTAAAATATAATTTAGCGGACGAAGGTAGATTATGATTATTGGAGACACTTTTGAAATAATAGTTGACCATGTGGTTTGAAAAATGGGTACTTGCTTGTTCCAATAGGGAGCTTGGTATAATTCAAACTTAACAAAATCCCTGGTTGATGCTTGTATTAGGTGATGGCCCTATTCGATTCCTTGATAATTGCGGATTTTTTTTTTCCATCCAGTTGATAAAATATTGGATCGGTTGGCTTCTAATTGTATAACTCCAAATGCTTTACACTGCAGATGTCTTATTTTTTTTTTTTCTTTAATTATCTTACGGTAGAGTTCTCTAATGCACGGTCTCGAAAAAGGAAATGAACGAGAAAATGACTAAAGATTGATTACCTAGAAAGTTATTGTCTGACAGTTATCGAATATCTGGGTATTTCGTTTGAACAGGTAATTGTCAGAGCTGGGTATAGTATAATTTTATCGACCTTTTCAGTAAATTATTATGAAATCAAATATTTTGTTTTTTTTAATATCTTAAATCGTTACAACCTTCAGGTTTTAAAATTGACCCTACTCGCTCGATCCCATTTGGGCACTACCATTTGAATGCGACTAAATACGTCGTGTATATACAGTCTTCAAATAGCCAAGTCTGTTATCCATAAATATAAGTGGCAAATAATTTTTGTTGTCTGCAAGGAAAATATAGGATTTCAAATTTCACATAGACGGTTATTAGGAAAAATAAGTAATAAAATTGGAGAAAGGGCAGGCCCTGCCAATCCCCTTAAAATTATTTTGAACAGACTAAATGAGATCTCATCTCGTGAGATACATTTTGCAACTTCTTAACCATTAAATTTAAAAACATAATTTAAAGCTATGTTCGATGTGCTCACAAAATTGTAAATTCAGTTTTTGTACTTTTTGTGAAAAATTTACCTTAACAGATAAAAATGGGTTAAGCGATACGGAGCCAATATTTTTCATTGCCACGATTATCCTAAGAATACTTTTACATGCGTCCACAAGTAATACTGTGTCTGTGTTCTGTAACTTAAGTGAGAACTTCTCGCATTGAAAAATTTATAGTCGTCTTGTAAAAGACAGGATGAACACGATAAACCTAACTATTTTAACTTTTGACGTTAAATGAGAGTTTATGTATTATCTAAGTCACACTGTTAATAATCGGAAGACTATGACAATAAAAAAAATTTTCTCGCTGCAAAAACTTCTGACAAGATATATTGTCTTCCAAAAACTTGTGCACGTCCTTACTGTCTAGGTAAACCGTCAGCGCAAATATCCGCATGTTAAACGCTGCATTCGTGCGGAAGTTCACAACACCATTTCCGTTGCCCTTGCCATCTTATATTTACCAGTGAAAAGAGCACAAACATTTTTTTTTAATCTTTTCCAGCCCCATATACGAATATCTTCTTTTAAATTAATTTCCCTATTTACAAAACAAAATGTAAGGTATGGCTACAATTCATTAACAAAAATAATAGCAGAATATGAGTAACTCTTCTTAGAATTTAGGTTATGGGTGCCTTCCCATATACTGGGGAAAATTAAAATAAGTATATTTATACAACCTTTTTGAGTAAAACAAATTTTTAAATTTACCAGGTTTCTCATCATGCTAAAATTCACCTAAAAATTAATTAAAAATTAAAAAAAAAATATAACAGCCTCAATATAAATATATTGGATTAAATTAACAAAAATAATATTAAGTAAGCTAATATTAAGTCAGGAATGCTAAACTATACATTTTTAGGTAAATCAAGAAAGAGTATGAAATCCCAGTATTTTAATGTCCGTATACTTAAAAAAATATTACTCCACAATTTACTTAACACAAGCTATCGTTACCTAAATAAAAAAGGCCCTAACTCGTGTTTGTTAAGTAGACATTTTTTGGCTAATTGTGATATATAAGCAGACCATTTACCGAAATAAACCAAAATCTGCGCATATAAAAATTTATGAGTTAGGTCCTTTTTATATTAATGTAACGACATGAATATGGGCGATTCCGTTGTGACAAGTGTGACCATTTTGGTAATTTTTTTGCTTATAACTCAAACAGATTAAAATTTTGTTTTTAAGAAAAACGCTATGATTTTTAAGGATGTGATTTTTAAGCGATTAATAGTAAGTAAACCTTAAAAGAACATAAATTCTGCACACAATGATCACTTGAATACTGTTTTCTTACAAATTTGATGTGACCTTACAAATTTGAATTTTGGAGACTTTTGACTTTAAGGTCCAGTTGTGTAACAAATTGTTAAGAACGGGGCTACTTTTTTGGCTTTCCCGTAGTTTAAAATGCTTTTAATTATCCATGATTAATTTTTTCTCCAAAAAAAAAACATTTTTTTTTAACAAAACCCCACTTTCAAAATGTGACAAGTGCGATATTTTAACCAAAACGTTAAGTAGACTATTTATCATGTGATTATTTTAAGCCCTTGCTAAATAAATAAATGGTAATTATGAATCAATTTATTTATATTTTAATCATTTTCGTTTCTTCAGACTTTGTGTCATCGATTTTTATTCAAGAAAACTCTGATTTTCCCCAATTTAGGCTGTTTTACGTCGAGTTGACCATATTCAACGATGCATTTCTTTTGAATTGGAATACATGTACATTTTTCAAAAATTTTTTAATCATTCAATTTCGAAATATGTCACTTCAAACTTTTTTATAAAGTCACTGGTTCACACAAACAAATCGTAATCAGTTGATCCTTGAAAAGATAAATGTAGACAAATGTCTCAGATCGTGTTATTTCTAATTAAAGAAAATCGCGCTTAAAGAAAATAGTTCAGGGTATTTAAGTGTTTTTCATAAGATCCTGATTTTTGAGGGTTTTTATAATTATTTTTTACATATATTTGTCTTAATTACCATAACTTTAATATTTACCAGAAGCTATTTAGCTATATAGTTATTATTTTAAACTGAGTCTAATTATCTTTGACATAACACTTATCGGAATACTGTTATAACATTTTTACTTTTAAATGCCTTTTGCCTTTATCCTTAGAGAATATTTATTGAATCATGATCTTTGCCATTTAACTTTATTTTGTTTAATTTTTTCTGTTCACATTATTCGATAACAACACTTTACTTTAACGACAGTTAACAACTTTTTATAGTTAAACTTATATTTCTCTCCTTAACGGACATATAAACACGTTTGCTTCGCCAAAAATAACAGCAACAAAAGTAAAAAATTAAATGTTAAATAAAATAAAAAAGCAAAAAATTAAAAAAAAATGTGAAAAAGAAAATAAAATAAACTACAAATGACAAAAACAATGAAAATGCCAAGTGTCAACTTAACAATGCCAAAAACAACAAAAAAATAATTTTATAACTACAACTGCAGTAACAAAAAAAACATTAACATTCTACATGCAACATATTTATTCTGTGTCGGTTTTAATATCTGTTTATATGCATAAAAGTCTTTAATTCCAAAAATGGTGCTCTTTTTGTTAAAGTGTTTGTTTTTCTCGGCATTCTTTCAAGTTTTGTTGTTTTTGTTTTTTGCTTTGTGTTTATCACATACACACACAAAAACAGCTGTGGGAACTGCATACAAAACACAAAAAACATATTTACATACGACTTATATGCATATTTGTTTGTATACTAGTGCATTGATGATCTTTTTATTTGTGTGTGTATGTGTGTGTTATTTGCATGTAAAAATCTGTGTAAAGCTGCCCAACAGACCATATTTATAGCAAAATATAATTGTATTGTTGAATAAGCTTACCATAGGACATGGTATATACAAAAAAAAAACATTAATTTTATAATCTTACTTACGTACAAAATAATAATAGTTTTTCTTACCAAGCTTACTATAGGGTACCGTGAAATAACTCCCAAATGAAATAACTCCCAATGAAAAAATGAAATAACTCCCAATTTTTTTCCATACAAATTGGGAGTTATTTCATTATTTTTCATTGGGAGTTATTTCATAATGAAATAACTCCCAAATGAAATAACCCCTAATGAAATTTTGTTGGGAGTTATTTCATTTTTTCAAAGTGTTGGGAGTTATTTCATTTTTGTTGGGAGTTATTTCATTTTCTATCATTGGGAGTTATTTCATTTTCATTGGGAGTTATTTCATTTTTATTGGGAGCTATTTCATTTTTGTTGGGAGTTATTTCATTTCTATTGGGAGTTATTTCATTTTACTAAAAGCAAGTGTATATACCAGAGCATTTAAAAAAATTTAATCACGCTAGTATAAAAGGTGACATTTATTTAAAAGTTTTGGGGTTTTAAAACCGTGGGTATATAGCCGGCCTTCGGCCGGGCGCAAGGAAAAAAACCCTAGTGTATTCGATCCGCCGGCTTCGCAGTAGCCTTCGGCCGGGGAATATACTTTACACTGTAGTGCATCGGAAGTATTTGCAGCTTCATAACTAAAGTGTCATAAAATTCATATTTTATTTGGCGAAGCTTTATATGGAAAGCAGTAGAGCTTAAAGTCCATTGCCCGGCCGAAGGCTACTGCGAAGCCGGCGGATCGAATCCACTGGAGTTTTTTTTCCTTGCGCCCGGCCGAAGGCCGGCTATCTAAATAACTCCTTTTTATTAAAAAAATTATTTAACCAAAGAGGTGATTAAAGTCCACGCGCCTGTCCTAAAGCTGTAACGAAGCTGGCGGTTTGATCCACGAGAGTTTACTTATCCTGCGACCAGACGGAGGCCGCCAGTCATTTGGTTTGTTTGTTTAGAAAATAATTTTACGTTAGTGATATCTAATTTATGGATACAAAAGGTGACAATGAATTGAAAATTTTGGGTTTAAAAATAAGTGGCATATATAGCCGGCTTTCGGCCGGGCGCAAGGAATATAAACTCCAGTGGATTAGATCCGCCGGCTTCGCAGTAGCCTTTGGCCGGGGAATATACTTTAAACTGTAGTACATCGGAAGTATTTTCAGCTTCATAACTAAAGTGTCATAAAATTCATGTTTTATTTGGCGAACCTTTATGTGGAAAGCAGTAGAGCTTAAAGTCCATTGCCCGGCCGAAGGCTACTGCGAAGCCGGCGGTTCGAATCCACTGGATGTTTCTTTCCTTGCGCCCGGCCAAAGGCCGGCTATCTAAATAACTCTTTTTTATTAAAAAATTATTTAAACAAAAAGGTGCCTTAAGTCCACGCGCCTGTCCTAAAGCTGTAACGAAGCCGGCGGTTCGATCCACGAGAGTTAACTTATCCTGCGTCCAGACGGAGGCCGGCAGTCATTTGGTTTGTTTGTTTAGAAAATAATTTTACGTTAGTAACATCTAATTTATGGATACAAAAGGTTTTCGCATTATGAATATGTATGTATTTTAATTGGGAGTTATTTTGTTTTGGTTGGGAGTTATTTCATTTTCGTTGGGAGTTATTTCATTATTGTTGGGAGTTATTTCATTTCCGTTGGGACTTTATTTTATAAAACAATTATTTTTTTTGTAATTGGGGGTTATTTCATTTTTGTTGGGAGTTATTTCATTTGGGAGTTATTTCACTTTTTTGTGACTTTTATGAAATAACTCCCAAACATTGGGAGTTATTTCATTTTTACCGTTGGGAGTAATTTCATTTTTTTCGATTGGGAGTTATTTCATTTTCGTTGGGAGTTATTTCATTTGGGAGTTATTTCATTTTTTCCATTGGGAGTTATTTCATTTGGGAGTTATTTCACGGTACCTTACTATAGACTTTTCTTAGTAATAGCTTTACAGTCAGTTTTATAAGTGTTTTTATAAAAAAACGATGTTCAGTTATATAGCGCCTGTGTAAATTTCGTAAATGCTTCAGTTTGAGTTATTTGTTTAAAGAATGAATAAATTGAAGAAGTGAATTTAAAAATTGAAACATAAATGTAGCTAAAAAGCACGCTATATCAGTTTAAGCAAAATGTTTAAATTGAAACAAAAGAAATTATGGCATCATATTGTTTGTTTATACAGAGTGCCTGGTGGCAGACCTTTATTTTCAAACTTAAATAAAAACGTAATGATTGATGTCTCTTAGGCGTTCGACAAAGTATGGAATGAAGGCCTGTTAAACAAATTAAAGCTCAAACTTCCATCTAATATTTTCAATCTTTTAGAAAAATACATAAGCGGCAGACAGTTTATGATTAAAGGGGAAAACCAAATAAGTTCTTTTCAACCAATAGGGGCTGGTGTACCTCAAGGGAGTATACTAGGTCCAATTCTGTACTTGCTTTACACAGCAGATATGCCCACAAACAATCTTACTCATACGTCGACATTTGGTGATGATACCGCCTTTCTCAGTATTCATAAAGACCCTAAAGAGGCCTCAAAACAACTTCAATATCACGTATCCCAAGTAGAAAAAAGGGCAAAGTCGTGGGGAATAAAAGCCAACGAACAAAAATGCACCAACGTTACTTTTACGTTACGCAAGAAAACGTGCCCCCAATTTTTATTAACAACCATACGGTGCCTCAACGAATTGAGACGAAATATCTTGGCATTCACCTGGATCGCCGCCTCACATGGAAGCCTCATATAGATGCGAAGTTGACTCAAATGAAACTTAAAGCTGCTCAAATCCACTGGTTAATTGGTAGAAGTTCCGTGCTACGTCTTGATTGTAAACTTTTACTTTACAACTTAATTTTGAAACCAATTTGGTGCTACGGGATACAATTAATTTAACGCCTTCAAAACAAAATCCCAAGAATGATAACTGGTGCTCCTTGGTACATTAAAAACAGCAACATCCACAAAGATCTGCAAGTTCCACTAGTTAAATGCGAAATTTTTAATTATGTGGACAAGTATTTATACAAGCTGGAAACACATCCAAGTCCGCTCCCTCGAAACATTCTGCAACATAGTGGACACACTCGTCTGAAAAGAAGGGATACTATTGCTCTTAAATGAAACTACTGAATTAATAAATTTTATTATGAGACTTTAAATTTTAGTCTGGCACTGGCTGGTCTAATAAAAAATAAATAGTTTTAAGATTTGAATGCTTATTGTTAGTTCGCCAAAGGCGAAGATTCAACAATAAAAAATATGAAAAAAAGTAATAATTGACACAAAGTTTTATTAAGAACAAAAAACGACAGAATGAAAATGCGAATTTTATTTTTTAAGAGGTAAGTCATCCCCAAAGCGACAGATCAGTTCTTGGGGGAAATTTTCCCAAAGCAAATTCATCGAAGCTCTGACTGCGTGAGCAGTCGCCCAATCCTGTTGAAGCCACGTGCGTGAAGAGTATGATAGATGGGCTCGCAGGCTTGGCAAAACAAATTCCGTAATCATGCATCGATAATTTTCCCCGTTGACATGCGTCGCCTGGCCTCAAAAAGTTTCGAAAAAAATTGGCCCAATTATCCTACACGCAAATTACACACACCAAACAGCTACCATGTGGAAATACAATGGTTTTTTCATATTTCAATCGAGGGTTACGGGTTTTTAGAGACCAATAGCAGCAGTTTTGCTTGACGTGAACTTTGTCGCTCCAAAAAATGGGACTTACAGTGCGAAAACGCTCCAACATCGTTCCACAAAAATTTTTGCTTAAATTAATGCCACTTTCTTTCAGTTTTTGAATGATTTGAATTTTAAAAGGATGGAAATTTATTGACTTTTTTAGAATTTTATGAATAATCGCTTTTGGAAGTCTCAGTGAGGCTGGTCTTTTCCGTATTGAAAGTGGCGCATTTTCACGAAACCTGTTTTCAACCAGTTCAATGTTTTTAGGGCCCTTGAATATAGACTGGGCTCTGGCCGTGGGACATTTATAGCCGAAGCAGTTGCGCGGGATCTCTGCACCCACAAACGAATAAAATTTACACTCGGTACATCACGTATTCTTCCAGTTCGATGCCCACTCGACATCGTGACAAACAATTACGCACAATCGATAATTCCCTTTTTCCGCTACGTTTATTACTTTTTAAAATAATCTTTTTTAAAAATATAAATTTTCCACCAAGCACACTGTATCACAAGCTTTGAAAAGTTTTACAGATTAAAGACTTCTAAGCTTTTAAAAAGCACTGGCAACCAATATTATGACGAGGGATTGGTTTTCTTTATTAAACAATTACTTACAAGCCTTCTCCAATGGATTTTAAAACAAATTCATAACCTTAAGGCTTATGGCAATAAACTTGTTATAAGCTTTTTCTATACATGTAGTTTTGGTTTGTTGGGTGTTTTTTTAGTTTTATATGCCTGTGTGTTTATAATATTATTTTAATTTCACGCCGGGCACGTTTTAATATAAATATTGCATTAAAACAACAAATATAACAACAGTAACTGGCATAAAATTTATAAATAAAAGTACAACAATACAATAAAATAATATAGAAGGCACATACATATTTATAAACATAAAAAAATATAAAAAACCCAGCATACCATATGCGCTCTAAATGAGCTCATAAAGACTCTTTTGTCGGAACGCTGACGCTCATAAAGAGTTCATACAATAATCATAAACAGTCATAAAACGCTCATATTTGAGTGGCTTTTTCCACTAAACTGGTCACTCATGAAAGAGCTCTAAATTTAATGCATAAAAGAGTATTTTATGACTCTTTTTTTAAAACGCATTTTGAGCTCTTATTCCAGTTTTCGTTTACACCTTATCTTTCTAAAATACGTTCACTGTCACTGTTTTCTTCAGCAACACTATTATTTTTAATACTACATGCTGGATATTCTTTTCTTAATTTGTTTGAACGAAGTTCACTTATTATTAATTTGCTTTCTTTTAAGCTTGCTCTTTTCATTATTTTAATTATGTATTATTTTGGAAATTTTTTATAAGATAACTCACAATTTTGTCTTTACGCTTCTAAAAATATTCACTAATGAATCAATTTGTGTAACTTTTCTTCCGCTTTGCTGGAATTTACCGTTATCTGTCAGCGTGCAGAAATTACTCATAAAAAGCACAGAAAATCTATCGTTTATGAGCTCAGAAATATGCACGCAGGAAACACTCACAGAAGCTCATAAAATCGCTCAAATATGAGCTCATATATAAGAACGCTCCGATAATGGTATGCTGGGAAGGAAGACTTAACACATACAAACAAACAAGCTTTTCGTACAATTGCACATACACCTAAACGCAAATTAACTTTGCTTTGGTTATGATTTTTACCGCTTTTATAAGTTTAAGAGTATAAAAGGGATATGTACGAAATATTTAGTGCTTTACGATTTACAGAAACTAATTCAATTAATGTGAATAAAAACCAATGGTTAGAGATCTTCAACACCACACAAGCAGACCTAGTTTGTATCCCAGCCGAGCGCAAAAAAATTCCTCTTTTTTCTTTTGACTTTTTAATTCTTTCAGGAAATTGAAGTGTTTGTAGTAAGTTATAATTTTTTGATAAAAAACTCCTATTTTTCAGTTTTTACTATTTAGGTAATAAATTTAAACATTTTGATGAGAGGTGCAAATTTAAACATTTTATTTATCGATTCAATCATTTTGGTATTTAAAATTTTATAATTGTAAAACAGAATACTAACAGGTAAAGCCTTCTCACTGGCAAAGTTGTTTTACTCTTTCGATCAAAAATGAGTCTTAAAATAAATTGCCACAATAAAATAAAAGCTAAAAAATGTATTCTCATAAATTAGAAATTTTTTACTGCAATTCATATTACTGCAATAAAGAACTTTAAAAAATAACCAAAAAAGAAGTCATATGAAATAAAAAAAACTATGTGTATTAACAACACTGTAAAAGGATTTAATTTAAATGTATAAATAAGCCTTGGTAACATTTTTGTTGCTCTTTTGTTTTTAAATGTAAATATTTTATGTTTGCCTTTTTTTGTTTTTTTGTGGGGATTTTAGTTATAAGTACATATATGTATGTATGCAAATACGTACATGTAGAAATGAATTTATTTAATATGAACATAAAAATATAATAATGTTCAAACAAATAATGGCCTCAGATTAATGCAGTTTTTAAAAACAGTTTTATAAAACAAGATTTTTTTATAAATTTCTTTAAATATTTAAAATTTCAAACTTTTTTGCTTTACCATTATTTAAGTTATTGTTTAAATTATTTATTTTTAGGTGATAAAACTCCACCCGGTTTTCCTGTCATTACACAAGGTCCCAGTACGCGTGTTATTGAAGTTGGTCACACTGCCACCATGCAGTGTAAGGCGATTGGTAATCCCACACCAATTATATATTGGATTAAGAATCAGACAAAAGTTGATATGAGCAATCCACGGTATTCAATAAAAGATGGTAAGTACCAAAAAGAAACATATAAAATTTTTACCTAAATTTAAAAAAAAAATATAAGAGAATTAATTGTTTAAATCGATTTCAAATATACATATACATGTAGTGAAATCGCCTTTATTTATTACAAATGAAATTAAAAAAAGGTATTGCTTTTAAATTTACAAATATTGTTATATTATTTGCCCCAAAAAATTATATTGTTTGCCCCAAAAAACCTACAAACCTCTTTCTCCTGCCCTTTTCTAATAACTTGTTTTTAATAAAGCATACAATAGGGCTTTGTAATAAAATTTTGGGGGATGCTTACTTTAAGGTTTGAGGATCTTTTCTGAAGTGCGAGTGAGAAGTTAATTATGGAAAATATGAAATAACTTTTACTTCGAAATTGTGTTGTTGTATCTGCAGTTGCTTAGGGTGCGCAAACCCAATTTATATAATTTTCCATGAAGAATAATTTTTGACCCAGTGTAGAAATGTACCGCAACATATAAAGAGGCGGAAAATGGGAGAATATCTCAGCACTGTAAGAAAGACTAGCAAGCTGCCTTGGTTTTTGGAGGTAGTAAAATCAAATGAGCTTATAAAGTCTTTTTAATTTGGTTGAAGAAATCTCTTTCTATGATTCCAATTCTTGACGTGGTATCTTGTACGAAGCCAACACTTCAGTTCATTCCCAGCGCTCTTACCTTACAACAGTTTTGAAATTTTAAACCTCAGAACAGAACTCTGCACGCACAATCTTAAGAGGGTGAAGCAACTTAAAGGCTCTTGAAACGTACTTATTCTTAAATTGACCCAAAGGAGGTCGATACTTACTTTAGCAACAATGACCTCAAAGTTTTAGCAATAGAGTCTTTAGATTTTCTACAAAAGGAAAATTAAACGATTAAAAGCTATTACTCACCATAGAGTTACAGTTGCGTATAAAAGAGCTAAGCCTTTTCATTGCCTTAATTTTCCAGCTGAATCTTACTGTTAGCTACGTTTTGATATGTGTCGTGTGCGATAAGCCAACGAATGGCACGAGGGTAGCAAATTTTGTGTTATTCACACTGCTAATTATATAGGCTGCTCTATTTTTGATTTAGTTAGTCGTGCAATTTACAAACTTTGCCCGTTTTCCAGCCAGTGCACCTACCACACATCTTCCTTATTAGCACACCCAACTACTAGTCAAGCTTCATTCACAAGTGCACTTGAGTCTGAGCCCCCAATAAATAAAACAAATTAGAAAAAATCGAACCAACTCAATTTTACTGGCTTACATGTCAAATTTACGATATAATAGGAGTTCATGGCATGCATGAAGCAAGTAAAGCAAAAATGTAGTCTTCTATACTACATGCTGTTAACCACCTCAAAATAAGGTTTTGAAACGAGTATCTGCCCACACAAATATAAAATCTGAGATAAACTAAATATATTTCTAACTGGACAACCTTCTTTTTGACCATCTGATCGAAATAAAATTCCAGGCATTATTAATTTTACCGTAACTAAAGGGGGAAAGACGTTGGCTTATTATAAATTTCCTTCGCATTTTATTTTTGTCGCAACAACTCATGAACATAAAATCGGAAAGCCATAAAATAGGTCTAGACTAGAAGTTCCGAAAAGCCTCGCTGAAAGAATATAATGTTGAAGATATTGCTCATAAGTATATCCCAACAAATTTTAAAAGATGCCTAAGTATGTTATGAGAGACGGATGCTTTCCGTTTGCTAAATGCGGCTAATAACCTTCAGTAAGGTCTTCTTACACTTTCTTTTAACTGCCTGGCAGGGAAAAGCTTTGCTTAAAAAAATCCCAAGGTGAACGAGTGCTACAGCTAGGAACTAAGCAGAAGGGATAAATAAACCTCCTTAGAAATTTTCTGAATACAGAAAAACAGCACCATTAAGGAACACTTGATGGGTCTAGATTTGACTTCTCAAAAAATCCATTTCCTTTAAAGATTAGTCAAAATTCGCAAATAGGTTTCTGGGAAAGAATTGAAAAAGAAAAAGATATTTAAATCACTTACGCTCATGTGGGAATTAACTAAATAAATAACAAAAAAAAGGACTGAAATGTAAAAATAGATCCTCGTTTTGGTCCAAACGCCAATTAAATGTATTAAAATATTTTTGCACAATGAAGAGCGTAATTTAATTATTTTTACGCTTAAGTGCTTCCTGCCCAAATGGAAATTTGTCTAAATAAAGATGATTTTTTTAACTGCAAATAATCTTTTAAAAAAATGATAAACTGTTTTTTGATTCTACAAAAAATTAAATAATTAAATAACATCAATTCTATTTGATATATTGATTTTTATTATCTTCCTTCCTAGAAGTCTTCTAACATAAAATAATTGTAATTCTACAAGCAAATCCCTTTGTTAACATTTTTTGATGATCTATTTTAATATTTGTCAAATAAATTTCTCTTGGTGTTTAACAATTTATCAAAAACTGAAAAAAATACTCCAAAACTCTCTAATTTTACAAATTTTACCAGAGACAAGCATAACTCAAAAACAAACAACCAACACACTGATAACAAAGTTTATTGTTTATAAGAAAGGAACAACAACTCCATTGCCTTACTAACACTCACTTACGCCACCACCACTTACAGGCTATGCCTGCAGCTTTAAGTAAATATTCCCCAAAATGTAAAAAACAAAATTGTTTGTCCGTAAACTAAGATGAACTAAAGACTCTCTAAAGAATTTTATGTTTGAGTTTCCTTCTTTTTTTTTGGAAATTTTTAAAGGCGAAAATGGAAAGTTTGCTCTTAGCTATGAAAAGATGACAACAGCAAAGCCAAGTACCGTGTGCACACACAAACACAAGCCAATAACCATGTTTGAGAGGGCATAATATTAAATAAACATTAAAATATATGAACAATGACGGTAATCAAAATTGTTGATAAAAAAAAACTATAACTTAAGCAGTCAACTGAAGAGAGTTAAACACAAGGACACCGAAAAATTTTTTTTATAAAAATGTCAATAATGTAGTTGCTCTTAGAGGACAGAAGGTGAAAGAAACGCAATTTAAGGACAAACTTTGCTTACTTATGCAAAAATGAAAAAAAAATTTCACAGGATGTTTTTATTGTCATTTTGATGACCACAAACACATTTAAATTGTCTGTGGAATAAAGTTGTAAAAGCTATAAATTTAATGCGTTTTCAAGATTAAGAATTCTATTTGAAAATACTTTAAGAAAAAAACAAAAAAAGAACGAGTTTCAAATACTGCCTTTTTTCTCTTTTGGCTTTGGTTGTTTGATAGAAACGCTACTGTTCTTACAGGAAAGCTTTAAAATAAGATTCAAATTATTTCTAGTTTAGCATGAATACACTATTTATCAGGTGTGTTTACTCTTAGAGTTTTTACTTGGACTTTAAACCTCCATACATCCACTCAATTGCCGTTTCAGCTGACTCGCTAGCAATCAAATGAGGGCCACATCACCTTAGATACCCTAAATATTTCCAGATATATATATATCTGTTCCTTTAAACTCCTACAAGGAGCATAGGGCCAAAACAAGTTCCTTCCAATATCCTCGATCTACTGCACGATGTTTGATTTCATTCCAATTCAAGTTTAGTTTGGACGTCTCGATCGTTATTTGGCGTTTCCAGGTATGCGATGGTCTACCTGTACGTCGACTGCCTTGTGGGTTCCACTCTATAGCTTGCTTTGCTATGTCATCTGGTGGTTTACGTAAAATGTGACCAATCCAGGACCATTTGCGCCTACGGATTTCTTGGTGGATCGGTTGTTGGTTAGTTTCTGACCACAGACGTATATTTGAAATTGTTAAGGGCCAGAACACCCGTAAAATTTTACGTAGACATTTGTTTATAAAAACTTGTAAGGCTTGTATGTCTCGTGTTGCAGCGTTCCACGTCTCGCATCCGTATAACAAGGTGGATTTCACATTTGAGTTGAATAGACTCAGTTTTGTACGACGTGATATATATGATGAATTCCAGACGGGATACAATTGCCCAAACGAATGTCGAGCTTTATTTATTCGGCTGGAGATATCTGCGGCAGAACCACCACTTTTGTCGAGTATACTTCCTAGGTAGCAAAAAGACTCTACATCTTCAAGTTGATGGTTCTTTATGTTGAACCTATGATCGTTATTTACGTTTATGCGCATTGTCTTTGTTTTACCCATGTTTATCTTTAGACCAACGGATAGTGCGGTTTCATAAACTAGTGTTAGCTTCGCTTGCATGTCGAAAAATGAGTGTGTTAACAAGCAGATGTCATCTGCGTAATCAAGATCCTCTAATCGACCTTGCAAACCCCACGTAATTCCCCTTCTGTGGAGTGTGGCCTTTTTCATAACGATGTCAAGGACACAATTAAAAAGCAATGGTGATAAAACACAACCTTGACGTACTCCATTTTCTACAAAAATTTTCCTACCGAGTTGTCTCTCATGTAGTATGCGACATGTGGCATTAGCGTATAGCCCCTTGATAAGATTTATCAATTTTCCGGGGACTCCTTTACACAGTAGTGCTTCCCATATAGCTGGGTGGTTTATGGTGTCAAATGCCTTTTCAAAGTCAATGAACGTAAGGTATAACGGAGACCTCCATTCTACTGACTGTTCCACAATTATCCTTAAGCTGTTTACATGGTCGATACATGATTTGTGCGCACGGAAGCCGGCTTGTTCTTTCCTGAGCTCAGGAAGAACAGTTGTGGATAATCTTCTGTTTATTATATTAGCAATCACTTTGTTGGTCATGTTCAATAGTGTTATACCTCTCCAATTTTTACGTGCTGTAAGATCTCCTTTTTTTGGGAGATTTATAATCACACCCTCAGCGAGATCCTCTGGAAGAGTTTCAGTTAGCCAGAAGTCTTTTATAACGGGCGCCAGTAATTGGGCACTGGTTAATGGGTCAGATGATAGCAGCTCCGGTGGGATGTTGTCTGAGCCTGGAGATTTGTTGTTTTTTAAGAGTTTTATTGCCTCGAGTATTTCTGTGATATCCGGGCTGTCGACGGTAATGTTTGGATTCGGAGTATGTGTAGCGCAACTGCATAGCGTAAGTTGCGTGGGTTGGGGTGTAGAAAGCAAACTGGAGTAAAATGATTCCCAGAGATTAAGTTGTTGTTCTTTAGATGTAACAAGTTGTCCAGAGTCGCTTCTCAATGGTTTACCTGTGGACGTTGTGTTGTTGGTCAATTTCCTTGCAGCGCGGTATAGATCTCTAGCGCGATTAGTTTCAGCAGCAGCCTGCGCTTCTTTGGCTATGTTATTGGCCCAATTTCGTTTATCTCGACGAGCGCTGCGTTTTACTTTCCGGTTTAGGTCGCTGTGCATTTGTTGACACCTTGTTTTATCTGAGCGTGTTCTGCTGGAGTTAATTGCCTCTTTTGCTTCTTTTCTTTCTGATACGAGTTTCCAGGTTTCATCACTAATCCACTCTTTTCGGGCGTTGTTTTTAAAACCGACGTGTTGTTCTGCTGCATCAATAAATACTTTTTTGGTTTCTTCCCAACTACGATTTTCATTTCTGTTACTCAAATGTAGTGATGATCTAAGTGCACTGTTGAAAGAGTTTGCGACTTCTTCATTTTTGAGTCTGTTTATGTCAAATTTCCTTCCCGGAGCTAAGTTGTTGTTTTTAATAGCAGCTATTTTTAGACGGAGCGTTGCAAGAACCAGATGATGATCACTTGCGATGTCAGCTCCTCTTTTGTTACGTACATCCAAAAGTGAGCCACGCCATTTTTTGCTGATAGTGATGTGATCAATCTGGTTTTCGGTTTTATTGTCTGGGGAAACCCACGTAACCTTATGTATCCTTGGGTGCGGGAATAATGTGCCACCTATAACAAGGTTGTTCGTCCTACAAGTATCCAACAACATCTCCCCATTCTCTGTCAGATGACCCACTCCATGTCTACCCATTGTGTTTTCGACACTCGTGTTGTTGTCTCCCATTTGGGCATTAAAATCCCCCATCATCACAATAATATCCCCTCGATGGACAGATGCCAAAACACTATCAAGAAGATTGTAAAATGCTTCCTTCTTTCCTATTTCGGATGTTTCCGTTGGAGCGTAGCACTGTACGATTGTGAGATTTCGTGCTCTAGTACGTAGCCTTGCTGTAATAATTCTATCAGAGAATGGCTCCCACTCGATGAGGGCTTTTTTCGCTTCTTTTGATAGAAGTATTCCAACGCCACTGGATCTGGGTATTTCGCCACTTGGCTTCCCAGAGTAGAGAAGAGTAAGACCATCATTCGTTGTGAGTTCGCCAGAATCACTCCAACGAGTTTCACAAATTCCGAGTAATGCAAGTTTATAGGTAGTAAATTCCTTACACAATTGAGCGAGACGAGTTGTTTCTAAAAGTGTTCGTACATTCCATGTTCCAATTCTAGTCCTTAATTTCATGCCAAAGGTCGTCATCTTTAAATCGGGTTTATTAGTTTCTTTAATTGTTTCGGTTTCAGTAATAAGTTTGTTTTAAGACGAATGACTTATTAGGCCATAGCGTCCGATCCTAGAGTTGGGGCTGCCAACACACCGCTAGGCCGGCTAATTACAGTTGAGTTTCAGTGACTAATTGTTGACGATGGACACCTAATTTCCAGAGACGCATCGGTATTAGCATGCACTCTGGATACTCAGTACTGTACGCCTTCTCACTTTAGCTGTCATCAGACGGGTGCCTGAGTGACATTACCATTATTTCCAGATAACTCCACTTATTTCCAGCTTTTTCTATGAAGTGTCTGAAGATCCCGGTCTTAAAAGAATCCAGCAAAATAGCAACTGATTAAGCATTAGGATATGTGGACCGAATCCCAGCTAAGATAGCTTGTCTGCGCGCTTATTACCCTACGAAAGCAGTATTAAAAAGCTAAACTAGCCCTAGAGAGTTGACTTTTAAATACGGAGTGAAGTAAGTACATGGAAATATTTTTTCCCAGTAGCGCATTCGATGTACTTTGTTGGCCATATGAGGAACTTATGGTTGGATTCCCTAAATAAACGTCGGATCTAAGAACTATCTGTGAAAAATCTGACATTATACTTTTCTTAAGATAACTAGCATAACACTTGCTCCTTCTGCAAATAAAGTTCTAAACTTATTATCAATGGCCATGTGGGGTGCATCATAGTCAAAGGATCATGGATTGGGGACAGAATAGGTTAGGTAGAACAGGTAGCCGTTGAAGGAAAGGATACAGCTCACCTGGGTCCGCTTAACTCAATCTCCTTGTGTTACCTGGAGAAGCAAATAGAATAGAATGAGATGGAAGGAAAGAAGAAATTAAGAGAAGTATAAGAAA
This sequence comes from Melanophora roralis, assembly GCA_963583895.1. NCBI lineage: Eukaryota > Metazoa > Arthropoda > Insecta > Diptera > Rhinophoridae > Melanophora > Melanophora roralis. The sequence continues at coordinate 23,957,411 of OY757188.1, forward strand.
GAAAGAACAAAAGAATGAAGCAGACTTACCAGGGTCTCTGGGGGGAATTGAACCCACAACCCTCAGACTGGTAGACTCCTGCACTTACCACTGACTTACCGGGGCACCCATGTATTGGGGACAATATACCCTAGATTCATCCAAGGCCGTATATTGTAGGTCTCTAGTAACCCAATGCCTTAAGCTTTACTTCGTTTTTTGCAGGCCGATCTCTGGATTTTGCCTAGTTGTTCAACCAAATTAGATATATACCCCCCATTAATTTAGTCGATCCCAGGCATTACTTAGTTCTGATTTCACTTATTAAGCCTGGAAACCATCCTGATACTAGGGTCAAGATATCATCCAACTAAGAAAAAACCCTTATTACCCAGTTCTATAGAAACTGAGTAAACTAGCGTTAGCCAAAGTACTGGCAAGACTCCGCCACCCGCTGGTGTGCTTTAATCACCTATTTTTCATAGTATTGTTACCAAAAAGTTTAAAAGATAAAAGACTGAATGGAAGTCTTTCGTATTCTCGATACGCAGTTTAAGGACATTGGGCATGAGTGTAAGCTAAGACTTCCTTGAGTTTACTGGAACGTGTTTAAGGGAAATAAAACCGAAATACTCTTTGTAGTTGCGTGATTGTGTCGTAAGGTGCTAACATACGCTGCAAGACGTCATCAGGACTTGAGACGTGTATGTCTGTAATAAGGAAACAAGTTTCTGAATGGTCAACCGCAGAAACCGTTTTGCAAAGTTTGACGAATTTAATGCAAAAAGTGTGGAAGAATCTATTGACATTAATTTGCACTTAGATAAGTAAACATAGCTTTTTAATAACTTGTATTCTTAACTTCAAGCTCATAAATAACGTTAAGCTCATAAGAATTTAATATGTTTTTGCAAAATAAAGAAATTTGTTATTTATATTCAAAACACTCTATAAAGATTTATTGGCATTTTTGACTAAAATCCCTTAAAAATACGTTGATAATGTTGGGCCTAAAAATATGCTTAATTTAATTAAACTTTTTCTTATTTACTTTAATCAATTTCATTTTAAAATTAATATTGAAAACATTTTATTAAGACCTTTTAACTACTTTTTGGTTCTTTAAGCCTTTTAACAGTAGAAGCTCAAAAGGCACATTCTAATTATGGGATTTTTCCTAGCTTTAAAAATTGATATTAATTACTTTGGCCTCCTAAAAGTTTGCTATATTTCTTTGATTATAATAATATTCGTAGTGTTTCTTCTCCTGCAAAATATTATTTTTACAAAAAATCTAATTGAATAAAGGCAACGAGAATAAAAAACCTAAAAAGTTTTTTACAAGAAGAACAACAATAAAGAAAAATAAAAAGGAAATATGTCTGTTAAGACTGCAAAAACCCTTAACATGACAGGAATTTTAAATGAAATAATTTTTTTTTCTTTCTTGAGATTTTATTTTCTCCTTTTCTCTTTCTAATCCTGGTATGCTAATAATAAAATCAACTAAGTTAAACTTAATTTTTTCTATTTTTCCAGGAATTTTAATAATATAAAAGATGCTTTGTAAGCAATCTTAGTAGTAGTACAGTGTGCTGCTCCTAAGATTTCTTAAACCGCCACGTCTCCTTGTATTTATTTTCTTTTAGATTTCTTTAAATTCCAGCGTTGTCGGTTTGTTTATTTTAATGCATAATTCATAAATTAAAGCTTATTTCCTTAAGGCCGTTAGCTTTATTCTCATCGGCATAAAACTACGGTTTCTTACAGCTGTTTGTTATACTTCCGTTTCCTTTAGAGACTGATTTTCCGGCTGCTGTTTGTGTTTATGTATTTTATTTAAGTTGCTTTGCCTCCCCTTGCGTTTGCAGATTTGATGGGAGACAGACATGCTTAAAAGCTTAAAACCAAAGTAGAAAGAACAACACAAAAATATTTTCACGACCCGTTTAAGACATTACCTGTCCTGAATATTAATTGTTAGAATCATTTTAGCTTCAGTATCAAAATAATATAATAACAGTTCTTTTAAAATAGTAAGTAGCAGTTAATATAAGCAGAAACATAAAAACATTTACAGATTTTTATACTCAAAAGATTTTTATTACATAAAAGTGAAACCAATAAAGTACCAAAGGTTTATTGACAAATTAAACTCCCATGACATGTACAAGATCACAGGAAATACTTTTACTTATAAACATACATCTATGCAAGCAATATAGAGAAGAAATAAGCATCAACTTTTAAGAAAAAAAATTTAGCGGTCCTTAATAATTTTTATTAAAAAATTTTGCAACTTGATTCATTTTACTTTAAACTTAACATAAATAAACTTTAATTTACACGCACTCGCGATTATACCTTCCCTATAATGGAGGCTTAGACACTGCCTCATAACTCTACTCAAATCTGCCAATTTGGGTTCAATTTGGATCAATTAGTTTGAGCTGCTTTTAAGTTTCATTTAGGCCAAATTTTGCATCTCTATGTGACTAACATGTGAGGCGGCAAGTCAAGTAAATGCCAAGTTATTTCATCTCAAGGTGTTGAGGCACCATCTGATTATTAATAAATACCCATAGAGTAAAAGGAAATGTGAGTGAATTTTTGCTTTTTTATTTTTATTCCCCATAACGTAGTCCACTTCTCTACTTGGATAATATAGTGCTGTAGTTGGTTGAAGGCATCTTTTGGATCTTAACGAGTACTTGGAAAAGTATTAATATAAGCAAATGTCAACGTGCTTGTTCAGCTATTGGTTGGAATGTCTGCTATTTAAAGCAAGTACTCTGAGAGCATTTGCTTGCCTATTTGATTAAAACCAGTAGCAGAGATCTAAAAATTGGAATCGTATTTGTTCAATCATGTCAGTAGATGTATTGTTAGTAAATACGTTTTTAAAATAATTAACGAAAATACAAAACATTTCTTTTTCATTTCTTACTCAAAGTTCACCAAAATAACGCAATGGCAATTTTGCGAAAAAGAGTATACTGAGAACTTTGGCTGATCGCCATAGACAGCAATATGTCTAGGGACTCCAATCTGGACCAGCTGAGTTTCTTTCAAATTGTGCAGATTTATGTGCCTTAAGCAAATTTTTAAGAGCCCGGCTTCTAAATCAGGCTCTCTGTAATTTCACCTTAACTTAGACCTTTTATATTTGCAGACAAAATCTTTTGTATGCTTAGGGAAAACAAATCTGTTGGGCCAAGTTCAGTGGTGTTTGAGAACGGCATGATCAGTGACTTATTCCATATGCCCACTACGGGAATTAAAAAAGAAATTAATTTCATCTACAGTTTTTAACATCACATTTTGCGGAAAATGGTGCTGATATGTTCTCTTTATTTTAGCCAAATTCCCCATTTAAAAGAGATAAAATCAATATTAAAAATAGCCCCCGGCTCCCACGCTTAGTTAAAGAAATTAGTTTTATTGATATTTCGTTATAAAAAATCCAGGCGGCCAATAAACTGACAAATGTTTAATACTAGAACATAAGGTGTTTTATTCTCGATTTAATTAATGACACTAAGCTACGACATGATAATTTCTGGAACCATTTATTTTTAATACGAGTTAAGATGCCAAAAAAGTTTCGTAAAAATCTAAGGAGCTTTCTGTGTTTTTAACATTTAAGCTCATTTTGTGTTAGCGAATGCCTTTTGTATATAACAAAAAAAATCTGAGGCAAATCATGGCATACTAAGTATTACCTGCTGTAGAGCACGCTGCATTGATTGCATTTCCTGCACAATTGATTCATACATAAAATCCTGGTGTCATAATTTTTCACGAAATTACCACACCACTTACTCATGGAGGAGACAAGAACCTTTAACTCTTTATTGAAGGCCACGTATGGTTAAATACAATCAAAATATTTATTCTGGATTGAGGATAATGTGCTTAAGTCTTTCCCATGGATTTTCGATCTCAATCTCCATACCCCTCAATGCACTACTCGTAAGATAAGTATGAACCTGGTGCAGTACAGTGTTCAGTGCTTCTAAAGGAGTAGTACGCTGTGCAACTTTCATTCTATTTGGAAGCCAAAGTTTGGATTTTGCCTAACTAGCGTACCAGATATTTCCTTCCCCTTGCAGTCCACCATACTGAGATGCATATGTCAAAATTGTAGAGCTGTGTACATACGTTGTACTACTTATGCCTAGGGTTGTTATCTCCAAATTCAAAAAAATGAGGACAGCCAGCGCAAAAAACCCGCACTTTTCCGGACATCCACAAAAAAACTAGTTTCAAACAGTTTTATATATATTTATTTATAGGGTTTGTTGTAGGTTAATGTCACAATAAACTTTTTCAAAAACCCAATAAACCATTTTTCGTTATCAACTGTTTTGATTGTTGAAGATCGCAAAGTGCAAGTAACTTCCCAGTCAACTTTATCTCTTGTCATAAAAGATCTACATTTAATAAAACAATAATATATTGCCTTTTTTTTTCAAAAAATTTACAAACAGTTCTGCTTATAAATTTACTTACTTTTGTTATTGTTAACCAACCTAACTTCAGAAAATTCAAGGCACATACAAAAATGTTAAACAAAATTTGCTTAAGTGGCAAAAATATACTTTTAAAGTAATTCAGTAGCAAAGTACTTGAAGTAAATATGTAAGATAAGTAAGTAAGTAAGTAAGAAAAAAAAACATGATATAAAGTAAAAACACAACTTTTACGAGGTTGGTATCTTTTTTTAATATAAGATACGTTATTTTCGGAGTAATAAATAATAATTAATAACTAACTAAATTAGCGTTTGTTAAAAAATGTAAGACTTTTCCGGACGCCCACTTTTTTCGAGGACGGATGCCCAAAAAAAAGACAGTGTCCGGACGGTTAACAACCCTACTTATGCCAAACCAAAGACCTCATATTACGGTGCTCAGCTTAGAAATAAATTATAGATCCCAACAGCGCTTTCGATTCGAATCGAAATTCAAAAACTCTTACTAGAACTTCCATGTTAAAAGCATTGACAACTTAAACGATCGAGTAAATATCGATTCGAAATAAATGTGACAATTTGGCCTCTGGTCCTTAATGCATTTATTTACTTGGTTTAGTTGTGAAACAAAAGGTCATAGCAAAGCTGTTTTATTTCCATATGTCCTTTGTCAGAACACGTAATTTTGTTTGAATTCCATTCTCAAGAAATAAACAGTTCTACCTTTTTCTATAAACAAGACTACTTAAACCATATATATAACCGAACTATAGCTATGACAAAGAAAAATTAGGTTTGAACTTTGAATACAAGATAACACAGTAAAACAATATTTAGGACGGAAATTTTTATATCAAAGTGACTTCAATTCGACTGGATTATTAAACGCCAGCCTTAAATAATTTTTTTTTTGGGGTTAAAAAAGTCCGCTTTGTTGTAGTAGGATTTGCATTTTAGGAGAATCTTCTTTTTCTTCTTGCCAAACAAGTATTTTTTTTTTAATTTGTACCTTTTAAGCGACTTCTTAATTTAAAATCTGCTGCTGGTTATATTTTTTCTTTCTCCAAAGAATCCATTAATTAATTTTAAAATACTAAACATCAACTTTCCGCTCATTTAACATAATTCACAAAAAAAAAACTCCAACATATTAAAATTTTTTATTGTTATTTTAAAATAACGCCAATACCAAATACATTACATTCTGACCCTAAACTTTTCGTGTTTTCTAATAAAAAAAATAATTTCCCTTGAGTAATAACTCGTTCTAAGCCACTTTACTTCTTTAAGGGCTTAATATAAAGCATTAAGATTTTCGTCATTTAAATCTTATAATACAAAAATTGGCTTAAACAAAAATGAACTACCTTTTATTATCAGTTTTTTTTTTTTTTGTTTAAGGTCTTGCTGCTTACTGCTGACATCTAAATCCCTCGTTGTTCATAGATGTTATTAACTTTTTCCTTTTTCTTTAAGCCTTTTATATTGTTTATTTTTTGTAAGTGCAAAAAAGCAAAAAAAAATACTGACACACATTTTAAGGAAATTGTACCATTTATTTCGTTTTATTTTTTTTTTTTTTTTGAAAAATAAGTAACTGTAAAAATAAACATCAATACCCTTTGGTAATTTCGTAAATAAATAATTTATAAACGAATTTGTTCACCGACAAAAAATAAGAAATAAATGGTTAAAACGTATTTTACATTTCTGTTTCAAAAAGGGATTCGTTTTTTTTTTATTTAAAAAGGCACTCGCTTCCTTAACCTTTAGCTTGGGAATAATAAAAATTCCTATTATCCTAAAAACAAACTGTTTTTAAGGAAATTAAAGTATCTGAAAGTCAGCGATTATCATTAGAAGAGAGTTTTAACATTTTTTTAAGAGTTTTTTTTTTATCTTTTTGCAATATTTATTAGTTGAAAAAGTACAACTACTACTTTAGGGCAAGACTAAAGGTAGAGACTATATATAACCAACAATCGTTAAGATATAAAAGTGCATTAAACATCTTAAATATTTAATGAAGATATAGAAGGCAAAAGTAAAAGGGACTGATTTATCAGGGTGATTAAATATTTAGAGTGTATAAAGCTTCCCTTAATGGGTATTTATCGCAATTCAGCATATAAAACGTTAACGTATGTTTATACTTCCTTTTTTTAAGAATTTAAAAAAAATAACTTCCATATCTTAAGGAATAATAATAACAATAACACAGTTTTATAGCATACTTAACAGAAATAACTGCGGCTACTTTAAGGTGTTTTATCTTAAGAATATCGGCAATAAAATTTGTGGCATAAGTTGGTTAATTTAGACAAGTAAGGGATAGGTACTATTGACAGTTTATTGGTTTTGTCATTAAACCTATACAATCCTTTGACATTAATTTATTATTGATTGGATAACAACCTCTCCAAAAATTTCACGCAGATTTGCGCCTAATTTTTGGAAGACACCTTTTGTCAGGAAAAGCCAAAAAGGAGTTTAAAATAATTATACCAACACTTAATACGTGGTAGGGTAATATGCGGTTCTGCAGATGTTTGTAACACCAAAAAATAATGGTCTGAAACTCGCCTTCAAGTATACGAATCGACTCAGCATCACTTTCTGAGTAGACTTAGGCATGTCCGTCTATCCGTCCGTCCATCGGTCCGCCTTGCTTAGCATCCATGTATTCTTGTGTACACGTTACAAGTCACAACTTTGAAGATATTTTGATGAAATTAATTACATATAATTTTTTGGCATTGGCGCAAAGCCTTTTATTTTTGGTCATGATTATTTGATATAGCCACCATACAAACATACTGTAAAGTATGATTTGGTTAGGCTTGAACGACTACAACATTTTTTTTTTGTGTTGTTAAAGCTGCATCGAAATTGTAAGCGCGACTCTTTATAGCTCAGAATGGGTTAAGAAATTTGAAAGATAAAAAAAGAATTGAGATGTCAATCTAAATGGTTGGCTGTAGTCGCATCGCAATAGTTTTTGTCCTATCCTTGCACGCAGAGAAAAAACTTGGTTGAGTATGGTCACGGGAATACGATTACGAACAATTTCACCATTATATGGTAAAGAAGATCATTATTATGACTGCCATAACAATCATACTTATGAATATGTTTGTGGTAGTCATTAGTTTGGTCATGAGTAGTCAATATCTTGATTATGGGTTGCCAAATATATGATGCTCTTAGAATAGGGTTATCATAATCTAAGCGTAACATATGCATGATTACCCACACAAGTATAATTGCATTTTCCGCCAAAAACTTACTGCAACTATAGTATGGTTGTGGCAGTCCTAGTAATGATTTTCGTAACAATGCAATAATGAAATTGCTTGTGATTATATTCCCGTGACCATATTTGACCATATTTTTTCTCTGAGTGTGAGAAGAAAGAATCATAAATTAAATATACCAATGTTAGCAAAGGAAGACAGGGTATCCAGTCGGTGGACGTCAAAATGAACCGAATATCGTTCAGTTTCTAAAAGCAGAAAGAGAGGTGCTTAAGACTTTCAATCTCCTCTGCGTCTTGGCAGCTCCTATAGAAATCGGTAAGGGCAATGCAAATCTGCTGGTATATACCTATGTCAAATTAAAAGTGGTTGATAAATGCAGCCACATTATTTTTTAGTCTTTATTTGTACAGATCACTTGGAGCGTTCCGCATCTATTCTTGGGCAGGTTCTTCAAGTTGTTCTACATTTAAGGTTTATTTGGACATCTCGTACTGGGATTCCACTGACATACTTTTTTCCGCAAAGCTTACAAAAAGGGTGAATGCTACAGAAGCAATCAATTGCGTCATCATAAAATGCTGCACAATTTTTTGCAAGTGTATCAGCAACACATTTGCCCGCACTGGTTCCGTGTCCCAGCAGGAATAACAAAGTGATGTTAGGATGCAACGCCATTCAATTCAACGATGTCCAGCATTCACCGACTAGTTGTAATGTAGAGCATACATCAGTACTTATCCCAATGCTCCTGCCAAATATTCTGTAGTACCGCAGGCAGGCTACCGCTTTAAAAATCGCTGACAGTTCAGTCTGCTATACACTAAATTTAGTAGAAAGTCTGAACGATATACTGACTTATATTTCAGCAGTGAATTTGTCTTCACCAATACCGGTTTTCCTTTCGGAACGTTCCGTATATATCTCCAGAATGGCAGGTCCTAAAGAAATGATTTCATCCAACCCTTCCACTCAGATTGCGAAGGATGTTTCCGTGGGGAAAAAATTTCAGTGTGCAGTAGTCAATCAAATTGAGAACCAAATCGACAGGCTCAATGACGATCTCGTGACGGTATGCCCTGCGTTTGCACTCGCCTACAGCATGCAGTCTGTTTGGGGTGTTTAGCGCCAGTTTTTTTATTTGGTTTGCTGGTAGCCAGTTGAGTACCATATTAAATAACAACCAAAAAAAATTAATTTGTTTTTTATACAAATTATTTATTTTGATATATGTATTTGTTTGGGAGTTATTTTAAAGTTAAAAAAAAATTCGAAATAATATAACTTCCAATGATATTTTGTTGAGACTTATTTCGTTTTTGTTTAAGAAAGTGTACAAGACCTGGAACAAAATAAAATATGAAGTAGTAGCTTAAGCTAACGACGTAATAGGAAGCGTAGCAAGAAGATATGCAAATTGAATATTAAAGCTTAACATACAATATGTATGAAACAGCTGACAATTGTCGATTGCGTTGTCGTGCAACAAAGTTCAAGAGTTCGAATTTTGCGCTTGAGTTTCTCTGCAGCGACTGTTATAGCTACCTTTTCCGTTTATACTTCTTTGAAACGGCTTCTTTTCAGTTTTGACAGTTTGCATCTATACTTGTGACATTTTATACAACGACTATTTTGTTCTAAATTTAATACAGTACTCTTGCACTCGTATTCATAAAAATTAAAGTAATTATGCCATAAAAATCTGTAAAATAAGCGCATAATAACCTTACTTTAACTTTTGTGAATATGTGGGCAAGTGTTTTTTCAAAGGTCTTTGGCGACAATCAATTGAAAGTTTTGTGTGTTTAAGAAAAAGTGTATTCGTCCAGTCGTAAGGAATAACACCACTACTAGATTCGATCCGGTGACTTCGCTGTAGCCTTCGGTCGGTCAATGGACTTCGGTAGCCAAAGGCCGAAGGCAACTTTTTTTAAAAAATCCAAAATTAATCAAATAACCCAAAAAAAACTTAAAGTCCATACAGCTGCCCGATATTAAATCGAAACCGGTGCATCAAATTTACTAGTGTTTATCATTAATGTATCTGTCCACAATGCTGTTTGTTTGGAGTATAGTTTCACGTTAGTCAAATCTTATTAATGGATACTAAACTTTTTCGCATTATACATATATTAATTAGAAGTTATTTAAATTTTGTTGGGAGTTTTTTATTATTGTTGGGAGCTATTTCATTTTTGTTGGTACTTATTTTGTTGGGAGTTATTTCACTTTAGTTTGACTATTATGAAATAGATCCCACTTATTAGGAGTATGTGGGCGTAACAACAAGTTTGATAAGCAGCAAAGCAGGCCGGGTTTATCTTGTGTAGTTGGTAATAAAAAATCCATAACATTTTTTTAGTTTTCAAGTAATGCCGTAATCGATTTTTCGCAAACACTACTTAATTTGTACGGGAGTTTCCATATTCACACGTCAGACTATAGTGTATATTTAACCGAATTTGTTCTGCGAAGTTATAGCGCAACACAAGAATAGTAATTTATGTTTATATATTACACAAACAGATATTTTACTTTCCTTTAAGACGCTAATCTTAACCCTAATCCTCCTTAAATGGTTCATATATAGACCCTTTTTACATACAGACTTAATAAAACAAAAATTCATCATTCCATGTTCTAAACAAATAGGCATTTTAAGAAAAATCTTCCGCAAATAAATGCAATATTATTTAAAAGCCTTGTTTGTATGTTCAGGTCAGACAATAAAGAAATTCAAAAGAAAGTGCTAACAAGGGGCAAGAAATATGAAATTCTCTCTGTAATAAACACAAACTAATTTAAAATTTCTATTCTTTCATACCAACAAAACAATAAAATAAAAAAAGTTTAAAACAACAAAAAAATATTTCTACAAATAAAAAACAATACCTTTTGAAATACCAACACAAGTCAAAGATTATAAAACAAAAAGGAAAATTGTTTGCGTTTATGTAAGAAAACAAATTTATAGGAAAAGGCTTTTTATACAATTTTCCAGAAGTTCAGTTCAGTAAGACTTACAAGCAAATTGTCTTACCTTAAGAAAATTATAATAAAAAAAAGATAGTAAGAAAATTTGCATTTACAAATGTATGTGTGATACACACATACACTGATATATTCAAAATATAATATTAGTTTTATGGATTAAAATACAAACAAACCAAATAAAAATAAAAACAAAAAAGAAACTGACTTAAGATTTATGAGCAAAGTTATATGTTCGTAACATATTTTGCCCCATAGGCAAATGAAGAGGAATGAGAAAAAGGTTTGAATTTGTTAAAGGTTGTAATATACCTGGGAGATTAACGCTGGCGTTTTTTTTTTATTTTTATATATAGTTATACTTTTATACCTTTATGTAAAATATTTATGTACACGTATAGAAACCTATAAAAAAAACAATATATGGAATAAGGAGAGACAAGCTAACATTTATTAAAATCGTATGCTCATAAAGTGAACATATGGGTAATAAGACATCCTTTGAGGGGTCTTAAAAACACATGTTAGTGAATGGAATAAGTGGGGACAGAAGAAGCATATTTATATGATAAAAGGTTTAAAGTGTAATAAGCTACAATTTATTTCTTTTTTTTTTGCAATTTATTTTCCAAGAAACATAAAACAAAATTTATAACTTTATGAAACTTTCACTATATAAAGTTAATGCCTATAATATATACAGCATGTTTAAGGATTTTTCGAAATGTCATGCACACATTTCAGAGAAGGATAGGAAAGTCTTAAATGGGTATTTCAATTGTGACGGGTTAGACCATTTTGCTTATAGTATACACAACTAAAAATTTTTGTTTAAAAAAGGCTATGATTTCCATGAATTGTATGTTTTTAATCAAACAATAGCAGGAAGACACTTCAAGAACATAATTTCTGCATACAAGGATTACATGATGACTGTGACGGGTGTAAGCTCACAAATTTAAATTTAAATTAAATTTGATTTTAAGATTGAGCTGTGTAAAATATTCTTGAGAACTGGTTTAATTTTTAATTCGTAGGTAATTCAATATTTCTACAAAAAACTATTCTCGCTAAAGGAAAACTTTTTTAAAAATGTGACGGGTGTGACATTTTCTTCAAGACTTTAAAAAAGTAGAGCCGATTATTCAGTATGTAATAATTTTCGGCTCTTGCGAAATAAACAAAAAAATATGAATCAATTTATTTATAAATCAATTATTTTCGTTTTGTTTAAGACGCAAACGTACACTCAAGTAATTATTACAGTTACTGACTGTAAGTTATTTTGGAAGTATTCCATAAAGTTGTTTTAAATATATTATTTTTTTTAACTGATTTGAAGGGATATTCAAAGCTTCAGCTTAACAAAAAAAAGGATTTTCAGTTAAAGTTATTTTTGTCAGTTATTTTTTGGCAATATTTAACTTTGTTGTTATTTTTCTGATAGTTTGTGTTTTGCTGTAAATGACAGAAGATCTAGTTAACTTAAGACGAATTTGAAAGTTAAATTTTTGATGTCTGAATTTAAATTAAATATTTTGTTAATTTTAATGAATATCTTGTTGGACGGGTTTTAAATAAATATTCAGTTATTTTAAATAGATTTCCAGTTGATTTTACCTTAATAATTTTTTTTTTAAAGAAAAAAATCAAAATCCAAACTCGGGCCGTTTTAAGTGGAATTGATCACTTGAAGGGTATAAAAGAAAATATTTTATTTTTAAAGAAAGGTCAATATCTTTTTATTTAACCAGTTTACTATATTTTTCTATTAAATTAAAATCGAGGTTGTCTTTTTTTTTGTAAAAAAAAATTAAATTAAAAAAAAAATTCTTACATTGATATTTAGCTTGATATGTTCTTAGATTTACGTAAAATAACAAGATATCAATCTAAGGGTCTTACCCTTAGATGATCTTAATTGCGTTAAACCAGCAAACTTGCTCCACATGTTTTGCACAAGTGACCTCAATTTTTCCTAAAATGATTACCGATTTGTATTCACTTCCATACAATCTTTAATTTGACATGCAAGCATCAATTTTACCCCGGATCTATTATTTTTTCCTATCATTCCTTTCATACTCAATTTTTCTACTTAAAAGATTTACGTATTTTAACTGCGAATTTCGTCCTTGTTAATTGCAAATTTTTTTTATTTAGTTTAAAAGAAATATTTCTTTTACTTTTTTTAAAAGGTTAAAAACAATTTTGTTTACTTTCGAATTTGAGTTATAAAGTTATTTATTTATTTCTAAAACTAAGTAGAGTTTCTTTAATTTCATTTTCGAATTGGTTAATGTTGAATTGATTAAGAGCTGCAGCGTATGCGTATTTTATGACTGAACCTTTATTTACTTTTTCATTTAATTTTGTTTCTGAGATACCTTTACTTTTCCCCAATTACTGCTCTTAAACACCTTTTGCATATTTTTTATACCCTTCACATAGTGATAAGGGTATATATCAGTTTGTCATTCCGTTTGTAATTTCTTTATTATCCATTTGCGACCCCATAAAAAATATATATTCTGATCCTTATAGATAGGGAAGTTGATATAGCCATGTCCGTCTGTCCGTCTGTCTGTTTGTCTGTCTGTCTGTCTGTCTGTCTGTCTGTCTGTCCGTCTGTTGAAATCAAGTTTCCGGAGTCAAATAAAAAGATACAGACCAGTTAATGGTGTCAAACGATTATAAATATCCCGCTAACAATCGCTATTCAAAATCAGCAAAATCGGTTCACTATTGACCGAGATATAAGCGAAAACCCAAAACAACCCATTTTGTTTAGGACAAAATCCGTGCATATATCCCTATATATCTCAGTAAGTATAGTCACTATTGCCACAAAACTTGGAACGGATACTCTTAAAGTAGACACCTAAATAATGGAAAAATTTTTTTCAGATAGGATCAGGTGAAGTGGTAGTTTTCCTACAATTGCACAAATTTGGTGAAATATTTTATGCGCTATATCTCGGAAACTTTAACAGCTATCGACTTAAAATGTTCCACAAAAAGTAATTGGACAACAAAACCTACGTTTTGAAGTAAAAATTTTTTTGGTGGGGGGTGAATATGGGGTAGCTCCCATACAAATTTACATTTTTTATTAAATTTTCGATACGCTACATCTCGGAAACTGTAACAGATATCGAAATAAAATGTTCTACAAAAAGTAATTGGACAACAAAACCTACGCTTTGAAATAAAAATTTTTTTGGTGGGGGGTGAATATGGGATAGCTCCCATACAAATTCAAAATTTTTGTAAAATTTTCGATACGCTATATCTCGGAAACTGTAACAGATATCGAAATAAAATGTTCTACAAAAAGTAATTGGACAGCAAAAGCTACGCTTTGAAGTAAAAATTTTTTTGATGGGGGGTGAATATGGGGTAGCTCCCATACAATTTCACAATTTTTGTAAAATTTTCGATACGCTATATCTCGGAAACTGTAAAAGATATCGAAATGAAATGTTCTACAAAAAGTAATTGGACAACAAAAACTACGTTTTAAAGTAAAAATGTTTTTTTGTGGGGGGTGAATATGAGGTAGCTCCCATACAAATTCACAATTTTTGTAAAATTTTCGATACGCATTACCTCGGAAACTGTAATAGATATCGAAATCAAATATTCTACAAAAAGTAATTGGACAACAAAGCCTACGCTTTGAAGAAAAATTTTTTTGGGTGGGGGGTGAATATGGGGTAGCTCCCATACAAATTCACAATTTTTATGAAATTTTCGATAAGCTATATCTCGGAAACTATAACAGATATGGAAATCAAATGTTCTACAAAAAGTAATAATCTAATAATTCATACATTTTGGAAAAAAAGTTGAAGAGAAGCAGGGGGACTAGAACATCCCATTAAAATTAACAACTTTTATTAACCTTTTATTATAAATAATGTGAAAAACTTTTATTACTGTCGACCTCAAACGTTCCTCATCTATTTCTGTTATCCATACGAACGTTAACAGTTTGTAAAGTTTTCTATGGGCTTAAAACTCACACAAGGTATTTTTTATTATATTATTTGCAGTACAAAATAACTCGGCTGGGTTTATTAAAAAACCAATGTGAAGGGTATATAAGATTCGGCACAGCCGAATATAGCGCTCTTACTTGTTTTTTTTTAATTTTATTCTAAGGTTAAGTGTCTGCTTTCAACCTTATTTTGTTTTTGATTTTATTTGCTTTCTTTACTTTACGTTACTTTACTTTCTATAGCTCTTATGTTCCTTACTCATATTAATGTATAATTATATTAATAATTGTTATAAAGATTCTTGTTATATGTTTGTGTGTTGCATACATAAGGGTGCTTGTTTTAATCACTTAAAATTGCATATGTATGTATGCGTCCGGACAAGAAAATTTTTCTTATAAACATTAAACACACATGCACGCACACATTTAAGCAGACGCAAACAAAACACAAAATAAATGCTTTCTAAGGAAGTGCATGATTGGTTACGAAAGACACCTACAACAAAATTTTTTTTTGCAAAACAATAACAATATATAAAAGGAAACATAACTTGAGCCCAAAAAATATTATGTGTGGATTTCTGCAAACCAGAGATGCACAACAAAATTCAGGAATGATGCTGTATGTATGTGTCAAAAGAAAAACGGCATATCAATAACGGTTTCGTTTTACAATTTGCCGGCTCTAACGCTTAAGCGGAAAAATTTAGATTTATCTTAAAATGCCTTTAAACTAACTGAGATGTCAAAAGCGGCCTCTTAGTCGACAAATAGATAGTATATGTCGATCTCCTTGTGATCTCCTGATGATGAGAACCTCATCCGATCATTTTCTATTACTCTTCTGGATTTTTGGGATAAAATGGCTGGCAGCAGTTTCCTATATTATTGCTTTTTTCCATCCCTGTTTGCAAGTGTCCATGAGCAAGTAACTTCGTTATTGTATTGTTAAAGTTTGTTATGAGTATTTTTCATTCTTAAGTGTATATAAAAAATTATATAAAAAATGGAAGTTAAATGGAAATTGCAAAAAATTTTAAATAACTGCGCAACGGAAGTGCAGTGTACAGTAAGAGGTGCCAGTGTGTTAGTTACTCCTGGTTAGGTTTATGTATGTAGTTGTTATATATTAGTGGCTTAGCGGAAAGTGGTTAATAAAAAAAACATTTTTAATACTAGTTCCTCATTGTCATCATCTTTATTGTCTTGGTTTTAGTAGTCATCGGCATTGTAGCCGTCAACAGCTAAACCATTATGTCTAGCAGAAAGACGATCACAAT